>JARWMV010000248.1:0-54330 GCA_030998015.1 Ceratorhiza oryzae-sativae
GAGAGTGTCCCTCTCGTTTGGCCTGTCGATTCCACCGCAGAACGACTTGACGTTGTTCAACATGTAATAATGCACCTCTGTATGGGGGGACAGAACGTTCCACCGGCAGTTGATGAGATGTTACGAACTGGCGGCGTAGGGGAGAATAAAGCAGGGGCAAGAGTGCTTGATATGGTTACCAACAGTGGTACTTGGTACGCCTTCGCTCTATTTCTCTCTCTCTCGTTTCATTCATATTGAATAGTGGCGCCTCAGGGTCAACGAGATGGCCTCCGTCTATTCCACAGCGTCGTTCATATCCTCGATTCCAAACCTCTCATCCCTCACCGGCCGCACTCTAGGATCCAGTTCGAGGTTTATGACTTCTATGCTGGGATCGTGGAATCTGATAATAGCTTCGACCTTGTGCATCTGAGGCAAGGAGTGCTTGCTGTGAGTCGTACCACACAAATCAAATCTTACGGGGGTCAAGCGTTGAATTCTAATGCGACATTTTGCTTGGTTTTCCCGATGTAGACAAAGAATTTCAATTTTCTGCTTCAAGAGCTTCATCGTGTCTTAAAGCCAAGTGGCTATATTATGATAAGTGAGATTCCAATGGAGGGATTCGAGGGTATGTTTTTGCTGCATCAATCATGGGGCCTAGGCTATGATTTGAAGCATAAGCACTGATTTCTTAGATGCTGAACTTCAAGTCCCTATTCATTCCGCTGTCCACATTGCCGAAGCTATCAAGCTCGTCTACGATACCTGCAAAGCTGAAGGCGCTGATGTCACGGTCTGGCATGATATATCTGCTCGACTCAGCCCTGATCATGTACTCTGGGGCAACCATCAGACTGAACTCACCGAATCTTCTCTCGACCCTAACGAAAGGCAGGAGGATACTTGGCCCGCAAGAGGATTTCGTGATATTAATCTACGTAGCATACCGCTCCCCATCGGTGCTTGGCCTGCGGACGAAAACCAAAAGATTTTGGGTAGCTTGACACGTCTCTGGGGGTACCATCATGCAGAATCGCTTTTACCGATGGTGATGTTGAAGGGGGAGATGGAGGAGGAGCAAGCTCGCGAATTCATCCAAAAGCTGCATCAGGAGGTTATGGAGGTAGACCGCTACCGAGTCTATCTCGCATATCATATATGCCTTGCAAGGAAAATATAGCCCGCCAGAGTTTTCAAAAAGGAATCATGCTCAAAACCGAAAGGGATAGCCCTGATGTCTGTCACTCTGGGACTTCCTTTGTAATATAACATATACCATAGGTTACCATTTGCGAGAGGATTTGGCCGTGTTACTTCCCAGTACTTTGAGACAAATGTAAAATTCGTAGGAAAAAAATTGTGAGCTATACTACTCAGCTGAGAACGGTTCTCTTGTGGGGTATTTCTGACAGACCGTTGGTGTTCAGCGGGCTGAACCGCACAGAGGTGAGTCACCCACCGACGAGCTGACCCTCAGCACTGCCATCCGCCCACGGAGTAGTTACTTCAACCAATCTGAGTTGCTAGAGTGCTGCCAAGCATGCTCAAATGGCTCAACTTGCAGATACAAAACGAAGCTTCTCTTATGCGATGCCATGAAATATGGAAAAATATGATGCTCCATATGAATCATGGAGTAACGATACTGCAACGAACGGGACTGCGAAATTTACGGGATTGTCCAATGGATATCACCTGTAGGAGCTGGTAGCACATAATTTTTCCATTGGCATATGTTGTCAATGACTTCTTTTTGTCACATTCGACCGATGGTGATTTCCACACCGCTTCTAATGGGATGGTTTGTGTTGTGCTGATTGTCGCCTTACGCCCACTCCTTGGGTACTAGATATTCCATATAAATGTTGTTGTATTTCTTTTTGTTGCGTGAATAATCCGACGGAGGCTAGGGTATGAAGCTCGCGTCTTGGTTTGTTAGGTGCTAAACATCGAGTTCACCTTCATTCCGCCACCTATGTCGCTAAAGCTATTACTCCGCCAAAATCCAATTCGCTACTGAGGGCTAGTCAGAGCGCCGGTTCTACCTAAGCAGAATAAACGCCAGTAGCGCTGCTAATCTGAGCTACCCGGGTGTCAATTCGGCTTAGGTAGAACCAGGGCGATAACTAGCCCTAACTAGCGAATTTGCTTTTGGCCGAGTATAAGCCTGTCCGCGACATGTGCGAGGCCGAAGGGGGCAGACATCACTGCCTGGGACGACATGCTTGCCGGACTCAACCCTGATCATATGCTCTGGGGTAACCACCGGACCGAACTCGATCAAATCTTCTCTCGATAGCAATGAGAAGCGGGATGATACTCGACTCATACGAAGATTTCGAGACATTCGTCTGTGTACCATACCACCTCCCTTTGGCACCGGGCATGCGGATGAAACCCAAAAGACCTCGGGTGGCTTAATTCGTTTGAGAGGTCACCATCATGCATAACGGCTTTAGCCTGCCTCGGCCAAAAGCAAATTCGCTAGTTAGGGCTAGTTATCGCCCTGGTTCTACCAAAGCCGAATTGACACCCGGGTAGCTCAGATTAGCAGCACTACTGGCGTTTATTCTGCTTAGGTAGAACCGGCGCTCTGACTAGCGAATTGGATTTTGGCCGAGTGTAGCGATGCTGAGGAGGATGGAGGAAGAACAAGTTCGCGAGTTTATCCAAAATGTGCTCCAGGAGGTCGCAAGCGCGGATCGCTACTGGATCTATCTCATATATCATGTCCCTTGTGAGGAAACTATAACATGTCAGAGAATGATATTTTTCAAATGAAATCAAGTAGGAAACTAAAGCAGGTAGTGCGGATATATATTACTTTGGACGTATGTACATGTTGGTATAGCATATACCAGACAAAATAAAACCTTCCCCTCCGAATCATCGTACCCACCAGGCTACAGCAATGAGGGCCGCAAAGTTCTCTGGGAAAGTGCAAACCCCACCGCCTACCGCAAGTACCCATAGATCACATTCTTATTATTAGAACATGCTGCCCAAAATTCCCTTCGTCATAGCCGATTGGTAATGCACGTAACTTCTCTTAAAGAGAATGTCTTGTGCTACGATGCTCGCCATCTCATGCCACGTGTACAAGCTCCCATATGCGCGTGAAGGGCCCGCACACTCCTCCAGCATGAAATTCCCAAGAGCTTACGACTTGACTGCTCCGAAACTGCTCAAGACTTGAACACCGATTCAAGACGGAGCCCTGAGACTCATTCAGGTCGCTTGCTATATCACCTTCTGGTCACAAAAGGTGGTGTTAAGCGTCCACCGCCCTGATTAAGCTATACCATGGCGTGTAAATCCGACCTGCGACAGGAGATCCTTAAGCCACAACTAGGTCCAACCCGAATTGGGGATCTGGTTGATTTCAAATATGAGAAACTTTCGGTTCGGCTGAAAGTCGGCTGTCCCGAACGACGTTTGTTGTATTCTCTAGCAGAATTTACGGATCGCCTGTCGAATTTAAGACATGAAGCGTTTGGCGATGTAACAAGGCCTGGGGTCGGCAAGGATGCTGGTTGTAGACCAAACAACACAGGGCTTTGCTTTTCAACTACGCCAAGAGTTTACTATCATAAAGCTTCAGACCTTGGACCAGCCAGCCAATCAGAATCAGTTATTCTGAATTGTTGCGTCTTTCGAACGCATAAGGTAAGCATCAGCCATCGACCACCAACTGAGATTTGATGGGCACCGGAAGGGTTCAAACGAGATTATTTGGGACATTACTTGCCAGCGAGGGCGAATATGGAGAACCCGTCAAACAGAAGTGTTCAAAATAATCTCGCTTGAACCCTTCCGGTGCCCATCCATCAAATCTCAGTTGGTGGTCGATGGCCGACGCTTATCTTACTTCACTTGGGTTGGTGTCGCATGACCACCGAGCTATACAGTCGTTGGGTTTCGCGGGCTTTGATATATCCAATCCTACTCTGGTAAAGTATTCATACATTTATCTCACAATGAAGAAAAGTTTAATTGGAAAAGCCATGTTTCGCTTTAGTGTCGGAGCTCAAGCTAAACCTAACCTGTGTATCATGGGTCGGCGTTCGTCTCATAGCCGAGCCAATCTCGGCCTGGAATCGCCGAGGCCGATTCAATAGCACAGCTTGAAGAGACCGCAGGGCCAGTCCCTTAGCGGGAACGTGTGCCGGGCTGCCCCGCATTAAATTTATAGAGTCGAAGATAGTTGCATTACAACATAATTAATTGGACAAAGGTACGCAACACTTGCATTTTTGTCTGAATTACACTCGCATGATCCCAGTCTTACATATAGAAAAATCCGTGAAGCTCGTAAGAATCGCTGCACACCATATCATGTCGTATCAGTCTAACGTTGAGTATCTGGGTATCCTACATATCCACCCGCTGAAAAGTTTGCTATAAAACTGAATGAGTAATCCAGCAGCGCACTAATCGACGGGTTGCAACTTACTGTAAGCAGAACCTCTCCCACTCATGGGACCCGGGCTTGAGCTGGTATACTGTTCGACCAAAAGTCTATCAGAGCTCATGAACCCTACCGCCCCCGGCGCCCGACTCACATGGCCGCTGCTTGTTGGGTTCGAATAGCTGAGACCAGACGGCGCTGGGCTCCTCCACCCTTCTTTTATATACGACTCTGCCGCGGGGTACGAAGGTGGTTGTTGAGCTTGTTCCATCCGACGTTGTTCTTCTTGTCGTTTTTCTCGTATGTCGCGTGCGCGGATGAGGAGGAACAGGATGAAAAGAGCGACGGCGACGACTCCGCCGACTATGCCTCCGATGATGGGTGCGATAGGGATAGGCTTAGTAGATGAACCGCTGTTCGAGCCGCTGCCTCTCGTATTGGCTGTGCCATTGCTGGATGTGACGCTCGAGCGTTAGTAGTGAGGCTGTGGAGGAGGAGTAGAACCCTACCTGGGCGTGTACATGAAAAAGTCAATGCTGGCTGGGGATCCAGCGTTTCCAACGTGTCTGACTGTCACGAGATGCCTCGAGTCCGACAGACCGGTCTTGCTCCATGTGAGCTTTTGTGAGCGCTACGCTCCAATCATTAGTTTAACCTTAATCGATCAAAAGAAATAACATACTGGACCGCTTCCTGAACTGGGAACGGTTTGCACCGTCTCGCCTGTTCCGCCATCGACGCTAATCGATACAGGAGCGTTCCCGTCTACGCTATCGGTAAAGTACCAGACGGCTGTACCAGTAAAGTTGAATGTGGCCGAGTCTCCGGGGTTTGTGGTTCTGTGAACCGTGCTTTGCAAGTAGGTCGCAGCGCCTGAACCGTCGTTCTATGTGTGTCCCTAAGCCATCAGCGATAAATTTTTACATAATTAATCGGTCTACTCACCCCTTGCTGCCAGCCTGAGCCGGAATACGTAACAGCACCATCCGTGTCGTCCGCGACCGAAGCGCCCGTCGGAACTTCGAAAGCGCCCCTAAACGTCATGACGCCCAGATCAGCGCTCATGTGCGATGCTTCGACCCAAAAATGAACTCACGGTCCCAACTGAGCCGGGCGTGGGTCTGTCCTCCCGGCCACGGGTGTGACCTCTAGCCAGTCCAACCCAAACGTCCCGCTGACTCCGGTTATGACAAGTTGGTGGTCTCCTGGGTCGAGTCCAGAGGTCGACCAGAGGAGCTGTTGGAATTGGAACTCGGAGGTGGGCGGTTTGCCGCTGATGTTGGCTACGAATGCGCCGTCGAGCGTAATGTTTATTGGCCCCCCTTTGGGATCCCGATCGGCATAGTATTTAATTTCGTTCCCTACCGGACAGATATTATGAAAAGTCCTGATGCGAAATATGAATCCAGCAAACCTCGAAAGAAATATGTAAGATGGGCCCCGGGCAGTTCGGCGTTATGATAAGTGCCTTGGTATCGTCTGGGAGCATACCACGGGTTCTTGTCGTTCCATTCTCTTGCACTGTACTGAATGCCATCAAGCGCTGTGTTCGAGTAGGCGTGCGCATCGTCAATTCTGATTTGGGCTACGACGGTAGAGGCACATAGCAATAGTGTAGAGGCGAGATGGGCGAGCTGAACGTTCCGCATTATCCTCTGAATGTGAAATTAATATTTGAACGAGGGCTGGGCGATGGCGGATGGACCAAGGGACAGTCTAAAGAGAGGGGGGTTGCCTGTGGGATGCATCTTATATTGTAGATGGATCGGCGCTATGCGGAAGACAGAGACCCCTGCCGCACAGCCTTTCTACCTATCGCTTGGCACCTGCGCATTTTGGGAATCCAGCCCTGACAGCCACCGGCAGACGACAGGCCAGACACCAGTGCGCCTATCGTCCCCATCTTCAACACGGACGTGTAGTAACTTTGAAATGTACCAATGAATAAATCAACCGTGTAGCCTGCGCTTCTTCAGCAACAAGCCCGCCCAATGATCCTGTGAAATACCAACAGACAATTTTCGATAATAAAGGATGCGAATAGACCTGGGTTCAGGAGTTTTAAAAATAAGTCAACGCGCCACGACGGGGGGGGAGGTTTGTCACATGACCCGCGCCAACGCCTCCGCCTGCCACCGGGCATACTCGATTCTCAAGTGTACCTGCCCCTTGTTGGCCAATCGCAACTCTCTGACACGAACTGGGGCAGTGTGTGAATCGAACTGATCCTCCGGGTACGAACGAACGAGTTAGCCGGTCCCACACTCCAATGAAGACTCTCCCGTGTATGACTCGCACGACTGTCCTCACCCAGCCTCGTGTCTGACATACCCGCGCTTTTACGATGACTCTGTGAAAGAGAGCCACCATTCGAGAGCCTTAGCACCTTTCCCCCTCTGAAAGAACCCGGTGCGCGGTGCACCGCAGCCCCTTGAATCAATTCGCAGAGATTTTATCGACAGAACTTCTTCACTGAAACCATGTAATGATCTATGATGTCATTGCGCATATAGCTCCATTTCAATGTGCTTCAGGGGCAACGAGCCATATATTCGGTCTCCGGTTGCGAGCTCGAACCCATATCATCCAGGCAATCAGTATAAGAGCCATCCCACCAAATACCACGCCAATTATCCCCCCAACCGATAATTTGCAGTTTGGTCTGCCTCCAGCGGGATCTTTGATGGGCGCATCACTGTACCCAGCGAAAGCTTAGCAATCAATGTTTTCGAGGCCCCACTATATCACTGACCTCGGCAAATATTTGAAAAAATCAATTGTCATATTATTTCCTGTTGTTCCATCATGAGTTACTGTGACTACATGAGAACCAGGTGATAGGTTGGTCTTGTTCCATGCGAGGTGTTGAGTCCGTAGCTGAGACCTATCAGTGGCGTTTCAATCGTGGACGCATAAAAGCTTACCCCGCTGTTCTCTGTAGGTGCCGTATTGATTCTCTCGCTCGGAAATCCATCAATGCTGACTGTAATAAAGGCGTTTCCGGGTTCGTATGTAGAGAAGAGCCAAGCTGCCGTTCCATTGAAGGTAAAGATGCATTGGTCTCCTGGTGTGTTGGTTGTCTGGATCGAGCCTTGAAAATAAGGGTATTGGCTTGGATCATCATACTGGGTCGTCATAAAAATGTGATTCGTAATCCAAGTATAGGATGACTCACAGCCAATTGCCAGTTAAATCCCACATATTGGATGGATTGGTCCTGGTTATTGACTACCATCGCGCTTGGTGGTATACCTCCTGCAGCACTACAAGAGTGTCAAAGCTGTCAAACAACTCGAACCTCCCTGCTCGAATCAAGTACTTACGGCCCAAATTCGGCTGGTATAATATCAGTTTGCCCTTGACTAGGCATCACCCTTTGTATCAGATTAGTCTCTGGATAGTTTATACAACACAGCCGGTGCACATACGCAAGAAAATCTAGTCCTACTTCGGCTCCGCTCTGGTTGCAAATCACAAGCTGGTGGTCTCGATCATCGAGTCCAGCCCAGGACCACAGCATTTGCTGAAACTGTCGATACCTTGTTTCGGACACTCCACTGACCGTGGAGACTTGTCCTTCGACGCCGTCTAAAGTGACGGATATTGGTCCACCCGTTGGCGATTTGTCCCCATAGTACTGAATGGAGCTTCCTAGAACCCGATGGTTATTGTCGCGTTAGTATAAATCCACACCGCAAAGTACAAATGCCACCTCTGAAGAAGAACACGACGCAAGCGCCCACTGTGCTGGTAACATGATATGTTCCAAGATAACGCTTGGTCGAAAAATTCGTATTGTTGTTGTTGCTACTGCTCCACTCTCCTGCCTATATTGAAGGCCGTTGGGGGTTTGGAGCGAGTAAGTGTAAGTATCGTCGATCCGGACGATATTTTGACAGGCAACATATGGGAGGAGAAAGCAAAATGCTAGCGCAAGCGCCGGTAGCACCGTCATCGCACCAAGCCAGTTTGACAATGAAGGGTTGAATAATTCGGAAAGGGGGACAGCGCCCTACCGAGAGGCAGCCCAAAGTTGTCCTGTTATCCTTACACGAGGGCGTCATCGCTTCGATATGACACCGAAACCTATTCCGTTTGGACTTGCGTGCAATGCTAGCCCCTTGACGTTGAGGCGCTTGGGTGACAGGATGGGCGGTTTTAGCCGTTGGGCGCAGTCATTATTATTGAGGTCCCCTTGGATGGGTCGAATGTAGCCCAACTGGATTTTATTTCATCAAACTCGGTTTGACGAACTATAACGGGATGCGCAGCAATCATTCCGCGCTCGATAGTGGCATTGATAAAGCAACCGGCGCTCGCCTAAGGGCTGCGCTGCAACTGTAATATTCTAACACAGTATATAACCAACGCATTGCATTTGGATGATTTGCTGGCCTTGATAATTTCATTAAGTGGAAAGCTCGGGTTTATCGATTGCCCTAAAGCGGCACTCGGCTTACACGTACTCTTGGAGTCGGCGAGCCCGTCCCGTCATGTTGGATAGCATATATGCGCGGTGCTAGGTATGAGACCCTACGAGCCGAGCGCCCGAGCTGTACTGTCGCCTTATCCGACGTGGTTTTTTGCGCCAGGCGTCAAACCGCCGGAAGAATCTGTGCGATCAATTTTGTCCGTACGCAGTTTGAGCCTTTACTTTTTGCCGCTGGGAATATACAATAAATATTCATTCTACAGGTTTGAGATGCAAATAGATAGCGGCAAAAGTACTTTGTACCGTTTCAAACTACAGACACAGCGAGTAGAACTCCAAATACGACCCAAGCCAAAGTTCCCGATGGGTAGTAGTCGTGTTTTCCACTCGAAACGCTGATGTACCAGAATAAGTATACGGGATGCGGTATGGTCGCATCGCCAGCGCCATCAGCATAACTGCAAAGACTTGCCTCGGTAAGATCTTGAAAAAGTCAAGGCCCATCTGATCCCCGCTCGCCCCCGCATGTGTCAGTGTCACGACGTGTGTGCCGCTGCGCATACCGGTTTTACTCCAAGTCAATCGTTGGTTGCGCTAGGGGATTTAACGTAATCGTATGCGGACGTTCTTGGGAGAATGACTTACCCATGTATCGTTCATTGGGCTTGTACTTATAAGTTCAGCAGGCTCGTTATCGACTGCAATGCTGACCAGCGCATTTCCAGGCTGCCAATCTGTAAAGTACCAAATGGCAGTTCCGTTGAAGGTAAAAGTGCATTGATCCCCAGGTGTATCCGTTAGGTGTGTTGTTCCTTGAAAGTATGCGTACTGTCCATTGTCACTCGACTAAAATGGTGTAAGCAAAGGGTTCGAAATAGCAGGCTCATGCGTACTGATAATTGCCAGCCAAATCCTGTATATGAGATTGCTTCGTCTAAATCGTCTATAACAATGGCGTCTGGGGATACACCCGCAGCACCTCTGAAGGACGCTGGTGTTCAAGAAGATAACAAGGTTGGTTGAGATCACTCACGGTCCATAATTTATAGGAGATATGTCACTGGAACCCTCTGGAGGAGTGATTCTGAGGCGAGTCGGAGTAAACTAAACACACATTTGCCACAACTGGGGTAGAGTGACCTACTCAAAGAAATCCAGTCCGGTCTCCTCACCATCCCCCGCGTTAAGGATGACAACTTGATGTTCATCATTGTCTAGACCAGTCCACGACCACAGTTGCCTCTTGAATTGATACTGGCCGCTCTCGGATAAACTGGATATATTGGAGACATGCCCCCTTGTGCCGTCTAAAATGATAGTCGCTGGACCTCCAGTCGGTGACTCGTCGGCATAGCAAGAGATAGCGCTTCCTGGTCAATGAAATGCTTACAGGCTATGCTCACGCGGCGGCATATTTCAGGGGCTCACCTCGAAAAAATAAGACCAAGGCGGCACCCTGTGTACGAGAAACATGGTAGGTTCCGTCGTTTCGATACGAGGCAAATTGAGGGCTACTATCATTCCAGCTTCCTGCCGTATATTGTATGCCAGTAGGGTTATCTAGTGAATAAACGAAGGAGTCGTCGATGCGGACGACATTTTGTGGGGCAGCAATCCCATAGGCAAAGAAAAAGAAAGCCACAACTAGTCTGCTGACAACTTTCATAATCTCATCCACGTATTGTAAACGGAATAAGGTGGATGAAAGATCAAACCTCCCAAAACACCCCTTTATTGATGCCTCGGCGCAACCTACGTATCACTTTGCCAAACGAATCTGCCCATTAGGAAAACTGAATGGCAAGATGACATGTCAGGTCGTACCAGTGCAGCGCTCGTTCGTGATGCTAGTGGCCCCAAGGTACAAGTTATCTCTGGTCGAATTGGAAATTGACTCGTTACCTCGTGGTTTGTGATCGGCCGATCCTTTGGAGATGTGTAGCTTTAGCCGCTTGAAGGATTGCACTCATGAAAAGTCCGTAGGAATACGTGTAACCTGTGGCTAAGAAAACCTCCGCCAATGTTTCTTGACATATGCTTAAGAGACTTGGTAAGGTATGAGGCAGATATCTGTTTAACATCGCTTGGGCTGATATAAAAAATGTCAGCATGGCGCCCCATCGTGATCGCCAGAGCAATCTGAGAATAAGAAATAGAAACGACTAGTGGGTAGGAATGTTGAATTTACAATCATATGCGTGTATGTATGCGCATATTTGTTTCTGTTTCGTATCCCCCTCCCTGATATCATGCGCGAGTTCGCGGGAAACCCCTTTTCTCCTTCCTTAGTTCTCTACCTTCGTAGTTGAGCTAAGGTATCGTATTTTCTTTCTCTCCTCATGTATCCTATTCACACTGTACTCTGTAGTACGATTTGTATCTTAGGTACAGTATATATAGTTCTCTACCTTCGTAGTTGAGCTAAGTACGATTTGTATCTTAGCCACGAGAAACCTCCCTGCGTGAGAAGGAAGCCATGTCGATCCAAGCAAGCCGCCTTGAAGCTTGAGGTCGAGATGGGGTGACGGTGAGGCTTGGGAGCGGAATGGCTGAAAGCTTGAGCGCGCGGGTTTATAATGAAATAGATACACGTAACTGGCTACACTACAATTAAATCATTTAAAGAAACCTTTGGGTTTTCATATGCCACTCAAGCCTCCGGTGCTTCTGTTAGCCAACCCAGAGCATATAATCAAAACCTTTCAGATTGCAGACTTCAAATAATATGGTACTTCTGGTCAAAACTCAGGCTGACTCGATTCCATTACTTCTTTTCAGGACCATATTCTTATTTGGTAAAATTTGGGGCAGCGCAATCCGGTTTCAGCCCCTGTGACGACAATCACACAAGATAATGACCACATGCCAGCCATGGGGGTGACTGGGGGTATACCCGGGGGTTGGTTATGTATGCTTGGTTGTGTTATCTCCCCGACAGCTCGCATCCACCTCTCTACGGGCGAGCTCCATGGTCTTCACCAAAAGCTCAACGGTGGGCTGAACGTCACCGATGATCGACGGGCTAGGGGACCTGATCTTAGAGATGTAAGCTATGCTGAGGAAGGAGAGGCCGAAGAGTCTAAGCCCTTCACAATGGAGTACGGCAAGCTGGCTGGACTCGAACTCCAACAATTACTATACCAGCACAGGTAGAATCGCAGCGAAACATGTGAATATCAGATCGGTGTCCTCTGCCCTGTTCCACGTATATGTGAATGTATTCAATCCACAGGCTAGTAGTTTTCGAGGGTATCTCATGATCAATTGTATACTACATAATCGGGGAAATTCGGGTGCCCACCTGCGTGAAGATTCGTCGAGATAGCCTGCCGAATTACCGCATAACTAGTCTTGGGACGGCGCTCTACCTTTCAATGACAAATTAAAAATGCGAGCGCTGCAGCCATATGCGAAGATACGATCACTATGAGGTAGTTGCAAGTATCCCGATTCTAAATTATCGCATATTACTCGACTCCTACTGTAAATGGATTTTTGGTGATTTTGTTTCTAGGGGAAAAGGCAACATTACCGGCCGACGTCGGTCCTACTAAGATTTTCATAGCCCCAGCGGGGGCCGAGTAGAACTATCCAAGTTAGACTGTGAGTGGGACTGGAAGCACTAAGCACCATACTTGATTTTCCGCTTTTTGCTACGGATCGTGAGAAGAGGTGGTGCAAGCACTATTTGAAACCAAATTCCTCAAGCGCCGAGCGACTAGCTGGGGTTCTTAAAGGGTCCGCCGATGCATCGGCCGGTCCGGCACATTTTGTTGACTCGAGCCTCATTCGCTGGCACTCAACTTCTACCCAGTTTTGCTTCGAAATGTCTCTGCTGCAGAATCCAGAATCTAAAAATGCGCGCTGGGTTATCCAGAAGTTTGGTGGAACAAGCGTTGGAAAGTTTGCTGCGAAAATTGCTGAAGAGGTCGTTCCGTGCGTATCATGCTCTCATACCGTATGCAGGCTCTAGAATCACCCCCCTCCTCTCCAAGCGTAGAGCATACCTCACAGAGGACAAGGTAGCCCTGGTTTGTTCTGCTCGATCTGGCTCAACAAAAGCCTTGGGAACGACCAACCTGCTGCTCAAGGCGGCCGCTGAGGCGCTGCGACAACCGGCGACGGGCGGGCTTACTCCAACTCGAAGTCCATCGGTATCGAGCTCAAGTGGGCTTCCATGGAGCCCAACACCTCGACATATTTCTCACCCTCATACCCCATCCCATTCTCGCGCGGGATCTCCCGGGAGTGGCCTGGACAAATTAGCAGCACGCACAGAATCGGGTTCCCCGCCGCGTGAGCCATCGTCACCTCAACATCACGTATCAAGCACTCCTGCGCCAATTTCGTTTGCTCGTACGGTCGATCTAATTCGGACTGAGCACATCGCTGCGGCTCGAGAGCTCATTCGTGATTCTGATTTGCTACGTGAACTTGAAGACGAGATTCTACGTGACTGCGAGGGTCTTCGCGCGTTTCTCGGTGCGGCGCAGCTTATTGAAGAGATCTCTGCCAGAAGCAAAGACAGCATCCTGGGTGTCGGAGAGCGATTGGCGTGCAAACTGGTTGCGACTGTACTGCGAGATCGAGTTAGTCGCTTACTTTCTTGATCTGGTCAGGCGCATTAATATTTTCGATAGGGGGTTGACGCAGAGTTCGTTTCACTCGAATCCATCGTCCCAGCTTATGATGGAGATACGGATGGTAACAATGTACAACTAGATCAAGCATTTTACGACTCAGTAGCCAAGGCTGTGGGCGAACGCCTTGAGCAATGTGGTCGTAGAGTTCCAGTCGTCACAGGTATGCCCATTGGTCCGATTAAGCTTGCTTACACTGATATCTTGTCTCTACTCATCAAAAAATTGGTTGCATATGACTGCCTCGGTTCTTGCTCATTACTTCATTCTCCACCTCGGTTGCGCCCATATGAACAGGATTCTTTGGCCCGGTTCCTGGATCTCTCCTTGCCCAGATAGGTCGGGGTTACACAGACCTTCTGGCTGCACTCGCTGCTGTGGGCACTCACGCTCGCGAACTCCAGATATGGAAAGAGGTTGATGGAATATTCACAGCTGATCCCCGAAAGGTTAGTTCTTGACCTGACCCTTTCTGGCGACCTCTCATTTCGACCCGGAATGACAGGTTCCTACCGCTCGCTTACTTGAACGCATCTCACCCGACGAGGCCGCCGAGCTTACTTATTATGGCTCCGAAGTCATCCATCCATTTACGATGGCACAAGCCATTCGCGCGCACATCCCCATTCGTATCAAGAATGTCGAACGTCCCTCTGGTGATGGAACAGTCGTCGATCCAGACCCTGATGCTCTCGATGGAATCGTGCCTGATACACCCAAAAGCCGGGGTCCGGTTAACCTCCCGGGTGCCGGACCTGCCCATCCAGACACTCCAAACGGTAAATTCAATGGATACACCCCAAAATCATCAACGCAGAGGCTGCCGACGGCCGTCACCATAAAAGAACACATCCTCGTTCTCAACGTCCGATCAAACCGCAAGACGCGTTCGCACGGATTCTTGGCACGCGTATTCGGTGCACTCGACAGGCACGGTGTGGTTGTGGATCTGATCTCCACAAGCGAGGTCCACGTTAGCATGGCGATCGCGGCCGAACCGATCTCGGTCGGGAATGCTCCCTCTGCGGTTACGCTTGGTGACGAAGATGGAGTCGTTGTCCCAGCCGGGACACCTCGGCCCATCGTGCGGGTCCTCCAGGAACTTCATGCAACGAAGACGTGCACACTCTCTGTTCATCCCGGCATGGCGATTCTGTCGCTGGTAGGCAGGCAGATGCGTCATAGTGTTGGTGTCGCTGGTCGGATGTTTGATACGCTTGCCAAGGGTGGGGTCAATATCGAAATGATCTCGCAAGGAGCCAGTGAAATCAATATTAGTTGCGTTATCGAGGTGAGCCACATGTACTTGATTTGAGGAATTAGGCTGACGTTTTGGTTCCGAACAGGGGCGAGATGCTGTCAAGGCGTTAAACTTGATACACCAGGGACTCTTGCTGGTGAGAGGCGACGGAGTTGGGGGAAGGGGTGAGATATTAACGCTGTAGTGCGATGGAATATCCTAACGATAGGTCGACAGTTGGCCCATGGTTGTACTAGATGGTCACAGTGGTGAAGCTCATATTTGCTAGAACAGCTTGGATAAGGCAGACGAAAAATCTGTCATTTAGATTTCTCTGTAGACTGTTATTTAGCGGACAAAACTACTCTCAATTTCAAAATCAATCTTGCAGTGCAAATAAGAGATGTATGGCAAAAGTGGTAATGGCGGCATCGGCGGAACCAAGGTTTGATTACAACTTGACATTGCATGTGACAATGCTTTGTCGGGCGGCTTACAGCACGACCTTGAGCTTTACAACGTCTTACAGCCAAAGTAAGCGCTAGCAATGGGGCGTTCGATTCCCCGATGCCAGTTTCACCCTCTGGGCCTTGCTACAGCATCAGTGTAGAACAACCAACCCTGGCATTCATTTGGTTTAACCGATACACACCCTGTTCATGTATGGCGACGGTTTCGCTAACTATATAATGACAGCTCCTGGATCAGGACTGTTAAATAAATATCTCCTTGGCTGTCAATTAACCCGCTGTCTTTGATTGCTTGCAGTGCTCATTTATGAGTGGTTCCCGGGACAGATAATTCTGACGAATATTTACCAATACTGCATTATAGTTCTGTGTATTGAATAGATATATGTCCTGTGGCTATCGGTCGACTGCTATACCATCAATTCATCATTCGACTGGCCCGATCTTGGTTTGGTGAAATCCCAATGCACACATTCACCCAACCATCTGCACCGGCCATGCAAGCACCTAGCCATGGAATCTCCGTCTCGGGAGGAGGAACTACGCCTTGCACCAGAGCAAACGATAGGTTCTGGTATCGAATATAAATCCAAAAGTCGATGGGTTAAAAGAAAGAAATCGCAACTCACTTTTGCACCGTCTCCGCCGAATAATAGAGGCATAACGTTCCTGAGGTGTTCTCCAAGAGTTAGGGGTGTGCCCACTATGTGAATAGTTGGTTAGTGTAAACTGATAGAACAGAAAGCTGTCGTTTTCATACTCGAATTTGTTGGGGGCACTGGGTCTTGGAGAACTGGTCCATCTGGAAGGTATATTCGCATAGGGATGGAGCGAACCGCTTGCGCCGCGTTTTGTTCGGACGGTTCTACGATATGACGGTATGTTCAACGACGGTCTGCCATGCATGGGTCGTCTGACATACCCGTGGAAGCAGGTCGATGCAATGTCGAGGACGAATGATGGCCGAGCTGGGGGGAGGTTACACTGCCAGGCGTGCTAGTTGGGAATATCTTTCCAGCAATTTTCCAGAAATCATCAAAGTTGTCTACGCGTTCGTACGAAAAATCAAGTGAGGAAAATCATGTCCGGTTCCTGAAAACAGAAAAACATACGATCTTTCACACCATCCCATATCCCATCTTGATCCGCCTTCCTCAACGCGGTCACCCGTTTCGTGTTGCCCCATCGTACAAAGTCACCCTCTTTCAACTGGCCCATAAACGCGGCTTTGCACGCGTCGACGCTGGGTCCGAGTAATAGTTTCTCCGTTGGGGCGCTCGCCAGGTGCAAAATCAACTTGAGCGGCTGCGCGCGAGGTTTGGGGCCCGTTGTCCAACTCATCCCACCAACGCCGTTTCCACTGCTGTTACCAGAGAGCAGGGATTCGCGGTGTGCGGCGAGGGAACGCACGCCCAGGTGATGATCGTAGAGGAGCCCGAGAGGCCAGTGCCATTTCATTGGAACCCCAGATTCAGCTTCCTCGAACCACCAGTCCTCCTCCTTTATTATGCCTGCAGCGGCTTCATCAAGAACAAGGTCGGTTAGGTGCTTTCGGATGTCGGGAAGGAGCAGTGGCAAGTAAGAAATGCGAGGAGCTTGGATCTGTGGGCCAGGTTGGATCGTAAGTTTAAATTCCGCTTGCTCAAATGTCTTGAAGCCAAGTTTGGTTCTCCTTACTCACATAGTAGCTCTCGAGGTTCCTATCACTCCCCGCAGGCAACTCCTTCCCGTCAATCTTGATTTCAATAGGAACAGTACCTTCCCAGACAAGTCTCCTAAACAGCTGCGTTGAGGCGCCATATGATGGCTGGGGCGACATGCTGCTCTGTGCATGGTGGGGAAGAGAAGGCCGAAGAGAGTCGCGCTGCATGGTGGCTACAGACAGCACGTCGGTTGGTCACGTGGTTCTGCGGAACACTTATCGCGCGCCAATTTGTGTTGATAACCCCAGACACATAAGCGTCGGTTTCTGCTCAGTGTATCCACAAGATATGGCCGCCCGCAAATTCCAGTGTGAAGGTTTGCTTCGACATATCAATTCAATTGGGATTGTCTGATACAAGGGGTTCAATTATGTATTTACAGATTCACAACCTGTGTATGACACGCCCTAATAGCAGCACCATGTGACTGCCATCCCCTCTTTCCCTCCAAGCCTGCCAGTAGTCTGTGCTACCTAAATCGCAAAAGCGTTGATCCGGTTCGGGCTTGGCTCATAACCTAAAAATTTCCTTTTTTAGTATCATGAAAGCGGAGTGCACACCAGGCACAACTTCAAAATATCCTATTATCGCAACTGCATGGAATATGGGTTACCAACCTCCGTGAGAATCCCGCGATGCCTGGAAAATATCAAAAGGTCGTGATGGCCCATGTCGTTGGGTCACAATGAGTGTCAATCGCCTCGTGTGATGGTGTGGTTGAGGATAGCTTTGATTTATGCCAGCTGGACGAAACCAGGATGTTGGCGAAAATTGTCGCCAGCCGCAAAGGATTCAGATTACAAAACCATGTGGCAGATCACCACGCGTATGGGAAGCCCGAATGAACCATGACCGGAATATGCGACTCGCTCTGTGATAATTGGCGAGCCTAAAGTTGACAGGTTTGTCGACCCAGTAAACTCAGCCGGGCCGATGTAGGTGTTCAAAGTGCCAATTTCACAGCGATCATAAGAGTCGTCTGCCTGAATGAGCTGGGGTACAGGGCCGGGGTTTGAGGTGTGTGCATCCCAAGAGCTGACCAGTAGACAGTATGTCGCCAGCGTACGAACGATCCAGAGAAACGCTTGGATTCGTGATACGGAAACATTAATCACATAATTCGCGGCCATACGCCATGAGGCTAACCACGGCTGCTAGGGGAAAATACACAGAAGCATCCCTACGGATTATGGTACCCGACCCGCGTGCCAAATGACAGGCATTCGCGAGACATAACTCTTAGGAGTCCTGGAGCTAGAATGGGAGGGGAAAACAAAACAGAGAAATTTTGACCGCGTGCGAAGCCCAGGTTTCTATCTACGAGATCCTGGCTGCTTGGTCTTTGGGCGGCGTGGTCGTTGCTGATGACCGTCATGAGGACCCTGTTCAGCGGCCGATAAGCGGGCCATAAGCGATAGCTCTCCTCCGCCCGGTTCCGTCATACGATCCAGCAACGAGTTCTTGCGAGGAGTCTCGGCGGCCTGGGAAGCTGACCTGAAGGAAAGATCGGTCATGCGCTTACGAGCGTTTGACTGAGCCTAATCCAGTGGACAATCCAAGAAAAGACGCAAATCATCCAATCGTGAATTAGTGATCAGGATTTGGAGATTCCGATAATCGGTAAACCGATTGGTAGATCGAACGGGGTCGGGATCGGACAGGCAAACGTCAGCTGCACATCAAACCCACGGTACATGGCGAATACGTACATCTAAGCTGGCGTCAGTCGGATAACCGTCATACCCCAATCCTTGGTCCCTCGGGGGAGGCATACCAGTTGGAGGCTCTAAAGAAGCGGATTGTGGACGAGAAATCGACGGTGACGGACGATGACCACCAGCACTGTTCATTGACAGAAATTCTATGGGCGCTGGTGGACGAGGAGGCAGACCCTCACGAGTAGCCATATGATTACTGTTTGCAAGCTCACGCTCAACGGCATCTCGTGGAATGAACGTGCGCTCAGGGCTGGGAACAAAGCCTGAAGTTGCTTGGCTATCCCCGTGTGCCTCCGTGCTGGGCTTGGCCCACAAACGTATTGGGCCATCACGGGGAACATCACCACTCCCCGGGCGCCAGGCATCTCCCTAATTAAGCTGTCTCAGTTTGGAGCCAATAAACGGACAGGCTATACATACTTTACTTCGCCCACCTCTAAACTCTCCCCCATTGCGATTGAACGAATTCGGCCCCCATCGACCACGGCTATTCTGGCGATAATGGGGTCGTCCTTCAGAGGTCTTCAAGTCGGTCAGCCCAAGAACAACATTTCGCTAAAAGCGAAAAACACGCACCAGGGGTGCGTTTTCACCAATCGAGGTGTCCCCTAACCTAACAGCAAGGGGAGCGCTGGAGTCATCAGATTGATGAGAAGGCGAATCCGCTCCAATTTTCACGTGCGCCTCGGTAAGCGGAACAGATCCCTCCTTCACTGCCTTCAATTCGGGGGATTTGATCGAGGTGATTTCGGTGTCAGGCTTCAACGAAGCATCGGTCACAGGGGCTTGCAGAGAGGTGATGGGACCAGGACCAGCCATGTTAGGCATGGCTCCAAAACGTGATTTGTGTCGGTTGGAGCCCGGCGCTGCCCGGACAAGCTGGGAAGCAATATCCTTGGCACGGGCCCGTGCAGCCTCCGGGTCAACAGGAACGTGGGGCGCAGGGATCGCGGGAACGGCAGGGTTGGGCAAAGGATTGAAAGAAATGATAGGGGATTGAGGTTTCGGGTGCTGAACCGGGGAACGATGTGGAGCCTTGCGAGCTTGATAGAAAGATGTCAAGATATTGAGCGAAAATTTTCCTACCCACACTCACCAAGTTCATGATCATCGCGACTAAAGGCAACAACTTCTGCACCATCGTCCACACGTCGGCGCTTCCTCACGTCCTCACTGTCTATAGGCGCCGCTCCCTGCTCATCACCCAACGGCTCCGACCAGTTTTGGGGGCCACGGCCACGACGCTCTTCACGGTCGCGACGCTGGAAGTTTGCCCATCCCGGAAGAGGCTCAGGTCGGACCAGCGGCTCGGCATCGACTTCCATATCCGCGGGAAGCGTTGGGTGTCCTTGACGAAGCATCCATTCCCGCTCTCCAGGAGGGTAGGAACGTTTGGCGTCTGGAGAAATCGGACGCGCATACGGAGCCGGTCCTCCACGCCCCCCTTCAAACAAAGGATCTTCATCAGAAGGATGTTGACGATCAGGGTATTCGTTCCTCCGCCGTTTATCACGACCGTTATCGTCTTGTCTCCGTCCGTCGTAGCGCCCTTCTTCATGCGGTGGCGCAGGAACTTCGACTCGCTCCCATGCATGGGATGAACGCTCCTCGTGCTGGCGGCCGCGCTGGTTGGAGTCGCGTGAACGTGTCACCTCGTGACGTTGTGGCCCCGAGGCCATCATGTTTCGATTCCCAGGGATGAACTCATTCTCGGGAGGCGAAGGTCGATGTTCGTGTCCAGGTGGAGAGCGCTCGCGACGGTGGTGAGGATTGGATGAACGCTGGTTGCGGTTATATCCTCCGCGAGAATCGAAGGTGGGGTCATGGCGAGGGAGCGGCGCGTCATTACGAAGAGCATGCGGGGAAAGATGGGGCGAATTCATTGGCACATCTGGCTGCGCCGGACCCATGCGAGGGCGCGGTCCTTCAGCACGTGCATGGAACCGGTCCACTCTCGAGGGGTGCACGTCCGGGTAAATCGGCTCATCAACCGCTGGAGAGAATATTTCTTCCTCCGGCCCAAGTGGAGTCCCGAGTCCTGACCGATGGCGAGCTGGAATGTCGAGGTCTGTGTGTCGTCCGCGAGAAGATGGGCGAATGTCGCGGCCTCGATATTCTTCTGCTCGAGGATCTGCGAATTCACCGTTGGCATAACGTTGAACGAGTCCAGCGAACCGTTCACCTCTAGGGCCCCTGCCAGAATCTCTGCCCTTGGGGAGGTCCGCATCGCTACGCGTTCTACCGAGTTCCGGACGAGAGCGAGGTTCAACATTCCCCCGTTCGTCAGGAGGACGCTCAAAGTTCCTGTTAGGTCCATGAGGGCGGGGAGAAATGGACCGACGACCGTCTGCGTGATAAGCAATCGCATCAGTTGATGTTATTAAGACCAGACGATCAGAAAAGCAAGCAAAGAAAACGAGCACGATTCGGGAGCTCTGAGCTTGGACTTACATTGATTAGGCAGAATTGCATCGGAACGCATGCCTCCTCGGCGGGGCGGCGAGTCACTTCGTCCTAAGCTCGGAGTTCCAGTAAGTGTCTAGTAATAACCAATCACACGAGCCCGAAGTAGAACATACGCATCGTGTGCTTAGGAGGCACTGTATCATGCTCAGGGGGAGGGGAATAGCGACTCCTGCCTCGTGCATCGTGCGTATCATCGTATTGTTTGGAGCGCTTAGAACCCACAGCCCTCGGCGCTTGCAATATGCCGGTCCTGGCACCCCGCGAAGAGCGCTCGTCGATCTCTGGCTCAGGCGAATAGTGATCTCGTATCTGGGGAGGCGGAGTCTGGTTTCTGCCTCCACGTCGATCCCAAACTTCGCGTCGAGTCCTTTGTGTGAGTTCCGCTCGACCGCTTTCTTGCCGACCGCTAGCGACTGAATCGTTGTGTGGTTCAGTCCTCGAGTCGTTGCCGCTCCTGGCGAGACCGCGAGCAGGACTCATTCCACGACGTGGAAGTAGCATGGCCCCAGGACTGAGAGAACGAGGTCGTGGTGGCTGCTGCTGCTGTTGCTGTCTGGAATCCGCACGCCCGCGCCGAGCATCTTCTTGATGATTTATTCGTTGTGAAGGAGATTTGGCCCTTGGCGGCGGCGGAGTCGAGGTCCTGTGATTTTTTTGATGACGACCAGACGCCGAGTTTTCTGGCCAGGCCGTACGACTCTGCGAGGCAAGAAATGCGAAAACGACAAGAAGAAAAGAAAGGATGAGGCCGTGGGGTCGCGCGAATCCGGAGGTGAACCGATCTCACCGACGGGGCGTTACGAGTTGACAACGAGTGAAGTATTCCCTGTGGCGGTGGGCCCTCGCCTTCCCAAGAGAACTTGGAATCAAGCCTGGCGTCGTCGCGCGTGGGCTTCTTGATTTGCGATGCGCAAAGTGCGGTGTGGTAATAATACACGGTCAGTTCCGAGTAACGTACTTCCCAATTCGGGGGTAAATCGCTCGATGCAGAACCAGGCGGAGACCCAGACCTAGGAGCTGGACGAGACATTGCGGCTGCTTTGATCGTCTCTCTGGAGCGCCCGCCATAGACAACTGTGTGCGGTTTAGGAGGAAGATGAGGAAACCCAGGAGCAGAAGATTGAGACGAAAGACTGTTCGAATGGTTCTTGTTCGGAGAACTCTCCGCTTCTCGGACAATTTCAGGCGTTGGCTCACGAAGGGGGGCATCTTCGTTGTGATGCTCCGCGACGCAATCGGTTTGCAGCATCTCCTCTTCATCGCCTAACGAGATGGTGTCGACGGCATCAGCATCTTCGTCACCGCCCATGTGGTTTCGAAGGTCCTCTTCGCCCCAATCCAACTCTTCTTCATCCCTAAATGACATTAGATATTTGTGGACCTGTAAAACCAATCAAAGCTCAAAAGTCGTGGTCGAGGTCGGAAACAACGGCAGCCACGAATCAAAGCGCCCTGTCAACACGTAATGATTTGTCAGCGTCACCATGCACGTGACTTGTCGTTCATTCCTCCTTTTGTGGAAGCCGATTTAGCCTAGCACAAGCCGTGAGAGCTTCGGGTCATATCCCCCAAATGGAAAAATACAATATTATATATCCTATTTACTCTCTTTCATATTTCCCGAAATGGCCTCAAAGCATTCAAGACTTCAAATTCGTCATTGCAAACATAATTCTTCTTCTACCTTTGCGAAAAACAGAGCTTCCAGCTCGAGTAGCCTCACGCTCCTCTGGGTCTCATGAGCACTGCTTCATTGCTACCCCCACATTATCCATTACAACTGGAAGCTGAGCTCACTTAGAAGACTCATCATAAAAAAAAGTTGCTTTTTTACCGAGGGCAACTGAGTTTGGCCATCCAACAACCGCCAAACTCCCCACAATAAAATGCCACGTTTGTTGTCCACCTGTGACGCAGTATTGGGCGGTTATAAAGAGCAGCTCGAGCAAGGTGAAACTCAGATGAGCAATGGACCCCAAGTACCTTGTGCCGCATATAGTTCTACGGTATTGAAGATACAACATTATATTACAAGTTCAAGGGGCCTTGAAAAAGTACACTCGCTTGCAAATGCAACTTTTCCTCCACCTCTCCGTCTGGGTTAGATGGAACAAGGTCAAAAAGCGAGGGTACATCGTATATACTATGAGCTCTGGCCTCTTTGGCTGCTGGGGTCTCTTCATGTTTCCGCAGCTGGTAAAAAGGCTGCATCTAGATTGAATATACATTCTTACGCCTAGACCGATCGACAGAAAAAAGCTCTGTATAAACAAAAGGCCATCCAAAAGCCTTCCCCCCGACCGAACAACAGTGAATTCGGTCAAGCCTAGCGGTTAAAATATTAACCTCCGCGAATAACCTTCCCATGTTAACTCGTGCTCCATCCCAGGGTATTGGTCTCAGTGGAATAGCCGTTACTTGGTACCTCACCCTTCTACCACCATCCAAAGCTCCACAACATTCCATCTCGTTGTCTTATTGGTGCACAAACGGTTTGATCCCGGCCATTCTCCCCTAATGGGCCAAGAGCGCTCATCCATTGGGCGACGTGTCTGCACATACCTCGACATTCCCTGCCCTGATAGATCCCCTTCGAAGAAGTCCCATTAATATATTCGGATCCGACCAGAAGAGCGAGGCCGTTACCCCTTGTTGGCACTCACACAAGAGCGGAAGCTGCGCTCTTATGACATGGCCGAGTATTTCAGCCGCGAGACGCGACTAGCACCGAAATGAACAACCAATCTGATGCAAAAGCTCCGCAACATTCTCAGTTGATTGAAGATCCGTTTACAGGCACTTCCGACGTTTCCCCGCACAGCATATCATATCCTGGCGCTATGAGAACATTCGACGTTCACGGATCTGGTCGTGGCACCAATTCTTTTCGAAGCTCATTTTTTTTTCTTACTACCGGCGGCGATACGACCTTGATTGATCAATTTGATAATGATTTCTCTCTGTTCGAAGAACAACTTCGTCTGAGTAACCGAAAACCAGGAGATACAGACAGACACCCACAAACCGTAGATCGACATTTTGAGACCGTACAGCCTCAGTTGTCAATCAGAATCATTAGTCTCGATCTTTCCGCTCTTACGGCAAAGCGCTTCTTCTCCGGCGCTCAAGGGCTTCTTGGCATAGGATTTCTTTCCTCCGCAAAGGGTGAAATGATTGTCTTTTTTTTTTCCTCTCTTGATCGCAACATTGCATCGGGGTCAATATTTTATCAAGATAGCAATTTGATTTCGAACGAAAAAAAAACTCTGGTATATCCATTTTCGTCCTGTAGCCCATCCCCACGTTGCGCATTTGCCCAGAAGGCTTAGTCTACCTCGGCCAAGTCCTATTTCAAGCGATTTGGGACAATAAAAAACGAGCGACCGCCATCGATAAGACTGGGCGCTCACGTCGGCCAAGGGGTTCGCCGATAACCAACGAAGGAGTTCGACGCGGCTTCCTCCAATTCTATCGGTCTGAATATATCCGTCATGAATCAGCCGGGCATCATTTCAGCCCGCTCGGGGGTTTGAAGACCCAGAAGGTATATATATAAAAAAAACCGGCATCGGGATTCCGTAAGACTAGATTGTCGGACTCTGGGAAACACTTGCTTCATTTTGACAACCAGACGAGTTTCGAACCGGAACGATCGTCCGGCGATTCTTTTCGCCTATTGACAGCAGAAGCTTTCGATGAAGCCATCTTGGTTGACGTCCTTCAGTTAAATTCGCGCTAGATGTGGCGGAAGTCGTTTCTGGCCTACAACAGTCCTGTTTTTATCCTATAATCCGAACTAGAAACATACCTTTCTTGAGTTGAAGACCAATCAGCCACAAACGCTCACAAAGCCGACTTCTTAGAGACCTGAGTTTGATTAGATACATGAATAACAGCGACAAATGAGCATGACAAATGCGTGACAGATGACTAAAATACATATGTGACAATAACCGGGTGCATCAGACCAAAACTCTATTCACCTCGACCCCAATCCCATCAATGCGCGCGCGTGCCATCGCCCATCCTCGGTCCGCGTGATGCTGCAGCACGGTACCAGAGCCAACCACTATATTATGGGAGGACTCGCCCCATCACATAATACAGGATTCTAGTGCGGCTACCGAGCTCTAATATGCACGTTTCATTTCTGGTTGCATCAGAAGAAAGAAGCATGGGGTCAGCATACGACTTGGCCATGGATTGCGTCCATCCCCCGTCGCACAGCATCACGGAATCCAGCATATTGCCCACTCAAATGCAGGGGTCTGGGGGGGAACAGCCCTGACGCCGTCTGGGCCTTTGCGGGAACGTGACGATATGAAAGAAGGATGATGACGTACCTGGTGTTGGACTTTAACGTGCCTGTCTCGGGCATCTTCCCGGGTAAAGCGGACTGCACAATGTGGGCAGTCAAAGTCTAGCCGATCGCCCATTACCCAATCCGGCGGCAGGAGTCCCGCCTTATCCCGTGTGATTAAGCCGTCTGAAACCGCTCTTGCCTACAAGCATATCGGTGTCAGTTGTCGTTGACTAAGCACACATCCCCAACGCAAGTCATTACCTCTTCCCGTAAGTGTACAGTTCGGCTAGACAGACACCCGACGAAAAAAAGAATGAGCTGAAGCCCATTTGCCAACAGCAAGGTCTGACTTACAGATGTCTCTCCAGATCAGGACCTCTGCCCGCGCTTGTACGACACTGTAACCCGGTTACCGGGTTGATGTAAGAGCATCTACCGAGGCACAGCGTCAGTTTCCCGACGACGAGCATGATTCGCGAACATATGCTTTGGGTATATGCCAGCGCAAGACGTCCCAAAATAGCAAACTTGCCTCGTGCGTTGGTTCCACTTGATCCCAGCTGGCCGCTGCACGCGGATAGTTGCTGCGGTGTTCTTTCCCCGGTCGCCTGCACTATTCCCCCTTCGCATCGGTCCCGCCGCCGGATGCCCGCGTGAGACACTATCCTCGGATTTGGCACGCACCCCGTTGGAATTTTCGGATTTGATTTCCGGCTCGTTGAGAGGCGACGCGAGGGGCTCTGAGATCACTCGCTCGCTCGCCGACGGGGATCTGATCGGAGAGGCGGGGCGTGGTTGGTAGGAATCGCTGAGTGGAGATTCGGCGACGTCGCCATCTAGGGTAGACAATACCGTGACGGGACTCGCGGAGAGCTTTGGACCATGTGCACTGGGGTGGAGACCAGTGGAGCTCTCGGTATCGGTCGGAGAGTAGGCGCCAGTGGGTTCCCGATAGGGAGGATGCAAGGAGAAGGTGTTGGAAGCGTGCGTGGCGGACAAGGGAGAGGGTATGGCTGAAACCGTGTCGTGGATAGTAGAAGGATTGATCGAGGGTGCGAGGTTTGGGGTTTGGTCGCTGTAGGGATGGGGTTGGTAATATTGGGTCGACGCAGGAAGGCCAGTGTATTCCACGGGTGAGCCTATATTCGGGGACTGAGACTCGTGCACGTCTGGGATGTATGGAGTTTGCCTGCAGCGATGAGAACGACGTCATCCATATATCGACGTGAAACCTACATGGTGCCCATCTCGCCAACGGGCTGCTGCCGGGGATCGGATCTGGCCAGGTATCTCTCGACGTATTCGCCGGCGCGCAACTCGGGTATAAACCGGTCGTATTGCGTGTCGGCCGACGACGCATTGATTCCATTGCGGCGAAACCATTGGTCGCGGACGCTCTGCTCCCATGCTTGGCGCAAGACGAGGCGGTCGTACTCGTATGGAGACTCCGAGTTGGCGGTACCCGACCACGCCGGAGAATGATATGGCATCTGACAATGGAATGCTCATAAACGTGACAGCAGACGGTGATGGGGAGAAATGAATTTACGTGATAGATGGCGTTGGGATCGAGGGGGACGTCGAGCCAGGCGGAGCTCAGATGCGCGCCGTCTGGGGACGCGGGGAGGTGGTGTGAGTAAGGCGCTGTGGAGTGCGCATGGGACTGGCTGAGCCCGTACGTTGCGTGCGAGCCCGAGGGGCCGGGGGCGAGGCTGTCTTCGGCGAGGGCGTACATGGGCCAGGAGTAGGCGGACATGTCCTGGCGCCGTTCGTCCCGTCGCATGTTGGCTGTTGGGTCCGGGCAGCGCGCAAGGTCGGTCGGCTGGGCGTATATGTGCAGTGTCGCGGCCATAGGGGCTGACCCAGGTCGACGCGAGGCAGAGGATATGTCGGGCTGGCCAAGGCGCACATTATGAGGGCCCCGGCGGTCGTGGGCTGTGTGGCCCGTGCCGGCTGGGGCCATCAGCCTGACCCGGCGGTGTGGAGAGCAAGTCGCGCGCATCCAGAGTGCGGGTCTCAGGACCATCTGTCAGATCGGAATCCATCCATCGAATCCGAGGCTTTTCGCAAGCGAAGCAACATCGATGATGCCAGCTGCAGATGTCACCGTGGGGATCGCGGTCCGCATTGGGCTCCGCGTTTGCCGCCTAATGAGCTCAGGGCCACCACACATCGGGCTTCGCGGCGTTCCTGTTTGCAGGAATATTCGCCTGCCAGGTGGCGGTACGCTTCCTCTTTGGCCCACCACCCTCGGCCGGCCATCAATGACGCTCCCCGGTTCGATCGCATGGCGCGCGCTGCACCACGCATCCAGCGTTCGGCCCGAGTCTCCCCCCCCCCCGAAAAGGCAAAGCAAGGGTCGAACCATCGTTATGTCAACTCGCAGCCATGTGCAGAGCCAACTGCTGTTCTGGTGCGCTGCGGTTTGTTTGAGAATCGCTGAGGAGATGACAATGGCGTGCATGCCGTTTTCCGATCTGGTCGGCCTAGAGTTCCTGAAATACGGCAGGTTATTGAGTAGCCAGACGTAGAGGCAACATCCGCATATTGTTTCAAGGACTCAATCCTGACGGAAGACCATCGGATGTCATGATCTGCAGATACCATATCACACATCTCGGACCCAGAAGACCTGACGCCGTGAAACCGGGATAAATGACAGAGGATCGACTTGGGGAATGCCGTGTGTTCACTCGTCCTGGGCCATGATTCTTGATTTGCAGAGCTTGGATATCGTGTGAATGCGGGGACGTTGCTCATCCCGAACTGTCACCGGTATCCAATTCAACGGCGGTCTCACGGCAACGCATACCCACCTAGCAAGAGGTTCTAAGACCAAACGACTCTAGTATGTGCCCATTCTGACGTCAAAGGTGACTCTGCAGAGAGCACATGATGTTTCGTGCTTGTTTATTCTGCGAGGGCGGTTTGTATACTTTGATTGATCGAACGTGCTTGTGTCTCAATGCCCGAGTTTCTCGGCGTCGCTTGGCTGCCTAGTAATTTTGACCAGTAAAAGTTGTATTTATATACATACAGGCAAGCGAATAGAGTTACCTTAATCTATCAGCTACTACTAATATACATTCATGACTACAATATAAATGATCGATCATTTGTCTCCCGATCGGCGGGCATCGTCGAAGCCCGGTTGATCCAGTTGAAATTCCGGACACACTGACTCCTCCTTGACAGCAACTCAAAGCGTGACCGCTGAACCAGCTTACTCGCTTTTTTGACCCACAACTTGCCCAACGGCTGGCGCCACACAATCAGGTGTTTTCTGCCGCTGGCTCAGGCCCCAGAAACTGTGAGACGGATGCGATGTATAAATAGGTTACATATTCAGCCGTGCGGGTGGCATTCACACACAGCATACCACGCCGGGTATCGTGCCCGTCCACACGGGAAATGGTTTCCGCAATCCCATCTCTGGACCTAACCGTATGCGCATGTACCTATTTCCTCGGAAACGAATGAAATTCGCACTCGGACGCGTGGGCTTTTCGCAATCGTCTCTCGCAGTTTTCATTCACCGCGAGTCCAGAACACGAGATAGCCGACAGCCACGGAGGTCGGCAGCAACCAAGGATGGGAATCGGGCGGATATGCACAACTCTGACCCCCCCCCCCGTTCACGTATCGTTTGATCGACGCGATACCGAATTGATTGAGTCATAGGCGAGAACGGAACGTCAAAATCGAACGGGAGGCTGTGACGAAAGACGTTTCCTTCGCGGTTCACGGGACCGCAAGCCGGGGAGTACTTGTCCCGGAACTGTCCTCTGTCGTGGCGTGCCTGAGCGAGGCTCTTGGTACGGTAAGAGCCCCGAGATTGTGCGGGCTCGGACCTCCGAACGAGTCCGAGATCTACTGGCGAAACAAAGGAGTGCAAAAAAGAATTAATTCAAGCCTATGCTGAAACCGTTTGGATGTTCCTACAACGGTATTGACATTATCTCGCTGTACGGTGCCTTGCGCCACATAAAGCGGCTACCCCATCCGGCTACATACACCCGGGTTTAGACCTAATATAATGGTGTCAGCTCATTTGCAAGTCTGTATCTGGATCATGATGTCAAGGCACGATCGAGCGGCATTGTCCGCCGACGACGACAACAGACCTGCCGCTGGAATATCCCCGGGGGAATGCCTAATGTCCAACTAGGACTGCGAAGAGTATGGAAGTCGCACTGATCAACAATCAAAGTTTGCGCAAACTAGGCTATATTCGCTGCGGAACCCCGCACAACTTCATACGATATATCTCGGCTCCCAAACTGGGCGTCTTCAGGTCAAATCTGGAAGTGAAGCATGCGGCATTGCAATGACGCCAAGAACTGAAGCGTGAGATTTGCATACGGGCAGGTGTCATTGACGGCTAGTCAGCCGCACGTCCCAAATGGGCATTTCGTGGAGGGAGCGCTCAGAGTGCATATGACACAATTGGACGACTCTGCTCTTCAGCAGTATGATGAAATTTCATCCTGATCGTTGACCCGGTGACCTTGCACAGTAATGACACTTCTCGGAGCACCGGAGAGACCAACTCGTCTGAGCCCAATACGTAGCGAATTGCGCATATGCGTCAAGTTTACACTATTCAACCATGCTATATGGGTCAAACATCCAATAATTGACTCTCCAGCGTGTTTGTGCTTACCGAATTCTAGGCTACCAATCAGCTAAACGAGAGCTATCCATAGGACACGTTATCCACAGTAAAATAACACGCTGTTGATAGCTCCGGAAGGGAGTATCATAATGGTGGTTCTACAACAGGCATAGTCGTCATACCATCCAGAGTGATAGCAACCTGCTGCGGAAATCAACTATCAGTCCGACGCTATTTCGATTCCTAGTCGGCAAGCGGATCCCGAGTGTGATATGCGATCAGGATTCTGGTGAATAATTGACCAATTACGGGTTTCGGATACGCCTCTGCTCGTGCAAATCGGGCGTATCTACCCGAGTGGAAAATGCATTACAAGGGTATTTTCATCGGTAACCGCCGTTGTCCCCAGATTTACGATCTGGGCATGATGAACCTGAGCTCGAGCCTTGTGAATCCGGCGGCTCGATCCAGAAAGGTGTGGTCACACTGCGGAGCCAACGGTTTATCGAAAAAGCCGCGTGTTGCGGAGCGTGGGGGGGGGGAGGTGATCTAGCCCCCCCCCCACGTCGATCCAATTCTGCATTCGGTTTGAAATGGATTTGAATCTTGAGAACGAACGAGTTTTTGCCTAGGGTTTTTGCCTAGGTGGTCTGGATCCATATGAGCCGGTGGAGTTGACTTGAGTCTCCGCGGTATCATCGCAAAAGGCTTGCCATCTTGGTCGGTGGCACCCTGCCAATCAAAAGGCCCCCGCTCGTTCGGCGGCAACTCAAGCCAGGTATTCTGTCTCCTAGAAGACTACCAACCGTCCAAATTCGTCAGGCAAGGCTATAGCACCTAGGCTTGCTTCCATATGAAGGATTTCGAGGCGTTGTGATCAGGGAAAGAAGACAGCATCGGATCGCTTGAAACGCCGGTTGCACAAAGCGCATATGGGCGGCTATTTCGTGCATGGCGCCGTAAAGGTTTCGCGAACCGACGGTGTAGAGAAACAAGGTTTGTTGGGATATGTTTCCCACGGCATACCATACATCTCTGAGCTCCGAGAGCTCCGTTCCGCAATTTGACCCCAGAGGTTATTGTTATCTCAGCTTCACCGTATTCGTGTCAAGTAAATCACTCGCATGGCTTGGACTTCTTGGAAGTCCTATGATAGGTTACCGGATCCCGTTTGTGGAGCCGAACCTCGAGCGAAGCTGGAATACACGATTATATCAGGATGTGTAATATATAATGCCACCGGATATAAGTTTTGGTTCGTTTATGACTACTTCATTAATCGGGTGGCCATTTCATTGCCCTGTGACTGAAGCGGCCAAAGTGAACTGGACTGTAAAGCAGTGATCCGTCACAGAACAACGAGCAGCGACCCAGAGAAAAAAATTGTGCTCAAGAACGTGTGAAAGAATCGCGGGCGGACTCTGTGAAGAGAGTAAAATTTTCGGGTAGGCCATATCTTTGGGCTGAATAGCTACAAGTCGACTGGGTGTTAGATTTGGTGCCACGGGAAGAAGCAGGTGCAGGTCGGACCGCCAGCCGTTTACATAAAGAGAGTTCCCAGTTGGATGGATTATCGACATTCCATCTTGGATCAAGCCACAGCGACGTTTCGTGGGGTGATTTTGTAGTAGAGCTCGAGTTCAGAGTTAGGGGGCCACGAGAGAGCCCGGGAGGTACAGCAGGGCTAACCTTGATTTCAAAGTACAACGGAGAGTCGGTAGCGCGGAGAATCAGGTACGCAGATTGTACAGAAAAGGGCTGCAGCGTGCGATACGCTCAGCCTCAGAAGACATTCTATGTGTGTGAATGTAAGCTCCCAAACCCCTGGAAGCAGTGATACACTTATTGCGAGTACAGAATCAGAGGAGCTGCTTCGTCAACGAGTTGTGGACCTTGAGAACATATCAGGGAGGCTTGCTAGTACAGGTGGCATGAGATCAAGGTAGGTTAAATATTGCCGGTGCGCAAAATATACGTAATAGCGGCCATCACGTGAGTTTAGGCAGCACATCGTTCCATCTGACCCACTCGGTGCCCCCGCTTCGAGAACCTTGTAGTAGAAACTTCTGGCACTGATAAATTGTCAGGTTCATTTTGATGTACAATTAAATTATGATAAGATGGTGTATCGCATATAGGCATATGTTTCTAAATTGAAGAGTAAGCCCCAAGTAACTGAATGGAGGTTTACACGCCAACTCACATACGAACTGTTCCAGAAGCTCTATCTATAGCGAGTCAAGAAGCAACAGGTCTCCCTGTGGCCCGGAGCCGAAAAGAAACAACAAATATCAACTAGCTCATAGGTCCTGACTTTGTAGAAACCAGTACCCGAGATAAGCAGGCGATCCAACCGCGACGCTTAATCGTCATCGAAACTACGATGGCCGCGGATCACTGAACCAACTAGGGTTGCTTTCAATCCCTCAACCCTTCCAGCCGTAGGGCTGTAACGGAAATCGAACGATCATTTCAACGCATGCCGGGTTGAGCAATCCTATAAGAAGGCATGTGACAGACTCTCGAAGTGGCGGTCTGCGGTCTGTCTCAGCTCGGGTGAGGCACGACGAACAGACGGGTGCCTAGCTGGTTCGTCCCAGAACCTCGGTCCTGACGTAACTTGTACTCCCAGGCTGTAAGGATATCTGTTGGTGGGACACCCGAGTAACGGCATCCTAGTGTGGCTATTGTCGATCACCAGCCGCGTTCTAAAGGTAATCGCAAACGTTCTCATGAGCTACTAGGATCGACGGTCCGAACAGATTCCGGTACGCTATGCATAGTTGGAAGAGTCTCACGGGACAAGGGTGCTACATTCAGTGCGGAGGATTCAAGGTTTCGAGGCCGTCATCAGGTAGAGTTAAGCTTCAGCCTGGGGGTGCAGTCGCACAGGCTACGTGAGCTGATTCAGCAAGTTATATTGAGATAGACATTAAAGAGATATCGCATGCCAAGAGATGGAAGGTTTGATTACTAAACGCTGGTAACGTATGTAGAAGAAACTTCGAGCCAAATATGCTGAGTTTGTTCGCAAGGCTCGCGGATATACCCGAGTGATACATGTTGGGTTGATGCCGAAGCAGCAAGTTTTTACGAAATAGACGTGGTGGGTGAATCAACGAAGGCCTGTGGTATATACAGCGCATACAAGTTGTATCTGGGGCTAACTGGGATAGCCAGCCAATCTGCTCAAATCTATCCGAATCGCATTCTGCGCTAAAATGGCTAGCTTATGATTATATAAAAGGGGTTTGAAATAGCGGGCTCAACCATAACTAGATTACCCGTCGTCGGAGTTGACTACTTGACGCGCTTGGCCAAAAGATGAATCTCGAAGACACTCCCAAGATTTGATGTCGCAAAACAATACATTCTAGCCTCGAGGGCAGACTTGTTTCCTTCTGCCTCATCTCTCTTTCACTTTCTTCAGGTTTCATTGATCAGACCTAGTCCTTTCACGACTTTGAACTGGAACACAACAGCCATAATTGGTTTAATCTTATGCGGTCGGCGCTTAGCCTATAGCCATTGTCTCTTTGCTTCCCTCTTGCTTCGGCTGTACTCTGCCAAATGCACAATCGCACCACGAGAGAATCGCTCGTCGTGACTATAGTTAAGGATTTTTCCCGTAATTGTAACTGTCAGTTAGTGAGCGTAAAGATCTCGATGTGTATAAATCGAGTCCAATAAAGCAGAGACGTGACCGAGATGTGCCGTTCCTGGATATAAATGCATTGGATTACAAAACTGGTGCAGCATGCATGCCGAGGTGCTGTAAGCACATCACATTGGCATGCATGCTGCATATCCAAGCGCCGACACATGATCTGGGCGCTTAAGTATTTTCCGATTCTCGGCAACTCGGGCACATTGCCTGATTCCTACGTCGTCCACGCTTTCACGCTGCTCGTCGGACCCACCCGCGTTCTCTACCTAGACTGTGCTAACCTGTATCTATAATTACGAGTGAGTGGATATGCATGGTGTTTAAACGGGGCTAAGTCTTGTCCCAGTTCATTCATCTCGGATTTATCTGTCTCAATATACCACGTCAAAACTATGGATGCCCCTACTCATCTCGATGCCTTTCGAGCCCTCTTGTCGTCGTGTCTGCCCTGCACCAACCGACCACCGGCGCTTCCCCCGTCGCCTGTACTTGGCCCCAGGAGCAGCGATTTGGATGCACTGCTCCGCCCGCCGTCGTCGGATCTCGAAAACGACAGCGATGCCATGTCGCTGCACTCGACGTTTGGGGCCAACGCCCGCGCCCGAACCAAGAAGAAAAAGAACCGGATGCCGCAGCTGTGCGGACTAAACCTGTTTGGCAAGCCGCGGATTGCACTCGACTCGGACGATGACCAAGTCGAGCAGCCTCGGGAACCGCATGCCCGACCCCCGACCGCTTCTTCTCCCCCGCGTGTGCGGCCGCGCTACGACTCGGACGCGGCCCCGTTGCCCGATGCAGCGATCAGCTCGCTTGCTGCGGGCAGCCAACCCCAGCCCCAGCGGGAACAGCCGGTTCGGCGCCAAGAGTCGCCCGAAGAGGAGCTCGCGCGACTCCGGGCGGAAAAGGCCGCGCGCAAAGCCCGCAGGAGAGACCGTCGCGAACGCAAGGCCGCGCAGCAGCTCGCGCTCGAGGCCGCCAGCGGCGAATTCGAGGGCTATCCAGGTTCAGGTCCAGGTACCGATCTGCCTATTTCACCGCCCTCGACGACGACCTCCACCCCTGGCGTGGATGACGTCGATCCGGAGGACGCCGACGCCGACATGGGTGCGGCCGTCTATACCCGCTCAAACGGCCGCTCGAGCGTGGTCTCCGGCTCGAGTTCCGGCACTGGCACGAGCAGGACTGGTCGTTCGCGGGCTGGAAGCAACGCGTTGGGTTTGGGTCTCCACAAGGGTCCTCCCAGTCCGCTTGGTCAGGTCTACGTGTCTGCAGCAACCCCTCCTCCCCCACCGCCGGTGCTTATCGATGTCAGTCCAAAGGGCGAAGCGATGATCAGCTCGGAAGCCGAGGCAAAACCTCCACCTTCCTCGTCATCCCAAAACGACTCTTCCGCCAGCCCAAATGACGAGCCCTTATTGAATACCAAGGGAAAAGAAGTATCTGAAGCGCGCGTACCGCGACCTAAAATCCACATCTCAAACCTAGCCTCGAATAACCTTCCCATGTCCAGTCCTGGTGCTGGACCCGGCCCTCGAACGATGGAGTCTTCTCCCAGGATCGTGGCCACCAATGGCTTCCCCTCACCTCGAGTTGCTAATAATAACGGCGCGTTCCCTTCGCCGAGAATCGGTGCCGGCAGCGGATTCCCGTCGCCTGGGTTGGGCTTGACCACTGGCTTTCCCTCACCGAGGATCGGGGCGGGAGGAGGGAGCGGCGTCGGAGCCACAGGGCCGACCGGGTTTCCGTTTGGACCTGGGCGAAAGGGAAGCGTGACGGCTGGAATGGGCGTTGCGCTTGCAAATCGTGGGGATTGATACGATGTTGGGCTGGCGCGCTGGCGGCCGGAGCATGTATAAAGGACCGGACCTTGTGGAAACTAATGTTTGTGCTATAATGTAGATTTGGGATGGAATGTCGATATGATTCTCTTATGTTGTATGTTGCTGGATCGCGATACGGGAGCCAGCTGTTTTTTTTCACGTAATATACTCTGTTTTGGTCACTAGGGCTAGTCATATGGGTTCTTGGTTGAGCGTGAACTTGCGGCTTGCACAAGTGTCGGCGACTCAACAAAGAATTCTACTTGCTTTGTTTGTTTACTAATGGCGAGACAAATTGCACAAGTCACCGTTGGATATTTGTGATCGTAATCGTCGAACCTGAACAAACAATTGTATAGAAATCCAAGGTGCCAGCGGGTCACCCATGTCTAGGTACTGATGTGGACGGAGAGTCGTGGCAGCTTCGTCCTCCCGGGGAAGCGATCATACTCCGGAGAGCTTTGGGTACTTTTATTCGTGAATTAAAGCTCAAAATTCAATCTGCTATCTCACGGTAGAAGGTGAAGGCCTTGCTCTCTTCGTGTTGTGAGAATCACAAAATAGTTTGCGCTCATGTGGCTCAACTACGAGCCACTTCGGAACCAATCGTGTTATCCGGCCGGATGCGTTCTGATTCCGACCTTTCGTAGCCGCCGTCATCAACAACCTCAACACCCCTTTCGACACACCCAAAGGAAACTATGCGGGTGAGTTGCGTACAAAACGATGTCAAAGTTCTTGGGGGGATATTATAGGCGGATATTTCGACGAGGTTAACAGGACAAACATGGTTGGATCACTGCAATTGGGTTGGATGGATCAAATTTGGCTTTGGCACATATCATCAGCCAAGCTACGCCATAGCTAACTCGTTTCGTTCGTCATCCAGGACCCATCCACTTTCACCCGCTTTGTCGAGGTCGGCCGTGTCGTGCTCCTCAAGAATGGCCCGTCGGAAGGGAAAATCGCAGCGATTGTGGAGATCATTGACCAGAACCGGGTGAGTGTCTGCGAATCCGAGATGTATACGCTACTTTTGGGAAGGGGCAATAAACAGCTTAGGGGGGAATGTGGCTGGTACTCGCTGGGGAGGGTCTATGCTGGGAATGCGTTGGAGACATGCTGGATGCATGCTAACCTTGTGGTATAGGCAATCATCGATGGTCCCCTCACTGGTGTCCCCCGCCAAGCTTTCCCTTACCGCCACCTTGTTCTCACCCCCTTGACCGTCAAGGGCCTCCCCCGCGGAGCTGGTGCGTACATTAGTCTGCCGAGTTGCATTCGAACTAATTGGAATATGGTCTCTCGTGATGCTTTCATAATATCTTCCAACGGACGTAAATTCGTGTTGCGGGATAGGCACTGGCGTCGTTAAGAAAAAGTTTGAAAAGGAGGACGTTGTCGCCAAGTGGGAAAAGTCGACGTGGGCCCAGAGGCGTGCGTCGATTGCCAAGCGAAGGACGCTGGGCGATTTCGACCGGTGAGTTTCATCCTTGAATTGTTCCTTGGATCCATTCTTCCTGTCAGACCCGTTCCATCAACCATGCCTACTCACGACCGCTCTTTACCCAATATTACGTCTGTCTAACATCCGACTGTGTACAGATTCTCCGTCATGGTCTACAAAAAGCAACGCAGGGACGCGGCATTCAAGGCAGCCAAGAAATCTGCATGATTTGCTTTGCTCCTCCTGTTGATACACTTCCTGCCCGCTCTCCTTGTATCGCGCAATGCCCTTCATTACTTTGTATGAATTTCATTTTTATGCGTATGACATGATGTTGAGCAAAGGAGATATTGTCATGCGAGTATCATAAGCACTGCCATCTATTTGTTCAAGCTTGGCACAATAGTTGTCCGATTAACGGACAGAAGGTCTGGTCATATGTCAATGCCATTGTACTCGATGATGACGGTTCCTTGATCGCTTGGGATCGGGGCATTCCGTGTGCTGTATCCGTATGCCTCGGTGAAGATCCTACAGACACAAGGGGGTCAATTTGAGAGAAAGCGTTTTCGACGAGGCATGAGCTAGCCTTTTTTTTTTTCGAGCGCGCGACGTTCCTAGATCCTCGAAACCGAATCGCCGGTAGAATAGTTGCCACCGGAGCTGAAAATCGTCTATATCCGTACAAACAGGTGGCGCTGATCGGTACTTTGATCACACCATTTCGATCCTTATTGTTCACTTTTCCACGGGCCTAGGTACGCATGGTGTCGTCGAGACATCCTCATTGTCTTGCGAGGCGACAATGAGCTCGCGACGTCCGACTATCACACTCGCTGGCCGCTCTCGACGCATACATAAACCTACCTTTCTGTGAGTTTGCATCCTCAAGCTAGTATACTTCCTTCTACTCAGCTACTCTTACTCTCAAACCCTCAAACCCACACTCTCAAAATCATACTCATGGATTCCACCGCTACCTATATCTACACCCCTGAGCCCGTCAACCAAGATCGCGGCGACAGCGGAAGCGGCACCCAATACTGCGTCATCGCCTAGGCGTTTCTTCGTTCACACACCTTCGTTCTGCTGGGATTGATTTTTGGATATTTATGATTCTATGTATGCATATGAATGTGTAACAGTTTTTTTGCCGTCTGTATGCATAATGTATTTGGGCACAATTGTACATTGTTAGCGGGAGCTTTCAACCGAGTCGGATCAAATCGTGCAGCAGTGTCCTCTGGGCCCGCTGAAGAATAAATGGATTGTTACTTTCGCGACCGCCTCGTAATAGGCTCTAACTTGTATTACGACGTCTGGGTTGTATTGTTTTGTGTCTACGTCAAGGTCATTGTATGACCATGACTTGCAGACGCTGCTCAGCAAAGAAACGATGGCACAGGGGGAGTGATAGTCCAAACAAGGTATCTTTCACCCTCGTTGGTGAACACTATTGATAGGCTGATCCTGGGCCCGTAATCTTAGTCCCTCCACTCAGTACGGATATACAAAAACCTCGGCCCACTCTACCGTTTCTGGAATTTTATAGCTGTGGTCCACAAAACCAGTTGGGGAGAAAAATACTTATCACTAGCACCTTATCAGTTCACAAACGAGGGGTCCGACTGCACTCATGGGTTTCGTCATCGAGCTAGAAACGACAAGCTGCCTGTCGCTTCCTAAAGACTTTATCAGCCAGAGATCCCCATTTAGGGTCACCCATTCGGCTTCGGTAGTTCTGGTACTCCAGACAACTGAGCGCTGTTACAGCATCGGCACAAGATAAACCAGCCGATTTCTGCAAACGCGATTGCGTAGGAATATAGCGCATGAACGACGCATACAAATAGCTTGCTGCCGACGAATGGATCGTAGACTCTGATATTAGAATTACTATATGTGACAACAATGCCGGCCTTGTCTGGATGGCTCAACTATGCTTCGCTGCCTCTATTGTTACTTTGTTCATCTAGCCTGCCCGCAGAGATCATGGTTACATAAGAACAACATGTAACTCAGGCTGTTCTAACTAAGATTTGCATCAGATCCTCGATCTTTGTTCAAAATATCCCCACTCTCCGCTCTAAACGCTCCATACTTCTCTCGTTTTTTCGTGGGGTCTCATGTCGTGTTCTGCAGCATCATTGATATACCTCGCGGAAAATCCTCCAGTCACAGGCCTAGAGCTTGGCGCCACATCCTAGGTTGAATATACGGTTAGGAAACCACATAGATATCCGATCGTCGAATAGGGCAGTTCATTGGAGCCAGTACGAGCTCCACTTATTTGATTATTTAGACACAGGGGACTGAAAAGAACGCGAACGAAACAAGTTGGTCTTCAAGCCATCCAGCGAATAATTTATCGCAAAAACCTGGCCACATTCAGCAATTCTAATGTGTGAACATGGCGTGCGCTTTTTATGCGAGCCCGGCCACCAGCAACTCGTGTAGCAGGTTGTTGAGGTGCTCCTAGGCCACTACATCATCACCCCCTTCCAGCTCTATATCCATCACACCCATTTGTGCATTACAATCACCCTCGCCATCCTCGTCTGACTCTGCTTCTTTTCTGTCTCAGATTCTAGGTCGTCGTTGGGCGCAGACCTGTTCAGTCCCCACCCCCTCGCGCTGACAGACGCCACTTCGTTTGAAGCTCTGTTATTGTAGATCTCTACCTGGACGTTGCCCATAGCGCCGTCAAACATTTGAGTCATGTTCGTCCATGTCTAGCTCGACTTGAGCTGGTCCTGATGCCCCACCTTGTCCAGGCAATGGTACCCCTGATGGGGCATCTTCAATTGTCTTATGTTGCAAATTCGACACCATGTCGTCGATTGTAGATAGCGCCAACTCAGACGTCCAAGACCAGGGTATATGCGGGATCTTGAACTGACGCACAAATCCGGTATCCTCCCACTCCACAAAGGTCGCCCGACATACCGATTTGAGCCAAAGAGAAGGTATGGGCTGGTCGCTATTAGAGACGGCTCGGGCCATGTTCGCACATCGCTTTTGCGGCTTGTTGGGCTTATTTGGTCGCATTCCGATCCAGTACAATAGCCGAGACTTGGCCACCTTCGACTTCTGGTAGACGTATTTGGGCTGAGGGTCGTAATTTGGCACAGCCGCAGGGATGGCAGCAGGAGCAGGGGTAGCGCTGGGGCTGGGTGGAGGGATAGCTGCTTGAGGTTGAAGCGCAACTTCGGCTAGTTCCACAAAGCAGAACTCCATAGCTGCAGGCAATTGGATATCGCTCGCATCGTCCGAGTTCGACTCCATAATGGTCGATCCTATTGGCGTGTCGAGAGACCCAGCCGCACCGAGAGCTGGAGATCCTATTGGGGTATCCACGTGTTCCGGTTCCTCCGTATCCATTTCGTCAACTTCGGGGGAGACTTCCACCTCTTCCATACCCATGCTGGCCTCTTCCATATTCATATCATCGTCCTCCACAAGCATCCCATCCGCTGCCGTATCGATATCTCCTTCAGACCAATCAGTGTTCATTTTGGTTCCGGCCATTGATATTTGCCCATGCGATATTCCCTCGGCTGCCTGGCTGAACTAGCTAGTCAGAGAGAGCAACATGGCCGCGATGTGTCAAGGGTGGGTCGATGGGTGGGTCGTCTCGCCTGTGAATCTCGCGCTGTTCGGGACCGGCGGTACCTGAGGACTCGTTGTCAGGCCGAGGCCCGTCCAAGCGACTTCCATCGGGATGACCCCGGGCGTTGCGGGAAGACTTGGAGATTGAAGGGGGTTGGGCCTGGGTGGGATGACAGTTGGGCTTGTAGCATGATGAATGGAAGGGAACTAGGGCACGTCGAAGTCAGATCTATTGGAGGTGACTGGAGCTTGAGCTTGAGCTTGAGCTGGGGCCCCCAAATCGAGATTCGGGCTCGCCTATTGCATCCAGGTGTTGGCGACTGGACTTGCATTGATTGCGGTTAGCGTGTTAGAATAATTGGTCAGAGGTCCGGGTACTTCCGTGGGCTCTCCAGCGGTAAGAACCGAACCAGCCGTTGGGCATCCAGGTTGCTCGGCTGTCAGGGGCGTGACTCCAGAAAGGGTACTCTGCCCATGGCTGGCTGGCTAGGGGCCGGCGGCTATCAAATATAAGACGAACTAAATCGCAATAAGAAAACAAAAGAGTAAGTGTTACCTGTTGCTGTTCTCCAAATTGCGCCACATGTCGACGGGATTCCGCTCCGAGCAGTTTCCAGAAGAACTGGGTTAGGTCCTGTGCCCCAGGTCTCGTATTCGCCTCGCGAAGGGATTGTCCCACCTGGCACCGCAGCGAGCTCGAAAACGGTCTCGCTAGAATCGCCCTTATTCGCGCCCTTATCTCTGCCGGCATTTTTGTTGTCGCTACTCTCCGCCTTTGTTTGCGTTCTCGATTGTGGCTGTGCGTTAGGTGTCTGAGCGCTATTGCTCTCGTCATCCGATCACAGTTCGAACGATCTGGGGAAGCTCAAGCTGCTGGTAGGCGGCTCGGGGGTCGCTGGAAATTTCGTCAGAGTGCTCAATGACGCTATGAGTGGTAGAGAGGGCAGGGCAGGCGTTGGGATCAAGCTCAGAGGCAATAATGGGTTGGCGCGTTGGGATGGGTGAACGGATGGGATGCGACTGAGGGGTTTGTCGGCAATTCGTGATCTGGGGCGGAGTCTGTCGGACCTCGTAGCCGTGCATTTTGGTCCTCAAGTGCTCAAACGAGTTGGAGTTTATGCGACGCTGGTGTGGTGTTCGCAACTACTTATCCTTAGGCATACGAAGGGGCCGTTTGATCCGTACATGCTGGACACTCATCAGTCAGTATGTAGTAAATTCGTGTTTGTCTACTTGCCTTATCCGTGTTTTGATTCAGGGTAATACCCGCCCTATGCTCGCACGGCGCTCCGTTTTCTTCTGTTTGTCCTGGCGTCACCTATTACTGTTCCTTAGGATCAATTCACCAGGTCGTAGCATATATTCCCGTTTGTCACTACCTTCTCGACACTAGCTAACGGCGCTGCACCTCGGTTAGTCAGACAACGACCTCACGTCAAGTGAGCTGCCAAGAAGACGAGACCGAGCAAAGTCGAATGTCCAGACAGCGCTGTTCCAATTTATCATTTGAACTTTGTGATTCCATCCCGGTAAGGAGCTAATGACTTGCCCAAAATGGGATTATCACAGAACCAGTTGATTTCCAAATACACCAGGCGTCGCGCCCAAAGAAGTATACAGGAGAAAATGTAGATATTTAAACGCGGTGGAGGCTTTGAAAGCGTGCGTTTGTGGGAGGAGATAGAGGAGTGAAATGGTCGAGAGCGCGTCGAATACGATTGGGGAGGCGAATGCCTGGAAGCCAAACACTCTGAAAGTGAACATACCGCTTAACCAGTACAGCCCAACCTCAAAAACCGCGTCGGTTGCCAATATTTTATTAGCCTATTTCTCGGTAGAATTATACAAGCGTACACACCGAGGGATCCATTATACGCAATGGCAATACGACAAGCCTGTCCGCTCGGGGGCTCGAGAATAGGTAATGCAAGGGCTCGTGTGGGGTATATCGCAGGCCTAAATATAGCCAATGGGGATAGGAAAATCACCCAAGCCTTCGCATCGAGATTTTTAGTTAGAACGCTGTGTCAAAAGCTCAGCTCTTGGACATCGGCTAGGAAAGGGATTTCACTCACCCGGCAAACTGAAGCGAGCCCTCGAAGTTTAGGATTATAGTGCACGCCAAAGCGCCAAATAGCAGGGTCGGGATTGTAGAAATAAGGGTGGCCATCTTGATGATTCTAAAGCTCAGAAGGGGTCGTCGTTTGTCGGCACAGGTCGCATACAGGGTCCATCGGATTATTCAGTGGTCTCTGCTACCGCGCTGCATTGATCATAGGTCCAAGAGGAGGGGGGAAGGTGGGAGCCCGGATGTGTGGTAACACGCGCCATTTGACCACTCTGAGAATGGAACACATGCGACTAGGATTGTGCCAATGCCACTCACCGGGGAACTCACCGTCACTAGTCGTGGCTGTTTGATGTGGCGGGTGCTTTAACAAAGGTGGGGACACTGAGTGAAAGGGCCACGAGAACAGGCCGAAGAATAAGCTGTGGCTTAATATGCTTGACACAATAATCCACCCATCGAGGCTCTGGAAACTAAATCCAGGTGCACCTCATCCCCAGACATGTCCTTGAAACTCACATAGCTTGCGGCCCTTGGCCGAAGCCCTGTTCAAACTAGGCTAGCACCACTTTGCACCGGGCTCTATCACGATACAATATCTGAAAAGAAGTCATTATGTAGATTTTTTTTGATGAAAGATCTAAACTGAACACAAACTCCGCGAGCTTTAGTCTCGTCCAGCCCAGCAAGATGGGGAACACCAAGATGGCCTCCCACATTGCCAATGGGCAATCATAGACCAAATAAATCCACAGAAATATTTAAAGCAACTCAAGTAATATCGATGCTGATTTATACACTAGGGCTGACAGAAGGACAGTTGGTAGCAAGATCAACGCCAACATGTGAACGCGTCATCTCGCACAAGTCACGTACTTGAAGTCACGTGTGCCCCGCTCGGGTGCGGCTGACAAAAACCCCAAAAGTGTAAGCAAGCTGGTGAGCACTTTGAGTGTTACTCGCAGTATATCAAGCGCTACTCTGACCCATACAAGTATCGCCTGCATCCCGATTAACCCAGAGGCGCTCACCAGCTTGCTTAGATTTTCTGGATTTTGTTGACTTAATCTTACTGCCCCACGGCCAAAAGGCGATTGTCTCGTTGGAGCTAGTTAGAATCTTGTGTCTAGCTAAGCTGAATGAGCACCGGCAGCACGTGCTAGTTTGATCTAGTGAGCGCTCGTCCAGCTTAGCTAGAACCACAGTTCTAACTAGCAAATTGGCTTTTGTCCGAGTACATTGGCCATCTTGTATATATATATATATTTGGTGAACCAACGTTTCTCAATCGCGTAAACAGCAGCCTTTCACATCGTAAGTTCACCTATAATCGTAAACTTGACTGCTTTCGATATATGCTGCTCCTTTCCATCTGGGTCTGCATGAAGCAGCCTCTACAAGATCCTCCTAAAATACACTCTCTGAAACCACTTTGGCCTTCATGATGACCTCCGTCTTAGGCTCCTGGTTTCCACCAACTGCTTGAGTCAGAAGTAACCCGAGGCCACATGTGGATAAAATCTCTGATGGTGGATTCTCGCCCACCCGTTCATCCAGAATCGACATCCTCTGCTCGTCAAAGGGTTCTCCGGCTGCAAAGCACATCGTGTGGAAGTCTCCAACACGAAGCACTTCGGTCTTGATCGTGTTATTCAACCGCAAGGCCTTTTGGATGATGTCATCTAGGCCTTTTAGCTCGTTGTCGAGGGGCACAGTTTTGCCAATCAGGCAAACAATGATAGCATCTATACGCGACCCCACTTCGGTCTGGATGCGCTGGCTTAGTCCTCGGTCTTCGGAGTGGAGCTTAACAAGGGTGGAGTACGTATCAACGCGCCACTTTGCACTCTGCATCTGAGGATCTGGGTATGCAGTTTACATCCACATTTGAGCGAACGGACATGATCCAAGACAAGAGGCTTACCTCGCTTGCGGATCGTCTGGTATATCTCTGACAAAAATTTTGACCTGTCGTCCTCATCCGTGCTGTGATCAGATTGCAGCAGAGGGTAGAACGGGCTGAATATTTCCTCGTGGATGGTTCTGCAGATGATGCTACCGACGGCTAGGTCCACGAACAAGCCCGCTGGAAGTACCTTTCCGGAGTGCGAGCGAAGCAACGATGGAGAGTCATGACTAACTCCAAGCTGCTGAAACAAACCTGAGGAATCATGGCACTTGAGAGCATTCACGTCGTCGAGCAACGACTCGGCGTGATTCATCAATTGCTCGACTATCTCCGATGCAAAATCGCTGATCCGATCGTTAAGGATCTCAAACCCGCGTTTGATAGAGCTCACATCGTGATTGTCGTGGATATTGAGACTAGCGAGAAGCGATTTGTGGACCTTGGCATCATCTGCCATGGCTCTCTTGAGTGCATTTATGGTTTGTTCGGCTGCTAATTTCTCGCCCTCAAGCGCTCGAATACGAGATGTATCTTGGACCATGGACTGCTGCTTGGGCGGCTCGACAGAAGGGGGCGGCTCTACTTCTACCGCTTGAACGGATTGTTCGAGACGAGGGGCTTCTGGAGGACTCGGAGTCTTCTCTGGTATCGGTTGGGGTATGGATTTCTGGACCTCTTCGCGCACCCTAGCTTCACGCTCCGACATGTATCTCTGGATGTCGTTGAAAAATTTCCGCTCCAGGCTACGAAGTGCACCCGCGGGTTGTGCGTCTCGTGGTCGTGCCTTCTTCGGAGTGGATCGAGGATTTGACAAAATTCGAACAAGGTCCTCGAAATGGTTGCAGTCCGAAGGCGGCAAATAACCTTTCCAGAGGTCGAAGTCCATCGAGGCTTGGAACACGGATGAATCAAGCAGTTCTGTGGAAGAAAAGGTATTTGGGGTGTCGCTCGAAAGAGGCAAAATGAAGAATTGATAGAATAGACCGGTCGAGTTTAGATGGGCCAGGATACGAATGCTGTGCTGGGAGTCAAACGAAGGGTTGTGACCAATTGAGGGCTGTAGGTAAATGGCAGATACAGCCCTCGACCTATACGCGTAATTGTCAAGGTACTGAATCATAGCAGTCTAGAATATGTGATTACCCTTTACCTAGGAGCTTCTTGTACCGTTTGACATTAGAGTATTCACGAAGGTCCTGTCACATCACGGATAAATGGCTAGAACTCGTACCCTCTAATTCGCTCACTTCAGTTGGCTCAATAAGTACGATATTATAATCCCCAATTTTCATCTCATGTTCGTTGCCAAGACTGCTTTTTTTATTGGCACTACCGCCGTCTAAGGATCTAATAAACTATAAACGAAATTCAGATGTTTGGATCACACGAAAGTGCCTACGTACGTCATTTGTATGTTGTACATGTGACCCAAATGCTCTACGTATATCATGAGACTAGTTTAACGAAAGTGAGATTTAAACGGCTTCCTCACAAAACGTGAATTTTTGACCGCTTGCGCGTGAATGGTTTGAATGGCCAGGGCACCATTTCTGGACTGAGGTGTTCAGCTGGTCGAGGGCGCTACCCAACGCGCAGTTTATGAAGGCGATGTTTTAAATACGTGAGTTGGTCCAGAACCCGATTCAAGACTCTGTTGGGGTGGTTACTTGGTGATTGGCGAGTCGTGGATCGGCGTGGTCGTTGCCACTTCGTGGCAATCCGGGGACCATTCCCAGTGTCTGGAGTCTTGAGCTTCTCCATTTCGGAACCGCGGTTAGTGAAGAGATCTGACACCCAAATCGAGCGCTGGCGTATTGTTACACGTGTCTGCTACAAAAATCAAGAATCAATACATCTGACTTTGCTTACACGGCGCCTCAATGTCGACCACCTGAATTGTGTTGTCAAGCAGGTGTTTAGGCAGTCATTGAATTGCCGCTCGGTTGCAACCAAAGCTGGCTTCACAAGCTTTGACAAAGGGATGGGTGGCAATATATTTTGTAAGGTGATAGCCACAATAGGTCAAGCCCACGATGTCTATTCACATTTGGGATTCTATGGAACACTTCGAAGGGGGTTGTATTGTTCAGGTGCAATCCTGATGGAGTTCCCCCGCTCTGGATTCGGGTAGCGGCGCCTTATTATTTGAATAAAATCAAATATGTCGGATTCAGGGGTACCCCAGATGAACCCAATATGGTAGATAAGTTCTAGTCATCCGGCGTTATAATGTGAGAAGTGGTCTGCTGCCGGCTGGCGCACATTTTATTTTGATGAAACCCGCTCGTGCCATCAATCTGGGTACAAACCAACCAACAGAATCTGGGGTGATGTAGGGAGAATCAGTTGAGCCCGCAAAGTGTTTACAGAGATATACCGGGAAGCAATATGCCAACAGCTGTGCGAACACGAATATTGATAATAGCATCAACAAAATTAAGAAACACAAGCAGTCCCAATAGAAGAGCCTCTAATTACATTCAATGTAACAACATTGCGAACAGGAATGAGGTTGGTGTGTTTATTTCGTTTGGCAGTCTTTGTCTACTGAGCTCTCAGGCCTCCATTCCTCTTCCGAAATTTAGGAACAAACTATGGCGCTCATAATTTAATTTCCGTTTCTCTACAATCCTGGTTACTCGCTGCATCGTCGTGCATAAATGAATACGGTGTGTCCGCTCCCTCCACACGGGTTGATTGTAGATAGAAAGAACCTGTCGCATTGAAATTGGACACTATCGAACTTGCTTCCCGTGCGGCGTAAATTCAAGTTTATATGCATTCGCAGCGTCCATTATTTTCCCTCCGCACCTTCGAGTTCAATCCTATTACCGTGTGAAACCAAAGCGTGTTGTGAAGTGGTGATCGAGAAGAGTTACCCTTTGAAGACATAATTTTGGGGGTCTGCAGGGAGCGCCGCAAACTTGCATACCCAAAAGGGAGTGGCTACAAAGTGGCAAGGAATACAAGTTGCCACGAATCGGCGACCTCACTCACCTCTTCAGATACTCAGTTTTGCTTTCGCAGATTTAGTTGGAAAGAGACGTGGCATGGATAGGTGAGCATGGCTGTGATGTTAGTTCACTTTGCCTGGTGGCTGCTAATCGCATGCTTTGTGCGCTTAGGGATTGGGATAGCTCAACAAAAATCGTCGTTGGGATCGACATCGGAACAACCTACAGTGCAGCATCGTTTGCATATCTGATTGAAGGTAACGCCTGGAGCAGCTGTATAGTATAGGGCTAATCGTTAGATAGGCCACCCACCGCAAGTCGTGCGTGTTAACAAGTGGCCTGGCCAAAGACGCGATGCAGAACGGGCTAGCATACCTAGTTGGATCTGGTATGACGCAGAGGGCAAGGTGTGGCTAATTATTACTCCAAAGTAATCCCTTCTCAGTGTTTTCGTAGCCTATCAAATTGGGTGCTGAAGCAGCTGATGAGGAGATAGAGGATGCTGCTTCAGAGAACGGGTGGGAGTTGGTGAAGCATTTCAAACTCCATCTACATCCGAAAGATATGAGACCCCCTGGGGGTTTCGTATTATCCAGTGAGTAGGCCGGAAAGCTGATGGGAGTAATTGATCACAGTTGCTACCAGCGTTACCGGATCGCCTCAGCGTTGACGATGTCTATTGCCATTTGCTTCGCTATATGTTTGATCATGTCAAATCATTTTTCTATAAGGAGATCTTCAATGGCCAGGAGGTTTGGGATAGATATGCTGGTTCAATGGACATTGTGATTACCCACCCGAATGGATGGGGACTACATGAGCAGCAACGGCTACGGGCAGCTGCAATCAAGGCAAAGCTGACACCCGCCAACAAGGCGGATACCCAGATCAAGTTTGTCAGTGAAGCAGAAGCCTCAATTCATTTTTGTATTCATTCATTGAAGCTTTCCTCATCCGTTGTGGTAAGTCATTTCTCTCTGTTTGGTGCCCCCCGCTTCACAACACAGTGCTTTTGATAGGATGACGACAAGCTCATTGTATGCGATGCTGGGGGGTCAACAGTGGATACTACCGTCTATAAGGTGAATTCAGTCCAGCCTGAACTTCTGATTGAAGAAACCAAATCGTCCGCCTGTGAGAGAGAGCCAAGCACACGTTGTATTTTTAACACTCACATTTGACGCGGTTCAGGCGTCCAAGCTGGCTCGATATTTGTAGACGAGGCCGCCACCGAGTATATACGTTCGAAATTGGAACATACAGGGTTGAGCAAGAGCGAAGTCGACGGCTATGTCAAGACAGGATCTGAGGAATTCGGCGAAATGGTTAAGCCAGAGTATGATGGGGTAAAGGCAAACAAGGGATTTAAGATAGGAGAAAAATCGTTCAATAAACCGAACATTGGCATCACAAACGGAAGGATGCGATTATCGGGGTAAGTATAAGCCTTCAAAAGCGCATTTAAGTACATCGTATTCATCATCCCCAGCGAGACCATCAAGTCACTTTTTGACCCCTGTGTCAACAAGATTTTGGAGTCGGTCAAATCTCAAGCAAAGAATGTCAAGAATCCTGTGAGTTTTGGTTAAAATTTCGGTGCAGGGAACTCATTCGAATGATGATAGTATGTATTCCTTGTTGGCGGTTTTGGGGATAACGCCTACCTCCAGAACAGCATGAAGGATCTCTTGGGCGATTCTGCAAAATTTACGACCAATAACCAACCAGGGTATTTCCTTATGTACTTGTTTTACATCAGCGTCTCTCACATACACGAATAATAGGGCTAAAGCTGTTGCAGATGGAGCTGTGATCTGGGCAATCTGCCGAAGGGTCATCAGTCGAGCAGCACATTATTCATACGGTGTACCAGTTGCAGTACCCTATGATCTCTCTAAACCGGAGCATATCAAACGCGAACCCAGCTTGAGTCCTCTTGGGGTAATGATCCCTGGAGGATGGTCTGAGATCATTGCAAAGGTCAGCTTGATTCCGCCATTGAAATTACTCACGCTATAGCCACTGCATGATAGGATACAGTTATGGGCACCGATTCTGTAGTCGGAGTAGCCTACTGCCGCCCGTTCATGGTTCCACGACCCGAATTGGCTGATTTCTCAGCGGTTCTATACTCTACAACGCTCCCGAGAGATACTGAATTCATGAAAGACGAAGATGGTTTGGGTTTCCAAGCTCGATTAACATCATTTTCTGACTAGGCCGGGAATTAGGGTCGGACTTACCCGACTTTCACGAAGTGTGCACAATAAGTGCTGATATGCGGGAACTTGCAGGACATCTTGATATGGCATTTAACCCGATCGTTGGGGTGTTCTGGGAGATGTCTTTTAGGGTATGTATCAAATTCGGAGATACCGAGCTCAAAGCGTACATTGAATGGAAAGACGAAGAGGTATCGTACCATCTGTTTGACGGAGGATCATGAACTGAAAAATATTAGGGGAATATACACAAGGGCAAGGCGAAGTCCATTGCGGCTTCCTTGGTTTGATTTCGAGTGCATATTCCGTCATGAAAAAGCCAAATAGTGAATTATGATAAATTCTTCATCACGGCTGTTGTCTTCAGCCGAATGATTCACAGTGAGGGATAGAAAATAGACTACAGAACTAAGTATCGAAAGGATCACGAGGGAAGCGGAACGCGCCTGAACTCTTGAAGGAACTGAAAAGTCACTGGGCCCTGCGAGTCCCAAGACCAGTCTTAAGGTCATGATATTATCGTGGAGGTTGAACAAGTGCGTTCCAAGTGTAGAACGTAGAGCCAGCACTTGGGTCTCTACGGCATATGAAAGATCATGCACGTTCAGCGAATTCGAAGCGTGAGCGTGGCTGATCCCTGAATCACAGCTGTGCACGAGAAGCGGGTCGAGTGGGCATAATCGACGGAGGGATAGAGCCCCAAAGGTGTGGCGCAGATTGAAAGTGATATATTCGGGGGGGGATAGGGGTATGCTACACATGTACAAATTCAATAAAAGTCCACAGCTCAGTCCGTGTCGTGAGCATTTATTACCCAAGAGGGGGAAATCATTTTCAAAATCTAAGCTCAACCCATGATCTAGACAGTCTGGAGTTCAACGGGTTCCTGTGAGGATTGTGCGGAGCGAGGCGATTTGTTGTCAATATCACGGAGAAGGTACCCAGGGTGAAAGACGTTAAAAGCCTGGATGAGAATATAAGTAATGTGCATCTAGTGGATTAGGGAAAAGAGACTTACAACCATAGCCACAACGATCGGCATTCCGTCAAACCAGTTGAACCACTTTTCGGTCGAAATGATAGTCCCATTCCTGAATCGTAGATTTTAATTCTGTATTCCATTAAGCACAGATGAGACGCTTGACTCACCATCCATCAGTCAACTCGATAGTTCGGTAAATGCTTCGGATGACTATGAAGACGATGGCAATCCCGAGGCCAACGAGCGTTAAGACAACGCCTCGCGAGACGACCGTCCAACCCTGAAACTTTTGCAAGCCATCATCCTCCGGGACGGCTGATTTACGAGCGGGTCGGTTGTATGTGTAGCGAATGATAAACTCAAGAGAGAGGAAAGTGAAGAGCACAACAGCGACTGGATGCGTTCAGCATATGAGTTGAAGAAAAATTGTGGGAGGGGTGGGGTACGCACCGAGTTGAATGATGATACCAGCGAGCATGACGTGGGATCCCTGGTTGGCGCCATCAAGAGTATCGGCGGTGGACGCAAGAGCACCTCCAACCGCCTGGATTACAAGCGCACTGAAATCGGCGATAATGAATATGATTGAGTCTATTGACCAATTGATTAATCTCTAGTAGACGGAATATTGCAAAGGGATGCCACCCACAAAGACGGGGAGACATGCGGCTGTATTGTGACCCGAGCTGTTTTATGATCCTTGGAAGGATCAAGAACATGGCCGCTGTCATGAACGATGGTGCGATAATAGTGGTAGAAATCCTGACGATCGCAATAAGCATGTGTCCGTTTGTGTGTGGGAGATTGACATACTGCATGAGGAATGGAGCATCGTTGGTGGGCTCGAGGTGGCCCCAATAGCGCCCGCTCCATCCAATAATCTCGGTCACGCCACACATAACGAGCGTTGGTATCATGTACCAAGCGCGGAACCAGAATGCTTCGAATAAATGTATGACTAGAGCAAGACTTTAATAAAAAGGCTCAAGTTCAGGATTTGAAGAAACCATACTAGTTGTCGCTCCAAACAGAGACAAGAAGGTCAAGCCCACCCATCCGGTTGGAACATAGTTGAAGGGGAGATTCTGGGAGGGGTCGGGTTGTGTTGTAGTAGCATTGGTGGCCGCAGCTAGACGGGCTGTCATGTGAATATCGTGAAGTCGCCCGTAAAAGAATCATCGTACCAATAACGTTAGCAAGGGGAGACATCGTTCGAATTGAAGATGATGAGCCCGAGTCGTTGAGAAGGCCAAGTGGGGAGAAGCTGATGAGATAGTTGGTGTTCGCCAACGTCTATTTTATATGAGCTCGCATTGAGCCAATTATCCCGCCTACATGGCGGACAGATTCCCCTTCGGGGTCGGGCATCGGATTGTAATATCGGCGAGACCGAGCCGGCGGCTGCTTGAACCCTGAGAGATCACTGCGCCTCAGTGCCTGGTCGCAGGAGCCCCGGGGTACTACAGCCCGACCCAGGCGACCGAATCCAGCGCAGCAGTCGTCGAATGGAAATTGCAGCGTATTGGCCCCGTTTATCGCAACAGTGGAAAATTCAGACCGGGAGGGTTGCATAGGTAGTATCACGACACGGGAAGTGTGGCCGTCGGTGGTCCCAAGGAGGTCGAATGTTGAGCGTAATGCCGGCTATGATGCGGCAGCCCACCGCAGATGGAGCGGACTGTTAGGTGACGTGGGAGACGAAGGCTAGTCGGGGATACATATTGGATGGATCATTAGCCTCAAAGCGATTTAGAAAAACGCCAGTGCAAGTCCATGCGATGACGCAAGAGGCTGAGGTCACGGTGAGGCAGATTAGCCGCATGAGGACGAGGCGCGATTGTGATTGCGTCAGCAATGGAACGCCGAGATTATATAATCGAGGCCGGCGCCTAACTCTGTTGGTCACTGCTCTGACAGCTGGGGGGCAATGGTTTGTTGACCTCGCCATTCCAAATGCGTCTGAGAAGGAGACATTGTTTCTTAGACGAATTCAATAATTTATATGGCTTCAAGTTGCTTTGAATATATGAATTTATCCACTGCAATAGAGACGTACCTCCACAAATTCCGTGTACAAAAGCCAAATGAAGTATCGTTTATGACGGCAAGGGACGCTAAGGTCCTGACTTTCATGGTTTCAAGCTTATCATTCACTGGAAGGTGGTCAACATATAGATATATTTCAGCAATAGATGAACGGCTTAGTCCTTCGGCGCATATATACGTATATATCGATATAGTTGAGTGACGAGAAAAAAGGATAAGTAACACGTTCTAAGCTCTACAAAGAGGTTTCAAAAAAGCTAACAGAGACACAAAACACGATAATGAAGTCACGGAAACCTCTCCCACATTCCATTCAAGTACAGACCAGGAATAGGCCGCCAACGATCGAGGCCTGGCAGAAATATTAAACGCGCTGAGAGCGCAGCGGAACCAGAGTATCATGTCATCAAGGTTCAAAGAATGTTCAAGCAATTCGAATAGACAGGGACCTTGAGCACTCAAGTCCCCAGGATGCCGACCCGCCTGCGGGGGCTGTATCAACGGCGGTCTGATAGCCCTTAGACTCATCTCACAGTTGCGAATACAGGATTCCGTGAGGGATGTGGCTGTAGGAATACTAGTGCGACTACTGAAAGAAAGACGCCCAGCTTTTTAGGTGTGTGGGACGTAGGGCAGTCCGATGCATCTGCTATGCGTATAGGGGCATAGAGGCTGAGGGCTGCAGCGGCAGTATTCGGCTCTTATGGGGGTTTCTTCAATTTTCGGCAGCGAAGAGCGGCGATCTACTCAATCACTACGTTCTACATATTTGATATGTACCTTGTATGAAAATTAAATGAAGTGTTGCCTTACATCAAAGAAGGATATACGAGGCTTTTTTTTTGCTTTTTGAAGAGGTCGCTTTGCTAAAAACGAGTTAGCAGTAAGCGCGCAAACTAGAGGATTTCAATGTAGGAGTTTTGGATATTGATGGTTCAATTTCATGTTTTGTCTGGTTACCGTGCGCTCTGCACACGGCGCATCGGCTGGTCGTAGGCAGGCGAGCACGGTGGATCGGATGTCACGTGACCATACGTTTCTTTTCTTTTTGGTTACATTCCTTCTATTTTGCATACAATGGAAACACGTTACATGAGTAAAGTCAAATCACGTATAGAAAGGCAGTGCCTGGAACGAAAAAGAAAGTTGCAGGTGGGAACAAGCGGGATGTGAGGCTACGAGCAGGGGGTTACTGACGGCGGGTGAGGCGCGTATGGATAGTAGATTATATGGGAAAGGCGGACGAGGCGAAGGGGAAATCGGTCACGACTGTGATTTCTGAAGCAGTATTCAAAAGCTCGTGGAGCTGGAGGTATTTCGACGCCCTTCTGAGCTTCATCCCAGCCGAATTGTATCTGGTGCATTCTAGAAGGACGTGCTGTAGCGATTGCGCTCCCAGTGCATCATCACATGGGCAACCGAAGTATTCCACTACTCCAAACCGGATGTAGTATTCACTGCAGAATGCGTGGCCCAGCGCTACTTGTATTCTACGAGAGTGTATGCGTCGCGTACCATCAAATAACTTATGGAACGGTTGAAAGCAGAGGGTTCGGGTGTCGGCAGCGAGGTCATAACGTGTGCGGAATGGTGGCCCGATTGCCATGCTCGACCCCAATTACGAAC
>JARWMV010000249.1:600000-980446 GCA_030998015.1 Ceratorhiza oryzae-sativae
CAGCACCCGCCCACGAAATAAACTCCACAAACACACTTCATGTTTTCCTTGCTCTGACTCTGCCAACTCAGCTGTGCGGAATAATCATCGTCCGCCATCGCAACTGTATCATCCTCTTCCTCTTCTGCACCTTCCGGTTCAGGGGGACCACTGATGAGGATTGGAGCAATACTCCCAGCTCGACTTCCCGTTCCTCCTAGTCGCTTCATGAATGGCGAACTCGAGGGACCTGCTTCCAGCTCCGCGTCGTCTACGTCTTCCATATTCGTCGCTTTTCGTTTTTGCGCGTTCATGAGGTTAATGAGACTAAGGTAGACGTGGTGGGGTACAAAAGATGATCGGGACGAACACGCGCCGGGAGAGTAAGCGCTGGGCGTTCTGTCTCGCCACCGGGCACGCCACCTCCCAACCGTGGACTTGAGAACACTCCTTTCTCACGACAGACACTGGTAAAAGGCACGTTCTTGTATCATCAGCGCGACCAAAGAAGCCATCATTTATAGAATCTACCATAACACACACTTCGCCTGCCCTGATTCGAATCACCCGTGCTGAACGAAGGGCATACCCGAGCGCATACGAATGATGATCACTTGGTCCCACGGGCGTCACCCCAAATACCCCAACAACACCATAATGAACCTTGAATCACGATCATTCCCGACGGTAAACATGGCAAGACCGTGGCTTTCACGCTGTCAAGATGATCCGTCCTTTTTCCTTGACTATTCGGCTACGCGGTCTTCCCTCGCCCGATTAGTCAAAGCGATGTTCCAGCTCGGCCGTATCCATGTATGGCGGCTGAAAACCGTGCATACAACCGGTTAAATTGATTTGGCTGTCTTGTTGCATTCAACATGATGGGCTCGGCATATTGGTTCGATTCGGCAGTGCCTAACTTTAGTTGGTTGATGCTAGGTACAACCAATGTTACAGTGGCGAAGGCTTCTAGCTCCGACATCTTCTTTACTCCCAATTGGATGCATGAGACTCTCCTCGATCTTCCTCAGAAACGAGCAAAGCAGAAACATGCAACGTCTTCACCGCAACTGCTCGGGGGCACGCTTGTTCCACCCACGAGCTCAAGGCAACCTTCGTTGGCCCGAACAAGATGCGGGATTACATAGACACAGACTATTTCAACCAACTGAGGTGCTTGCAAACGAGGGGCCGCAGCAACTCCATGTGCGTTGGCCTCGACGGGCGAATCCCAAATAGAGTATCCATCTTCTTAAAGGTGTAGCCCACGCGCATCTCGAGGTGAGCACATGATCGCGGATCGACTCGTCACGAAGGCCAAGGATAAAATAGAATACAATTGTATATATTCCAGAGGAGGATAGGGGTTGACTCGAGGCACCTTTGACAGGACAGTACGGAATCGGGGTATATAACGCTACGGCATAGAGTGTACAGCGTGGCCTTACTCGAGGACAATGCATTTGCGAGTGCCAAGACTGTCGACAAGGGAACCTTTTCGCCAAGGACAAAGAATTATTAGGCCCGCAGCCGTACCGAATTCCAAATCGTTGCTAACCTAGAGAGACGACCGAGCGCCCCGCTTACGTGATGGCTCATATATCAAGCACAAGCTGGCGGGGCAAAATCAAGCAATCACTCCCTCTTTTCGCTCCTTCTTCCCTCCTCGGTGGCTGGTCCCCACTCGTTTGTTTCGCTCGGTCGATCTTTTTCACTTGTTTAAGTTTCAGTCTTGAAGACCCGACAACCAGTCGCTTTTTGTCCATTCCTTGTTCCAATTTTTTTTTTTGAAAGATGATCGCGTTTGCGTCGGTTGCACTCCTCGCGCTCGCCTCGCTGGCCGATGCTGCCCCTCGTGGGAAAGTTAACGTTCAAAGGGCTGTCAAGCGTGCCGGAAGTGAGCTATTTTTCGCTCGATGCGGGGTGCCTGGATGTGGGGCTGATACTTAGGGTGCTAGCAAATTCGTTCATCATTGGACTCAAGAGCCAAGATGTCGTGGATGCACACACCAACTGGATCAACAGGCAGGTCGCCAACGCCAACAACTCATGGGTCAAGTCTATGTTTACGAACTTTACGGCTGCCAACGGTACGATCCTCGCTCTGATAAAATCCAATTTACCCAGCTAACCGAGCAACATAGGTCTCCTCTCGTACAGTGCCGTTCTCGACCCTAATGACCCTGCCGTCTCGATGACGGATGGTTCCGTGCTCAAGAACAAAGATGGATCTCCCATCTCGATTCTCGAGGCTGCCCGTGCGCGCTCCGACATTGAGTTTATCGAGGAGGACCAGGTGTTCAAGACCACCGCTGTCGAGACTCAGACCAATGCCCCGTGGGGTCTGCAACGCGTGTCCAGCAACCAGCCTCTGCCTGCAGGAAGCCGTGCCAACTCGCTCACGTTTAGCTATTCGTTTAACGACACAGCCGGACAAGGTGTTGATGTTTATGTCATTGTGCGTTCCCCAACTGCGAGGATCCCTTTGTGTTGGCGGTGCTAAATGATTTGCAGGACACTGGCATCAACACCAGCCACCAGTCATTCGAGGGACGCGCATCGTTTGGTTTCGCAGCCCCAGGCTTGCAAGAGGTCGACGACCAGGGCCATGGCACTCACTGCGCCGGAACAATTGCATCCAAGGACTTTGGTGTCGCCAAGGCTGCCAACGTGATCGCCGCCAAGGTAGGCGCTTGCATCAAACGCCACTGTGCTCCTTCTTGACGACCTTGATTAACAGGTTCTTGGTGCCGACGGCTCCGGTGCGACCTCGGATATCATCGCCGGAATCGCGTTTGCCATGCAAGCTGCGCAGGACTCCGGCAAGCCCTCTGTGATCAGCATGTCGCTCGGTGGTGGTGCTTCCCGTGCGCTCGACAACGCTGTTACGGCTGCTGTCAACTCTGGTGTCCATGTCGTCGTTGCTGCCGGTAACGAATCTGCCGATGCGAACACTTCGTCTCCCGCCCGTGCTCCGGCTGTGATCACCGTTGGGGCATCGGACATCAACGACGGCGTCGCGAGCTTTAGCAACTTTGGCCGGGGCGTCGACATCTTTGCTCCTGGTGTCCAAATCGCCTCGACCTTTATTGGCTCGAACACGGCGGCGCAGCTCTTGAGCGGAACCAGCATGGCATGCCCACACGTTGCCGGCATGGTCGCGAGCATCCTGTCCAGCGAAGGCCAGATGACGCCTGCTGCGATGTCGAACCGGCTCAAGGCTCTCGGTGCACAAGGTGTGCTGAAGAAGGTTCCAAGTGGCACGACCAACCTGTTGGCTCAGCTTCCGGGTTCGCAATGACTAGATGGTGGTGCCGCTACAACCGGAGTGAGTGCGATTCAGAGCAAGGATGGCGTACTGGAGGTGCTTGCGAGAATTTTTGGCTCGAGTTGATCAACTGGGATTGGATCTGGGATTGGATTTTTCGTTGTCGTATTTATTCAAGTGAATGCATCGCACTGGGCTTTCCCCCCCGAATGTGGGCGCGTGACTTGTGCGGTACCGGGTGAGGCATTTACTGCGGTGGCCACGTGGCGATGTCTGGCGATGGCTCTCTGGTTTACTGGATCGTTTGGCGCCCACAGGAGTTTTGTGGCCAAACGCCGTGGCGTCAGAGTGTTGGCGTCACCGGGCTTGGCGGGGTTGTTTCACCGACCCTCAGATCAGGCGATGACAGTGTGAAGGAATGTTTGGATTGTCTCAGCCTTTGTGTGAACGTGGCGTCGGGCGTCAACGCATTTACAGACACGTCAACTCGGGCGCGGTGGTCATCATCAAGCATGTCGAGGAAGGACAAGGCACTAATTATTTTGCTAATGACACTGCGTCGAGGCGATTAAGTCGAGAGCGGATACATGACCCGCCGATTGACGGGTGTGACGTGCCATGTTGCCTGGATGAGGTATGGGACAATTGTGTTGCTGTTTTAAGAGTCGAAGCATGCAATGACGTATTGGAGACGATAAGTCGGGCGCTTATGTGAACAAGGTGGGAAGATCTGGCTGAGGTCAAATCTCGGCTGTGGGTCTTGTTCGGTCGATGGTGGCGAAGAATCCCAAGAGCCAATCACGGTTAATTAGGGTATTTACGTTATTATTTTGTTTTACGTTTTTTTATGTTGTTGCTATCTGTTATCTTGGATGCTAGGGGCTGGCCGGGACGGGTTGGCGGGTTCCGAACAAGCAAACGAATTGGCACGATTGTTTTGCAGGCCTGGGGGGCGTGAGGTGATAGATTGCGTGGAGGGTGTCAAAAAGGCAAGCACACGCGGATGATGGATGGAGATAGATGTGTGGGATGAGAAGCCTGGGCCGCCGATCAGCTGGAGAAATGGTAATTTCGACGCCACGCAGACGGTGTGGATGGTGGAGGATCGAGGCCGCCGCCGTATTTTCGATGAAATTTCGCAGACGACGGGGGGGGCGGGCGAAGAGGATGAACGATCAGCCGGCTGGATCAAGCGCCGGAAGATCAGTGCTGTTGGTGCGATAAGTGTTGTTCGCTCGGATTGGGCTGGGCGGGGGGTTCTAGCGAGGGCATATAAGGAGTCAGGGGCCGGGAGTCTGAATTGGCAGTGTGGCGTTGTTTGCATCCGCCCTCCTAATCGCGTGGGCCAAACAGGGCCAAATGGATGGGCTCAGAACATAAAGCCTGTGCCGGGTGGTTCCCCCCCCCGCACGCTCGCCCCATGACGCCCTCGCTGCCGCGCGCTGCCCTCAGCATCGACGCGCTGGTCGACCACGTGCCCCAGCCGCCGCGGACCCGCCAGTGCGGCAAGTGCCAGGAGGCCCACTCCCGGGTAAGCGCTGGCCTGCGCCCGCACGAGCCCCCTCTGATGCATACACAGTGCGACGGCAGAGACCCGTGCCACAGCTGCGAGCTCCGCGGCACCCTCTGTGGCTATGCCTGGTCCTCCTTTAGCGCCCCGCCCCCCGCACCCGTCCCCCACCCCCCGCCACCCGCCCGGCCCCAGCCCGGATACGCCCAGCACGTGCTCTACTTCCCCCCGCCGGCCAAGCGCCCCGCCCGCCCGCCCGACCCGCCGCTCGCCCGCCCCCCGCCCGCCGACGGCGGATGGGCCATCGTGCCCGCAGGCACAAACGCCCCGGCCGTCACCCGCGGCGGGGAGCCCGGTCCACCCATCAAACCCTGTAAGACGTGCCAGGCGCGGAACACAACAGTCAGTGTCTTACTGATCCCCCTCCACTTTTTTTTGGCCAGTTGTCTGACCTTGGTTCTAGTGCGACGGTGTCGTCCCCGTCTGCGGCTCGTGTCGCACGCGCAGGCTCGAGTGCTACATTGCCGCCCCCGCCGCGGCCACGACGGCGATCCCAGAACGCCAACGTGTTCAGTCCACCCGCCCTGCGTCCTCGCACAACAAGGTACCGGCCCTCCCGCGCGGTCTTGCGCCCTCGGAGGCCCAGACCCAGGCCGCACCGCCCCACCCGGCACGTACTCGGGCCCTCAGCTCCAACGAAGACGGAAAGCCATCGCGAGCGAGTTTGAGTTTTATGCTCAATCCGACTCCCGCATCTGAACAGCCGGTGGCGTCGAGTTCCCGCGTACCGCCCCCAAGACCACCCGAGCTCGTGCGTTCACCGCCCGTGCCCGCTGCACTCGTTACTCCGCCGACTCCCATTGCTCCCAATGGTCTGGAGCAGGCCCAATCGCGCATGGACGTCGACGCCCGCCCACCGAACCGCCCCGTCTCGCCCATGCTTGAACCCCGGTCCGGCTCTCCCCTCAGTCCGTCTTCGTCTACGGCCGCCGGTGGAGCAAGCTTGTCTCGCCGGCCGTCTCGAAAGCGCTCGGCCTCTCCGTCCTCGCTCCACGAACGATGGAACTCGTCATCGCCCAGCCGGGAAAGCGTGTCGAGCGAGTCGTATGCGCGTCCTTTGTCCGACTCGCGTTCGATCCGTACCTCGTTTGACTCTCACTCTGCCCGACCCTCGATTGATTCACTCTCCGGACGCCCGCTAGACTCGCACTCGAACAGGCTTTCTATCGACTCTCAGACATCTCGTCCCTCGATCGATTCGTATCATCCTCATCCCTCCGCTGACGAAGTACGCGAACGCCCACGCTCCAAATCCTCGCTCAGCCATCTGCTCGACGGCGACGGTCAGGGTGGGATCGCTCGACAGCCTGCACCCACGCCCCCTCGCCCGATCTCGAATTCTGGCTCTCGCCCGACCAGCAAACGTGGCTCGATCTCAACAGCCATGGCCGACATGCGACTCAAAAGCGCTGCCACTTCGCGCGCCTCGTCCCCCGGCTCGACCACCAGTCGCGAGCGCGCGCACGCATGGCCCACGTTTAGCACCGTTGGCGAAACCATGGGCCCAGACGTCTGGCGAAACGAGACCGAGGCGGATATGCGTCGGCGTGAGATCGAGGCCGAGGAACGTAAAAAAGCCAGACAGGCCAGAGGCACTGACGTTGAGATGACGGACCCGGTCTCGCACGGCGAGGTGGATCTGCACCGCAGGAGGAGCGAGGGGCCCAAGCGGCGGCGGATTGGGTCCGAGGAAGAGATGGCGGACCACGGTGTGTCGATCCTTGAACAAATTCGTCGCGCGTCGGGGGAGGGTTCTAGACGGACATCCCTCGATGACGTGACGCCCATCCGACGGACTTCGGCCGACGACGTTCCGTCCAGACGAACCTTGGCTGATCATGATGCTCACGCTAAACCGAAACGTCATTCGACAGATGATGCCCAGACGAAAAGGGTCCCGGGCGCGTGGCAGGAATCGGTGATTGTCGTGAGCGATTCGCCAAAGGTGCAGTCGAATGTCTGGATGGTGCTCGAGGCTGACGAGAGCAAGGAAGTCCTGATCGCGAGTCCCGTCGAGGAGGCGGCCCCGGCGACGAATGGTGTGTCGGTGCCTGCACCGAACGTGTCTGGCGATGGGCTGCGCAAGGATTCGGGCGATGTACAACGCCAGGGTTCGAGCGATGCGTCGAACAGGGCTGTTCCTACCCCCTCGTCCAATGGGGTTGTACCTAGTACTGCGTCGAGCAAGGCTCCTGAATCGGACAAGACTTCTGGCGAAGCTCCAAGCAAGAACGTGCCTGGGGATGTACCTGTCAGAAACGGCATCCTAGACGACCTGAGAAGGAATAGCGCCGGAGAAATCAAGCGTTCGCCGTCGATCGACAGCCGGAACGGGTCAACTCCGCCCATGTCTAAACCGTTTCCGCACATCTGGCCACCACCTTCAATCCCCACACTCGAGACGAAAAAGGGACGAAAAAAGGCCGAGCCAGAGCCTGCGCCGTCGCGTAGTTTTATCACCCAGAGGAACTTGCCGTCTGCTTGTGCCCCCGCTCCCGTCGAGGACGATGCGAGGGACAAGGAGCCAGGTGCAAAGGATGCCGGTTCGAGTCTTCGCTCGCTGGCGAATATGACAACCCGTGGAGCATTCATGTCTTCGATGCAAGATTTTCTATCCCAGCCAAAGCACAAGGGAAGGGCGGTGATTATGACCAAGGCCTTGATGAAAGATGCGCTCAGCGTTTTGCTCGACCCAGCTACGGATGAACTGTTGAAGGACTATATTCAGCCCGAGCGGCCGGGTCCGCGATCTAAGCTTGAGCGCTCGGGTTCACAATCCAAGCTCGAACGCTCTGGGTCGCAACCTCTACTTGAACGAACTGGTTCGCAGGCTAATGGTTCTCAGACTAGAGACGACGAAAAGTCGAGTCGCGACGGCACCCCAGCCCAAGGCCGCAAGCCGAGCGACACGCCTGATCACACGACACTCGAATTCCGGGCCTGGGCCAAGCGAATGTTCTCGACCGTCAAAACGGCGCGCGGAGAAGACGTGTTGGCGTTTGGCGGCAAGCCCGTAACGATCGAGGATGATATCTACGAGACGATCGTGTTGTGTCATTCAAAGGGCAACCATTGCAGTGCGGAGGAAACGGTTAGGCTCGTTGAGCAGGCGCATGTGGGTCATTTTTCTTTTTTTAATTTCCGTCGTTCCGCTTGAGGAGGGAGATCTGATTGAGTATTTTGGGGTGGTTATAGAGTTGGGTGCCACGCGTATTGGTCGAGGCGTTTGTCCAAAAATGTCCTGGTTGCCCTGCGTCGAATAAGGTAGCGAGTGCTACGGCTAGGCCAAAGAAGCGCAAGTGGGTTCGCAAGGACGAGAAACAGCCCGCTGTAGCCGCACCTGTTAAGCGTAAGCCTGTGACGGGGCGGAAAGGAAAGGCGGGAAGGAAGAAGAAAGCTGCGGATGAGTCTGAGGAAGAGCAGGAGCATGATGCCGAGGAGCAAGAGCATGAGATGGAAGAAGACGAGCTCGGTGAAGAGATAGAGGCCGAGCCCGAGGTCGAGGAAGAGGAGATGGAGAGCGAGGACGAGACGATCGCGCGGCCGGCGAGCGTAAAGATGGATGTAGATGATGCGTAGTATTCCGTATGGTTAGAGCACGGACACCCTCCCCCCTTGTTGTTTGTTTCGATGTCTTGTTGTTTCGTTGTTCTTTGCTCATTTGTACCACCTGTATGCATGTGTTTGAATTGTATATGTGCCGGATGACGTGTAATCGCTCTATGTATAGTTTGGGCTGATGGGTAAGAGGTTCAATGACGAGATAGGAAGGGAGTTTCGAAAGACAAATACCAGCAGAGCTCGTACATGATCCTTGCCGATGAGTGATCTGAGCTGAAGCTTGCGTCGCATCATTTTGATTTCGAGCAGAGGCGATCGCCCGTTAGTCATGCTGACTCACCGCGTGGCGAGCAGTCGCAGCTCGACAACAGCCGTGGTCTTGGGTCGTTGCTCACTAGCGCGCCCATCCATAACAGGCTTTGGTGCATCCAACAGCAACGTCCGAGGCTTCACTTGTGTTGTCGTTGGTGCGTGGGTGGCGCCGAGTTGGATAGCGCTGGGCCTTGTTCTCGTATCTCTTGCCGACATTCCCTCTCGGATTGGGTTCCGGAACAATCCACTGCGGTCGGCACGCTCAATCAGCAACCCGTCGAAAACCCGCTGGCCCACATTCGTCCGAAGGGTGTAGCTTATGACGGACGTATACCGATTTTAGACAGTCCTTCGTCATTCCGTGTGGCCGTTTCGAACTGGACAGATATGGATGGGATGTGGGTATGCCGTATACCTGCCGTGTGCTTTTCGTTCGATGGTGCGGGGCTATATCGTTGTTCACCGGACCCTGGGTTGAGATGGTCCAGCACCTACATATACTATTCCCCCATCCCCCCCGCGGGCTCTGCGGGTTTCAGCTGCCGAAAAGGCTGTTTATCCGAGCGGCAAGTTGGCAGGACCGCTGACTGATGACGTCGGGAGAACTATTACCGAGTGAGCCACAGGCTCGCATACCCCAAACGCACCGATATCTGTCCACAGCGCTGTATACAATTCCCGCATTCCAACGGATTTATCTCCATACCTCTCAAGTTGACTCAGCCGCCTATTGCTGTCTCGAGTGTAAGCGAGATGGCGTATTTTCTTTCTTTCTTTGGGTGGGGAAGTTATAAAACATGGGTGAGACTGGCGGTGGTTGTGTCAGTTTTTCTTGCTTTCCTTCCCTCTTTGGCGAACGAGCGAGCGAGTGAATGATGCAGTCGTCACAAGCTTCGTCAAGCGAGACTTTGGGCGCCCCCAGGGCTCCACCGCCTGTGAATCCCCACGCATACGATCAAGAAAAGGCAGCGCTTGCTCAGCCGGACGTACCAGACGGAGGTCTCAAGGCGTGGATGACGGTACGTGTGAATTTGCCTGATAAATTAGTCTGGAAATTGATTATTTTTTGGGGGACTAATCAAAGGTGGCTGGATCGTAAGTTGAAATCGATAGCTGATCGATTGTTTGTGCTGACCGTGTTGGTGGGACAGGTGGTTGATTTTGTTTTGTACCTTTGGGTGAGTCTAATCGTTCCTTGTCGACTAGTCGAGTCTGACCGTGGGTGATATCTAGATACTTGAATGCTTTTGGTGTATTTCAAGATTACTATGCTCGAGACTATTTGACTAGCAAGGTAAGCAAGTTGAATACTCACGTGGACGGTCGCTCATGGGTTGCTCTAGACTACATCCACAGTGTCATGGGTCGGTTCCACACAACTCTGCCTGCTATTCATGATGGTCAGTTGTGATCAGAGGCTCGTCGATCAATGAAATTCGTAACCCTGTTTTTCCTTTGGCAGGGTCTCGTGTCGGGCAAGCTGTTCGACCTGGGATATTTCCATTGGTGTGTTGGTGTTGGTTCGCTCGTATATGTGTTCTGGTAAGCAAGATGTTTATGTCCAGAGGCGTCTGTTGACCCCTCCATAGTCTATTTATGCTATCTCTGGCTCACAAAAACGAGTACTATCAGATCTTCCTTCCTCAGGCTATCGGCCTAGGGTTGAGCCAAGGATTGCTCTTCCTCCCCTCTGGCAAGTCTCACGGTATCTTTCTCTCGAACAACGCACTCATTCTCTAAACAGTCGGCGTTATCTCGCATCATTTTAGGAAGAGGCGTTCACTGGCGATGGGCATTGTTCTTACCGGTTCATCCTGCGGGGGAATCGTCTTCCCAGTTATGCTCAATAATATTATCAAGCGATCTGGGTTTGGCTGGGGCGTGCGAGATACGGCGTTTGTCGTCTTGGGCAAGTCATCCAGGTTGCATACACCCTTGTTATACTCACATCTTGAGCCAGGCTGCCTAATTGCCGCCAACTGATGATGAAGACGCGTCTTCCGCCCAAGGCTGACCGGGTGCCTCCCCCTCCTCCCGATATTCGGGGAATTGTGTCTCATGGGTATTTCAGCTTACGGTTGCCGGGTGAGTTCATTGATCGGTATCTTTATATTTTTGTTGAAAACGGTGGTTTCAGCTCGTTCTTGATCATGCTGGGAATTTGGTTCCCAATTTTCTACATTCAAGTGAGTGACTCCTCATATCCTTGTTACATTATAATAAGTTTCTGTAGCTATTTGCCGTTGTGCACGACATTGACGCCAATCTGGCATTCTACTCGGTATGTCCTACCCTGTGTCTCATTTACAACGAAACCCTTACATTGTCTGGTCCCCTGTAGCTCGCAATCTTGAACGCGGCCTCGGTCTTTGGACGAACCATTCCCAATTTTATGGCCGATGTGAGTCGCATTTTTGATCCACCAATCCACGTCCGAACGAGATGTTTGGTGATACAGAAAGTTGGTATTTTCAACGTGATTATCCCTTGCTCCGGGGTCGTCGGGGTTTTGATATTCGCAATGTTCGGTGTCAAGTCTCCTGGCGCGCTCATCGTGTTTTCTATATTATATGGGTTCTTTTCTGGAGCTTGTGAGTAGTCTTCTTCTTTACCTCAAAACTCGATGTGCTGAAACAATTGTCCAATTAGTTGTTTCACTGATTTCACCCATGTTCATCGCACTTGCAAGACATATGCACGAAGTTGGGTGAGTCTAGTTTGGTATCCAGGTGCTAGGATGACCCTAACATGTTCAAATTGCAGTGCACGACTTGGCCTTGGGTTCGCAGTCGTTGGTATTGCGGCGCTTGTTGGCACGCCCATTTCTGGAGCGTTGCTAACGGATGAAAATTTGTGGTACCGGCCAATTGTATTTGCTGGGGTAAGTCGCGAGTTTGCTTGAGTTCCATGGGTTCTAAACCACGATTGCGCAGGTTGTTGTTTTGGCTGGAACTGCTTGCCTTTTGGGTGCACGCATCATGCACGCGAAGGACAAGGGGCATCCATATGTATGATATCTAGACTAGACATTTAATTTCTAGACAAATTGTCCTTGTATACTATATCGCTAATTCTAATGATTAAGATCATTATATATTATTAAACGGTTGGGCTTTCGGACGAGACTAACAGGACAAGACCGGTTCCTTTCTGGGCTAGTCTGGTTGAAACAGAGGGGTCATGTTGCGAATATTGTACCATCCCGCAATAGAGGCTTGTAAATGAAGAGGTTGGCTCATAGGTTCGCTATAGCATGGCGCATACATGTAGTTCTTGAAGCAGCTGGTCCATACGAAATGAGTACTAGAAGACTGTCTGTATGCTCCATGCCGGGGAAACCCTTTGTAACTCGATTATTTGGGCTCAAAGTCTTCGGCTCACCACGTTATACGCACTACAGTTCATATAACCCAAGATACAAGAAGCCCAGATCTTTGATGAGTCTCGTGGTTATGTAGAAACGCATATGACTTCTCTCTGCATTGCTGCGACGGACCTGGAAGAACGGCTCAAATATAAGAATCAATCGAGCCGAGTCGCAAAGTGAAATACAGAGGATATTGAAAAGTTTACCTGATGAACGGACGACTTCGTGTAGTGTCTTCCACCAATCGCCAATCCGTTCAATGGCAGTCAACAACTATGCTCATTCGGCAAAAAGCCTGACTAGAGCAGAGAGATAAAGCAAGTAGCTCTATTTCACAGATCACAGACCAGCAAGACGATGTGGGCGTTGTAGGTATAAGCCTCAGGTGGCCACGATGCGTACATCCTCTTCTGTTAGCGGTCTAATATGATGTCAGGTTGGCACTACCGGCTTTCCGATAATGTAGGGCACAATGTATCATGATCTGTCTCAAAAGTGTCAAGCTTTATTTTTGAAATAAACAGAGACCATAAACTAAAGGCGAGACAAGAAAACTTGACCATCCCCGTCTGGGACCATTTTATCGACTAGCCACTCTCACTTAGTGTGGACCGACTAATATACTTGAAAACTACACAAATCGAATGCTGCCCTTGGGTTTACCCTTCTTGGTTCGTAACAATACTACGTTGCTCGAGAAATCCGAGAACTGATATCACCAGGGAGGAAATTGAACGGTGATCAGCAGCCCTCAAATCCGGAGGAATAAATCGCTCCTTACCCCGTTTCCAACAAATGCTTCAGCGCTAGCCGCAAGTTCCATATCTATTGCAGCAGACTCAACCTTTGCCCCAGCCCTCGCCCACCGGAGACTACTCCATCCTTGCTGTTGTGTCAACTCGTACTTGAGCTGTTCAAACCAACGTTTTCGGGTGGCCCATTCCTCGGGAGTTAGCCCCATGGGACCATCAACCAGATAGACATGTTTGAGTCTTGAAGATGATGCCGAGCCACCAGTGGAGAATGCTGTACGCAATGCACCCAGCCTCCCTACAAGCTCAGAGACCGTCGGATTACAGCGCTGGGCGTAATAACTCGCCGTCGACGGAAGCTCAAAGACTGTTGGCAAGCCGCGGAGGTGGGCAAAAGTGCGGAATGGAACTCCAAGAGATGCCAGAGTTCCGCACGGGTCATCAGAAGTTCGAGAATGAACCGGCTGGGGAGGGAGGTGAGCTTGGAGAACGACTGTATTATTCAGGGTTGGAACGCCATCGACCGTAGATGATTTTGGTATGATCTCAGAGGCGGCACTGTAGACTTTGTATGAGAATGTGTAGTGTTCGAGGATTGGGGAAGCGGTGATAGTATCGAAAAGTGGCTGAATCAGCGGGAATTCAAGCACCCTAAGACCACTTGGTTAGCAAGAATCCAGGGGCGAGAATGGTGGCTAATGACTTTTCGGTAAATAACTCTCCTACAACCTCGACGCACAGTGCGTTGGATTCCTTCAGCTTGCTAGCCCATGTGTCCATCAACGTCTTTGGGTTGTATTTGGCGTCGGCTAGGTCCTGAGGCGAAACGTTGAGCACCGTACGCTTCAGCCGTGGGCATACTTGGTTCCAGCCCAACGATGATATAGGCTTCTGTTGCTCTAGAATAATTACAGGGCATCAGTTGCCGCATTCCTTTCGAATACAAACTAGCGCTCACTCTCTTTTACAGTCCAGTTTTTCCCTATATCCATTATCGCTGTTAAGGGTACAACTTGGCTCCGCAACCACCACGTTTGATACTTTCCCAAAGGGGCAGGTTCTATTGGATCATAGACATAGGCGCGGTTGGCCGCGTAGGCAAGGTGTCCATAGAGTAACCTGTGCGTACCGTGCTCAATACTGAAACTTGGAAATATACGTGGTTACTTACAGACTCGCAAATGCCTCGTCCGCCCTTGCTTCCTGCTTTCAATTGTTGTATCACTGTTGAATGCCACCCACCCACCTTGCATAGGATCTCGTTTTGAAGTAAAGATACCGGACCTTTTCCTCCCTCGCAGCAACTTCATTCGCTTCATTTATTTCATTATTGAAGTAACTCTCGTAGCCTGAGACTGGTTGTGGCCCGGAAAGAACTCGGAAATAGTACAAGGCCAGCCCGAAGAACGCGAGCAAGGCATAGAATCGTCGACGACGGAGGAGACCCCGGGAGAACATGCGAGGACATATCGAGGTAGATGGTCTAACGGGAGATCTTGTGAGACGTGGTCCTCCGTGCGAGGGCAGCACTGGTTGTCGCTTTTCTTGCATAGGGTGTTACCGTGGAGGCCGTGTGGCACGTGACCTTCCTCACGTGAGACTACACCTGTCAGCGTCTAACTCAAATCGGGTGGAATTAGTCTTCTTCCCATAAAATGCCCCCACCGTTATCTCTTGGCTCCCTTGCTCGAAGCCCTAGTCTTAATCGGCCGCGGGGGCGCCCCAGCTCGGTAATCTCCAACACCCCGACACAACCCAGCTTCTGGTCGCATTTCGAGTATTTTACTGGAGACCAATCGGTGCTTCCATGCTCAAGGCGAGCACTAATTGTAAGCTGTTTACGCGTCTTTTGCGCGTGCCTGACTTCATTTGGAGAGTAGGTGGCTATTGAATATCTCGATGGACAAACTTTTGGTGACGAAAAGCCCATGTACTTGCCTGGTTGTCATGCAGACGCCAACGACATGCTGGAGCTCCTGAGTATGTTCAACGCGACCAAATATAGTAATATCGTTTGCTCAAAACATTTTAGTGGAAAAGGGAGGTTACAATAAAACGGACATTCGAATACTAGCAGATGTTCCAGGTCTTCCAGATTCACAACGCCCGACTGGTGACAATATTGTAGGTGTCATCTGCACCGCCCCTATATATTTAAGCCACGAATGCTTTTCACGCGCGCTTTTTTATTTTACGTAGATCGAGGGCCTTGAGTGGCTGTCAGGCGGGTGTACAGCAGGGGACTACCGCTTCTTCCATTGCAAGTTCCTCCATGATATACTGAAATGTACCAACTAAGACTATCCTAGATGCTGGCCACGGTACTCAGGTCGAGGACCAAGATGGTGATGAAGACGACGGGTTAGACGAAGGTAAGAGCATATAACCTCGGCTAGCCGTTACTGAGATGGGGCATTCGGTTGTCCCAGCCATTCAACCATCCGACTGGGCTACCGAATACAACCGCGAGGCCAGGGGGCTAATTATTGACGACGTGCGTTTAACATTTGTAGTCAACTAAAACCGTTGTTTAACGCTATAGCACAGGTATTCCGTGATGTGTTGGTTGACCCATTACCAGCAGGAGCGACCTTGACTGTATTTATTTCGTCTTTCTCACACTATATGCATACGACTGATCTATGCTCAATAGGCAGTGGTTGACGTAAGCTTGATCTACTTCTGAGCCAAAACCGAACTCATCACGATCTTTTTAGTGTTGCCATAGCGGTACCATTCTCGGTAAGTGGGCCTGGAAATCCCTTCAATACTCCCTAGAGTGATATTTCAGATATGGAGCAAGAAACAAGGATTCAAACACGCAGCGGTAACAGAGTCCCAATGGCCCGAGGCTTGGCATCTTCGCTGCCTTCAAGAGTGCCAAGTCTAATTCTGAGGTTGAAACTGCCTCAGTGTCGGCAAGGAGTTGTGTGTCCAATCGGGAATATACTAGGTGCGAACAGCGATTTATTTGCCTTCGCTTTCTCCTCCCCTGACTGCCATTTCGGTCGTTGATTAGAGTTACCAGAACTAGCCAAGGTTAAAGACTCAGACGAGCCAGTAAGCCCTGGTGCAGAGCGCGGGCCAATTACCGCGAGTGAGTTTGCGGTACTCGAAACGAAGAATGTCGAAAGTCCCTCAAAATGCAGGATGTACATGCCAATTGTCGCGAACGTGGTAAGTAATATAGTTAAAGCCATATCTAACCTTTGCTTTATATCCTCATCCTATCGATGCGTGGTGTGTACTAACAGTTGCTCAACATTCCAGGTTTGTTGGTCTGCATGCTTAGACAATCAACTTGCATGGACCCGTCCAGGGGACGACACACTTGAGCCGGGTCTGATATCATACGATCGAGGGGTATTGACGGCGGTGAGTCTTCTTTAATATTCCAAGTTACTCCGCGATAACTTACTTACCCTGGCACGTTCGCAACTTAGGGCTTCACCACTGGCCTCCGGGGCAAGGCTGCAAACTATAATAATATACCTGGCGGGTTTAACACGGAGCAACGCAGTGCCACGTATGCTGAGTTATTTGACTACATCGTGTAAGTGAATACTTGCATCTGATTCTCGTTGGCGTCACCTCAGCTGACGGCTACGTGGACTCTTAGAGCTCAAGAGCGGCAAGCGTATGAAGAACGGCTTGATTATGGGGTTGAAATGGCACGACTGTATCAAGACCCGCAGGTACGTTCTTCTTTGGTGCCTGCTTGCACTTCCGCCGCAAATTTTCTGATTGGTTCTTCTCCGTTCACACAGTTGTGGGTATCCGCTGCAATGGTGTGTCTGAACCTCCGGTTTTCCGGCGACTGAGATTGCTATTGATACCTGCCGTACTAGGGCGACATCATGGATAGGCCGGTGGTAATCTAACCAAGCCAAGAAGCGAAAGTGAGTTGCCAATTCAACCTGCCTATCCCACTGACAGTCGCTTAATCATGCGCATACACTTGGTTATCCAGTCACTAGAGCTGTGGTTATTCCGCGTTGCTTTCTTATCGATTCCATTATCGGCATCTGCCACAGCAAACCCCGTATAGTTTTCTGTTCGACCGCACTCTGGAGTACAATTCAATAGTCTCATTGCAAGAGTCTAACCTAATATGTGTGTTGCACTCGGTCCAGGCTCTGAGAATATCCTGTATTTGCTATCTTTGTATTTCGAGCCTTATAATTCGTTTTTATGTCGAACAATGATCTACAAACCAACTGTGAGGCGCAAAACCAAACTCTCGGCGATCAACTCCCCTTTCTGTTGTATTTGATATGGGACAAGCACGACATCGGTCAGCCAACACCCCGCAACGCGGCAATGGATCATGATTATAATGACCGGGGATAACCAAGTGGCTGAAACTTGGTTTGCGGAAGGTTTGAAGTCTTCGATTCAAGTGAATTGTATAGCCAACAGATGCCTATCTGTGGTGTACCGTTAGTGGGTTGGTTCTCCTTGATGGGCGTCGAGGGAAATGGAAGAGAAGTTCCGGGGTGGAGAGATGAAAGTGAGTGATTGGTCAGATACGATGACTGGAATCCAGGGTGGCCTTGCGCGCTATTGAGCCAAGATGGAACGTATATCAAATTGCGCGGCTTTGATCCTTTGCTCTCGCTCGAAAAAGCAGGTCGACTTGTCTTGGGTTTGCGGCGACTCTTGCATAGCGCTTTGTTTAGGATACCAACTCGCCTCGGTTCCTTGGGTATGGCTGTAATCAGTAGTACACCGGGCTGAAAACGTGATGTTGCTGGGATAATGCGAAAGGACCAATTAGGATGTTGTTTGTTTATGCTAATTTGAGGTATAGATGATGTCAGTGACGAATGAGAGGATTGAGTCACTTGCTCTCGTACTCACGAATGGACCCATACATACGTATGAATTCACCACACGTCGTCTGAAGTGGCAAGCGCGCACGCACACCGCCTACGGGGGCACCTAGCCACGCTCGTTCGCTCTCAGTTTCCACGAAACAGGTATTGATCCACAACTCCTGAAAGTCTAGACAACGAGTCTAGGAGAAATTGAAATGAGTCAGCGAACCACCGATCCCCATCCACCGCACGATCTAGTTTAAACACATACTAACATCCAACGCTTCTAACTCAGTCAAATACTCCCACCCCGGATTTTCTGAAGTCGTTCTCGACATTTGGGAAGACTGTTCGACTAACATGATACCCGACTGGGTAGTCAGACCGTGCACACTTCTCGGACTTGCCTAGCCCTCGTGCATACCAGCCGGCTGCCCGACACGCAAGTGCTGCATAGCCGTGGGACACCATCACCGCGGTATACCTGTTGCCGGGTCTATGATGATATGTTATTGGTAGTTGTGATGGAATTTAGGATGGGCACCTAGGTTGGCGTATGCGATGTACAGGCCGTCATAGATCGAGCGAGCGGGGTAAAATGGCTGGGACCTATTCGTGTGATAATGAGTGCCAGTGTCTACACGATTGCTCCGTGGTGGCCTCGTTTCAGACAAACCCAGCTCCCAATACACGCACACACAACCTGACGGAGCCTACACAAGAGTCTCGAACTGAACGCCGAACCAAGTATATATGCTCGGGCAGTGTTTGTTTCGTGATTGACATGGTATGTAGCTTTGCACAGCTTGTTATTCGAGCTTATTTTATGAAAATATACCAGTCCTGCCTATGCTACGCGAGCACTCGAGGCCCTAGCGCGCGGGAAAGCAGTTTGGTGAAGAGCGGCACATTACACCAACAAATGCTACCGGATGCTGTACTAATAACCCCACAGGTTGTGATTGGATTAATCCGAAGGAAAGAGTCGTGTCTCAGTTAGGCTGGCGAATTGGACATGAGGACAACACACGCCGACCACAAGGCACGGGAACAAAGGCACGTTGATGGTGTTCGGTGGCCAGTAGGGCTTCAAACATCCTTTGAGAAGATGGCTGTACAATATCAGTCGTATAGGTGGGCCTACTGGCCACTCTGTGACAGCTAATGAACCGTATTCCAAGCTGGAACAACGACTCAAATCAAGTGCAGAGCCAGGCGCCTATGCTGTTCGGCTGAGTCAGCGCGGTCGTGCTGTTGCGCCGAGGCTGCCACCGTCAACTCCGACCAGTACTGGAGCTTCAAATAGAGATCGCGCTCGCTATTGTATGAACTATCCACTTGACCCACCCGCGATCGATCAAACTTGCGGCAGTCATATTATTATTTCTCTTCAACTCTCCGCCTATGAGAAGAGTATTTCGTCGATCGAACAGCATGATGCCCGTGCCCACCCGTAGATCGACTCTACCCGAGGACCTATCTTTTATCAAAAGAATCATGGACAAGTTTCTCTGCAACCAAATGGCAGAGGCTGAAGAGGACTGCAAAAACGAGCGCTCACAGGACAATAGGCTCTATGTTCAGTGTGCATGTTCGCTCATGCGCTCAATGCGAGCCCTAATGAGTTTCGAACACGAGGCATGTTGTCGTTGCCTGCACGTTCATTTTCGATATTTATTTGTTTCTCAGGATATTGTGGAGGCACAACACATGGTCCAAGAAACCTTGGACATTGCCAACAGCCAGAGGCTTTCAATGTCTTGGACATCTCGCCTCGCCAGCTTTGCTTTTGATGCGTCTCTCGCCAACGCCAGGCACATGACTATCGACCAACTCCACGCAGAACTCATCTATGCAGAATGCCTACTGCAAAAGGCAATCATGGGATTGTACGTAGCCAAACGCGCAATCCAGCTCATTTTCGGCTCTAACCTTATCTCAATTAGTGTCTCATCCGGAGACTGGATGTCGTTTTTACGAGAAGCGTGAGCTACCCCACTCACCCGCCCGTTTACCAAGCTCATGTCCTTCACAACCAGTTTGAACATCCGGTCCGTTGTTGCAATTTACCGAACACTGCATGCCCTCTTGGAAGACTACGATGAAAAAAGCTCAACAACAACTTACCGGAGGACGCGGTTGAGATCGACAATGACTTTCGCTCGGGCGTCTACCTGGGTATGGGGATGAGCCTGCTTGTGTTTAGTATGATTCCCAGCCGGATCGTGATTGTGAGTGGCTATGCCTTGCGTTCGGCGATATTAAAGGATTCGTGTTCAGTTTGCGGGCATACTTGGCTACAAAGGTGACCGGTTCGAGGCGCTCAGGCTACTTCGCAAGGCTGGAGGATGGGGAACCGAAGACGGAAGGCCCAAGCATGATCAAAAAGTGCCGAGAATCTCGAAAGCAGCAGGAGGTGCACGAAGAGCGCTCTGTGACCTTGTCCTGGTTATCTTCCACCTCGTGATATCCGGTTTCACGCGGGAAGGAGTAGACGTTCAGGAAGCCGAGAACATCGTCGACTGGAACTTGCAAAAGGAACAGTACCCAGATAGTGAGTCCGCAACGCAATCTGTGTCCAACCCTCTCGAACCTAACGGTGTTCCTTAGGCATCTTCTTCCTATTTGGGAAAGGCAGATTACATGTGACTAGATCTCGTCCCGACCTTGCAATCGAACAGTACGAAATGGCGAAAGGTAAGATCACGGGACAAAGGGGATACGAACAACTGGCCTCGGTGATGGACTGGGAACGTGCGTTCTGCTATCTGGCCCTGGGCGAGTGGAGAAAGAGCGCGGCGTGTTGGAATGAGCTGAAGGAGAAATCAAAATGGAGCAAGGTGAGATACCGTCATGTTTTCCATGTCCCCACAGATCGTTTGACAACAGGCGACGCCACTCGGGGTCATCCGTACGCTGATCTGGGAAACCCGTCGGGTCTCATAGGCAACCTACACATACGCCCAGGCAGCCTGCTTATTACAATGGGGATCTCACTGCGGAGGAAGCCATGCTGGTCGAGTCACTGATGCGGCAAGTCCCCGCTGTCACACAAAGGATTGCTGGCAAGTCGATTCCCCTCGAGGTGAGCAGCAGAACTGATCGGCCGCGATTGATCTCGAGTTCGCTGACGTAAAATATCCCGATTTTTACCTAGAAATTCGTTTCAAGGAAGGCGGAACGATATATTAGGGACCAAACGCTCGTAGCGCCCGCACTTGAGTTAGGTTACATGCTTCAGGCCACTAATCGGACCACGGGCCATGCACTCCAGAAGCACGCTCAAACACTAGAGGCCTTGGAGGCTTCCAAATTGCAGAATTCCGACGACCGACAATTAGTGCATTTGTTGCTTGGTGTGACCTACCGCCACATTGACTATCCCAATTCCGAGGACATAAGTGAGAAGGGACCGCTGAAGATCAGCGCGGCCGAACGCGCGCCCAAGACGAACGAGGCAAAATCAACTGATCTATTGATAAAGGCGAAAAATTCAGGTCCGACACTCAAGGAAGAACATTGGATTGCGTACTTTGCTAGTGAGCCTAACCGTACTTGGCCTCGCCTCCAGCACTGATATCCACTCGATCGCCATTTAGATTATGAACTCGGCCGGCTGTACGAAGAACTCGGGCGTTATCCAGAAGCCCGCCAATGCTTCACCATCGTAGTTTCCCAATCACCCCTCGAAGGGCCAGCCAATAGTCGCAGAGGAAAATATAGCCTGCAGGCGAGTGATTTGGTTGCCGTCTGATGATCTCGAGTTTTTATTAATACTTTCATTTTGCTCCAACAGAACGCGATCGTTCTCCGAGCCAACGCCTCTCTTGCGACACTCCCAAACCCCCGGGCAGAGCGTCCGCTTTCGCCCACCCTAAGTCGCACACATTCGAGGATGAAGCCACCAGTTGCGTATGATCCATAGAGCGGACGCATATACATGCACCGCACAGATTCCTGTATGTAAGCTTATTCTGACGTATGTTTCGTAACTGTTTCTACTGTAATGGGTCATGTGTATGAACTCTGTGTTGAACACCGAGAGCCGGCCCCCGGTGCATAAACCTTGAGCGCACCGATCATCGCGGGGGAGCTAGTCCCAGTTCCGCTCCGTCGAGCTAGGACGAATATGACGTACGGCCGACCACAGCCCGAGTGCGCCTCGACGCGTATGAGCCGACTCGTAACGATCCGAAACACAAGGGTCATCGAGCGCACGTCAAATCGTCCCATCAGGCATAAAACCCACCGCATCGTGGCGCAACCCGTCATTAGCGGCCCGACGTAAATATGGCCGTGTATTAAGATATGGGTCATGGGCGCACACGCGCGAGTTTCAAGCTGAAATGGCAAGGCACATCAAACCAGGAAGGTGTTACCCCAGTGGTGTATTAAACCCCCCACTGATCGCACTTGGCGTGGGACACGCGGCCTAGGACAACGGATGCGAGTATAATCTCAAATCGGGCGATATGTATCTTTCACGTCTTGATCTAGCAGCGGCCATGAAAAATTGTATTCAGATCTAGAATAGGCCAAGCCGAAATTGGAGAGGGAAGAGCCTCATCGCCACACGTGCCGAACGTGCCACTAGTGCGTCCACTCCCATCATGAGTAATCTCTGCTTGTGGTCGAATAGGGGCTAGTGTCGTTGCCGCCACCGTTGACCAATATCTTCGGGGACACCGGAAAGGTAAAAGGAAGAACTCGGATGAATCACGCGCATACATCATCCGTACCGCGACTCAGGGGGGGAAGGAAAAGCTAAGCTCCGACCGGCTCGGCAGCCGACCCAACCAACCAACGGATGGCAGTGAAAAATCAGCTTGAAAATCAATGTAATAAAGAAAACGATCTGAAACGATCGGATCGTTGAGCCCGACGACGGGAGAGGGAGAGAGGAGAGGACTGCGTGAGAACTCGCGATCGCATTCCAGGACTCGAGTGCTTGTTTACTACGGGTTCATTTGCTAGACCAAGAGTGGCGCGGTGCCTGGATAACGCAAAATGGGCAAGGGAAGAAGTGGAAGAAAGAAAGAAAGAAAGAAAAAACCTCCTCGGTCTGACGGCGATCAGGACAGGAGAGAGAATCGCGGAAACCCCGCGTCGAGACACGGATCTTGGTTTATCCCGGTCTTGGTTTTTTCTTTCTTTCTTTCTTTTTTTACGTTTGATCAGGGCCAAGGCGGCGAGTAGCGAGTGGGCGGGGAACAACCGACCCCCGTGTGTGTGTGCGTGCCGGCCGTCCGTTTGTGATCTAGTACTTCGGACCGAAGGGCGAACACCGCAAGCCTGACACCCAGCCCGTGCGCGATTTTTTTTTTTTTCGTTGCTCTGTGTGTGTGTGTGCCGCTTGCTCCCACCGTATGTGCAGGGACAGATTGCGTGTGGTTTGGGTTTGGGCCAGTCACAGCGCGAGTGGCCACCCAAACGCAACTCAGCGCGGTTTTCGCTGGACACGCATTATATTGCCTTATTCGCCGAAGACCAGCGTTTAGGAGGTCACTTATCATCTGCTCGTGATGAGCGCGCGTGAGCAGAAACAAAAAACACAAGCAACAACGACGATAGCACGTGGCGTCCCCGGGTCCTGGTAAACGTATCCCTCGAGTCACCTCTGGCCCCCCACCCCCCCTTCGCGGGAATCGACGGTCCGATATCGTCAATGCGAATCAACCGGAGCAGAAGGCTGGCGCCTGATAGCGAGGCTACGTAGCTAGACCGTGGCGTTGAACCATTGCCACATCGTGTGAGCGTCCCGAAAGTTTGTGTGCGTCATTTTGGGTCTTTACTCGATGTAGCTATATTACGATGATAGTTTCCTATTCACGAGTGCCCACACGTTTCGTTTGCAAGGGGGGGAATTGTCGGGGTAGAATTGGGAATTATGGGTGTACCTTTTTTGCGTTCTGCTCGACCAGCGATGATGAATTTCTCCGACATTTTCGGCAGCGATATCCTGATAGCTGGATCGTGCATAGGAACGCACGGCTGATACAATGCTTACGTCTCAGCGCGTGCGTGATGAGAACCACTCGATGGGATTAACAGAATATGGAAGAACAGGCCAGGTGACGATCAACGTTAAACAAAGCTCTTCCAGTTGCTCACGCCGTCCGGGTGACGCGAGTGGTATTTCCCGGTGCACCCCCCCAACCTCTAGGCAACGAGATCCAGAAAAGTGTGTGCACTAGTCTGGATCGATTCTAGACGGGCGCGTTCTCGAATGGCATCGCAACCCATCAGAGGTTGGATACCCAAGCGCGTTCGACATTGCCCCGAAGCCTAGACCTCTACTCCAGCCCAACGTTCCCCCGCCCCCAACTAACCGCTCGAGCGTGTCGCCCATGGGACTAACCACCAATGTGACTTGCCGCAAGGATACCTCTTCCCGGAAATAAACGAAGGCTGAGGCTCCATCGAGCCGAGTCTCCCGAGGCTGAACGCGGTTGTTCGCGTGTCAGATCTAGCGTCAAGTCGCCCCGGCTCCAAGCCCAAAGTGTGCGGAGCCCGAAATGAATATACCGAGACCTGCTCAGCGCGGTCAAATAGCGCGCTTTGTCAATCTTAGCACAGCGGTCACACCAGACCGAGCCCATGAAATCCACACTCTAGTCTACCGAAATGAAATTGGCGTGAAATATATGGACTCACATGTACCATAGTCTAGCCGAATATACACACAACATGCGCCTGAGACAGCCCAAGCACAAAATCGGGGGTCTCTTCCATAATGATGAGATCTGTATAGTTGTCTAGACACAGGCCGAGAGTCTGTGCCGTACATCCGGAACATGCGGGTGTCCCAAGCTCCGGACAAGTGTATGTCCTAGGCTATGGATACGGCATGACCTATGACCCGGATACGAGTCTTTCCTGTGTCCCGGGTGCAAGCGGGTCCCTACGCCCCGCGGACACAAGGGACCAACACGTCCCCAGGAACGACCAACGGGGTGCAACGCGTTCCGGCATGTGACGTGCTGCGCCGCTCCTAAATCGAGACAACCCCCCTCCATCCCATCTATATTCCAACGGCAAGTCCCTGGTGTCTTTCGTTGTTTTCCATCGATGTATCGGCCACAACCGAACCAAACCCGTTTGTTATAAGCCGATGGAGCAGAAGAAGGTTAGTTGTTTCTTGCCGAATGGGCTAGTCGTTTCTGGCCGGATAGGATGTTGGTTTCTCGAATAACAGGGAATGTGTTTCTTGACTAAGAAAGGGCAGTCGTGACCTGTCCGATAGAGGCGATGAACCCAACGCATGGTGGCGATGGACAAGCGGCTCGATAATCTGTCCCTTGAAATCCAACGTGCTCGATGCGCTGGGCCCATTCGCTCGTCTACCCCCGGTATGACATCACATCACGAGAGTAGGATCGACAAGTATGTCGGACAAGTATGGTTCAGAACGCACACGGTTGGGGAAGCGCAGCCGTCGGAGGGGATAGGACATAACGGCCTTGTCGAGAAGATCATCGTTTGTCGAACATCACTCGGGGGGTTGGAGAGGGAAAGAGGGATCAGGGTGATGCGGGGCAGGGTGCAGGGTGGAGCCAGAGTACGGCACAGGCGGGAATGATTAGGTTATTAGCCCTCTTCGATGCGTCACTCGACCGGTGCTGGATGCGTCACTCGAGCTAGCGAGGGCGGATACACACCTTTCACGGTGTTGCAAGGACACAACGGTCATCCTGCCAAACGAGTCGAAGATCGAACCGGGGAGGAGGGGAGCTACGCGAATTGGGACGAGCACTTAAATCGAGCCCGAGACGCAGCGAGTCTGGACCCGCGTCAACTGAGCACAGAGCGTGGGAGTACGGTGGGCGGACCCGACCTTGGGTTTCGCGTCGGTCAGGGGGGGAGGGAGGGGGGGGGGACGAAGGGTTGGTGATAGGCCTGCGGGTCGATGGTGATGGGTCGATGGTGGTGGTGGTCGAGACGAAGAGCGGATAACGTCAGGGTTCGGATCCGACAGACTGGAAACAATCCACGTTTTTATATTCAGGACCCATAGGGACAAGCGCATCTCATAGGTACCATAAACAGATCGGAGACGTTAATGCGACATGAAAAGAAAGAAAGAGAGCCGAGATATGACACAGTGCACAAAAAAGACGAGCCAATATGTTAAATTAGAGAATTAGAGCGGGAAAGTGATAATAGTACCGTGTACAATGACAAGACAGGAAAGGACGAAAATACATCATCGAGGTGTCGGGGGCAAGTCGAGGTCATGGAGTGGGCGTTTGGGGACTAGATCTTGAGGCACTCGAGGTTGGCCAGGCCACGCTCGTAGGGAAAGTCTGCACCCCAGAGCTCGACGACGAGCTCGACCTCGCGCATGGCCGTGCGGAGCTCGTCGACGACCTTGCGAGCCATGTTCATGTCCTCGACGCGGCCGGCGAGCATCTCTTCCTTGAACGACTGGACGGCCTGGGCAATGTCGCCATCGACGACGGCGAGGGTGTCTGCGAGGGGCCCGTCTTCGGTCCAGCGGAGATCGACGGTGGCGCGGACGATGACGACGAGGAGGGAGAGCGAGTGGAGACCCATGCCGGCGCCCATGTGTGCGCGGGCGCGGGCGAGGAGGTCGTAGAGGGCGGGGGTGGGGCGGGGGTCCGAGGTGTGTGCGACGATCTGGAAGAGCGAGGACGGGTGCGGCGGTGTCTTTGGACAGGACTGTGCGAGGCGGGTGCGGGCGACAGCGGAAAAGGCCGAGGCGGTTGCGGGCGGGCCAGTCGCGAGCAGCGAGCGGACGATCGCACGGAGGCTGGGGGGTGATGTCAGCGGAGGGGGACGGGGCGGGCAGGCGGGGTGGACTCACTCGTCGACGCTCGAGTTTGCGATGAGCGTGTCTGTCATCAGGTTGCTAGCGGGCGGGTGAGGATCAGCAGCGGCGCGGCGGGCGGGGCGGGGCGGGCGACGTACACATGGCCGATGACGGGGCGCGCACGGAAGGCAGCGGTGGGGCCAGCGGATGCTACGGGGGCAGGCATGGGGGCGATGGGGATGCGGGTGCGGGTGCTGGATATGTATAGGCGACGCGCTGTGGCTGCTGAGAAGTCTGAGCGACCCAGCGGTAAACGATCCGCTCATATATACCGCCGTGGGGCCGGAAACCAGCGACGAAGCGGCGACGCTCTTAGGCCGGGCCAGAAGCACAAAAGCGCCGGGCAGCAAGCTGGACGCCGGCCGGCGACCCGGCAAAACGGAAGCGGAGAATCGCGTGTCGACCCTGGCTTGGTTGCCGGCGAGTGGCGCCAGAGCCCGGCGTTTCTGCGGTCGTGTCCGCACCCGCCCGGCGCCCCCCTGCGGCTTACGCGAGCGAGCCACGGGCGCACGTCGTCGCCCGCTCATCTCGGATTCGCCTGCCGTCGATCGGGCCGCATATGGAAAAGACCCTGGGTCCGAGCCCCTTAAGACGCCCGGTCTCTAGCGTGCGTCCTGCCTCGCCCGGCGTCCATCCCGCACCCACAATTCCCGACGCACCCACAATGCCCGACGCCGCCCTCGAGACCACCGCGCTCGGCCCGTTCGTCGTCCCGCGCGTCTGGACCGGCCTCTGGCAGCTGTCCAGCCCCGCCTGGGGCACCGCGCCCGCCGGCCGCATCAAGCGCGAGATGACGCGCCATGTGCGCGAGGGATACACCGCGTTCGGTCCGTGCCATCTGTTCCATCGCGCACAACCCTAGACTCACCCTCGCCACTGCGTTCGATTCGCACTTGCACCAACGCTCAGACATGGTGAGCCTCGACTACCCATGCGCCAGACCCTGATCTCTCAACTCTGCTCTGCTTTCTCTCCGCCACCCCGCACACCACCGCCCAGGGTGAGCTCGATAGGCGGTTCCGCCTCGATCGTCATACTCATCCCGCCCTCCCGCCACAGCCGACCACTATGGCAGCGCCGAGATCCTCTTTGTACGCCCACCCGCGCGACCCCTTGGCCCCGGCTGACCCCCCCTCCCCCTACTAGGGCCAGTTTCGTCAGTCGCTCGAGAACCCAGAATCGGTCGTCGGTGCGACCAAGTGGTGTGTCTTTGCCCAGACCGAGATCACCCGCGAAGTCGTCGAAGCTGCCGTGCGCGAACGCATGGAACGCATGCGCAGCGAGCGGGTCGACCTGCTCCAGGTCAGTCGTCGTTTCCCGCTAGCTATATCCGTCCTCCACCCGCTTCGAGTGCCACACCCCGGTAGCCGCAGACCCAAGCACACAGACAACCTAGGGTTCGGCAACTTGATTCCACTAGAACCCGCTCGCGCTCCCCCGGCCGTTTCTCTTCGGCTTTTTTTTGTGGTTTTGAACTGATTCCCCGGCAAACTGGCAGTTCCACTGGCAAAACTATGAAGACAAGGCCTACCTCCAGGCTCTCACTCATCTGAGGGATCTGCAGTCGGAAGGAATCATCACCGCGATTGGCCTTTGCAATTTCGACACGATCCGGACCGACGAGATATGTACTTTCTTGGGGTCGGGTGCCGTTGTGTCCAATCAGGTCCAGGTACCGTTCTCTGTCGCTCCGTTCTCGTTGGGCTATACTCACCCGATTTGGCAGTTTTCCCTCATCGATACACGCCCGCTCGACGGAATGGCCGATGTTTGCGAGAAACACGGGCTCAAGCTCCTGACATATGGTAGCCTGGTCAGTCTCCCTCCCCCCTTTTTTCATGGGCTTTGTTCTGAGCATATAGTATCCCCTTTGCCCGACCGCGACACCCTGACCGACCCACCCGCCGGTGAACATACTACAGTGCGGAGGCTTCCTTGCAGACAAATGGCTGGGCGCCCCAGAGCCGGATGCATATAGAGAAACTATGACACCCTCACAGCGCAAGGTACGTCCCCGATTTTTTTAAATTCAAGTTGCCGGCGGGCGCGGACAACCAGTGCTCGATGTCCGAAACGTTGGAATCGCCCGCTCGATGGAACATCCCCCGTCCGATGCGCAGCGCGCTCGATTCTCGCTTGGGCTGTGTCCTAACGTGCACTACTCGCAGTACCTGGATGTGATTACCTCGGCCTGGGGTACATGGACGCTCTTCCAGTCCCTCCTTCGCGTGCTACGCCAAATCGGAGATCGACATGGGGGTGTGAGCATTGCAAACGTTGCGACCCGTTGGGTGCTCGAGCACCCGTTTGTTGGAGCTGTCATCATCGGTATGTCATCCGTCTCCCAAAAACCCAAATCTCCTTGCCGAGCCATGCTTTTTTTTTTCGTTTGATCCCAGGTGCTCGATTGGGAGTATCGGAGCACACGAGCGACAATATGCAAACGTTCACCTTTCGACTGAACCCAGATGATCTAGCCGCCATCGAGGGCGTCCTCGACCAATCCAACGGCCGTCTGCTCGTCCGAACTATTGGCGACTGCGGATCGGAGTACCGGTAGAGTTGAGCGACTGGCCTTGGGCGCCTCTTATTCAAATTAGGAAAGATTGGATAGGCTAGTTTACCGGGTTTTAATTGTCATTTGTCAGGTTGGCTGGACCGGGATGTATGACGCCTGTTTTTGTAGCGTGGATAGTACGTTATGTTATTGCCATTCCCTCCCGTCTCCCCGATCGAGTCCGCTCGGTGCTCTATCTCCTGTCTTGTCCCTTTTCCCTTGAACGGCGCTACGGCCTCGGCCTTTTGTTTGAATGAAGGAATCGGTTATCGTACGCCTTGCCCGTACAAAAGTGTTAATGGGGGCGATGCTTTACTTGCCGGGTGGTTGGAATGGGGGCTTTGCACTGGACGAATCGGAGCAATGGTGCAAGTGGTTCATGATGTCCAGCACACATTTCGAATATGAGCTGAGGTTAAAAAAAACAATGCGGCCCGAGTTCATTTCCTAACGAAGTCGTTCTCGAAGACAAGTGATCTTCTTGGTATACAAGGGGGATATGAATAATGCCGCGTGCATTCACCCCAGCCGGGTAGCTTTACTAAATTGGCCGTCTTGTCGGGTGTACATCTATATTCAATTGCACATAGGCTCCCTAACTCGACATGCGGAGACAAGCAGGATAAATACCCACCCGGCTCCACACTCTGTCATTGGAGCTTCCGCTCTTGGCAGATCAAACAAACCGCGCTCAGGGATTCAGTTGCCTTGCCGGCCTCGCTCTGCATTCATTTCATCAATTCAGTCGCTTGACGTACAAGACAGCTCGCATATATCCCGCTCGGCCACTTTTTTGACCTAAACAACTTCCCCAGCGAGGCTTATACTCACGCACATCCCGACGTTTTGCTAAACACGCGTCTTCTCTCTTTCTCTCTCTCTCTCTCTTCCCAACCGTCCGGCGTTTTTTTAATGTACCAGTCTTCTGATCCTACCATTTTTCACTTGGGGGGGCGAGGGAGTTTTTATCTCCGGGGTTGAACCATCTCACCGTTGACCGCCAGCAGTACATTCGACTCGCACCGTTTTCCTTCCCGCCCTCAAGAGCTTTTTTGGTGCCCGGCCCGGATTTCTCACGAACGGCCTCGCAGCCGGTGTACTACCGTGTTCTCTCGCTCACTCGCTCGTCCTGTTTTGCTCGCGTGGCAAAAAACAACAACAACCACAACAATAGCCCATCAGACCGCGGTCAATCGGTCGTTCTTTTGAGGTACCACGGACGGGCCAAGGGAGGCGGGGGGTATATGCGGGGGCGTCGCCCTCGGCAACTCAACCCCAGTCGAGTGAGACAATCGTACAACTTCGCACATCAGCATCGTAGCCCCGAGCTATTCATCTCCGGCAGCCCTCAGTACCCTGTTCTCTCCTCCCCCCCTTCCCCCCGCCCTGCCCCCCCACTCGCTAAGACCCCGAGTTGACGAGTCCGGTAATTGTGAGATTAAATCTGGTAAATAATGGATTGTCTTTGCAGATCAGTGACGCAAACCAAGATAGCGTGCGAAAGCGTGTGCGGTACGACTCGTGGTCGACGGCTCAGGGAACGCGGATACGTAGTGTCCATCGTCAAACTTTATCCCCAAGATGAGCATCGCCGCGTGGCTTGGCTCCTGACTGAAACCTCCGTTCGATCACTCGCGATATTGCGTGCGGAAAGCGTTGCATTGAAAACAGTACACCTGGGCTAGGTTCTAGCCATAATATGATACATGCAGGCGATTGCGCGGAGGAGCTTCCGGTGAATAAAAAATGAGCTCCTAAGGCGGAGTTGGGTATGATCTTAAAGTGAGGCAGCGTCCCAAACCAAAACAAAAAAGTCACCGAACGCGCCACGGTGGCGACGCGGATGAACCAGCACACTCCAACACGCACGGTTTGAACTCGACTAGAGTTTAGAAGCCGGCGATCCAGTTTCGGTGTCTTCAGCCAAAGTCGAATGCCGGAGCGGGCTCATCCGGATCGGTGCGAGTTTACGTTGAACGTCGCGCAAAACAGCAGTCACCGGTTTCCAGTCCACGAACGAGTCGCGCAGTTCAGACAGTTCGGGCGAGAAGATCCGGTTAATTCGCGCGTCAGAGATGAGGGAGTGCAGCAACCACGGTATCTAGAACAAACAGAAAGCAGTGATGAGTTTGTGTGAACTGAGTTGAGGCATAGTCCAAGGTGTTGATGTGTTGTGGGACAGGAACGTAGATCGCCGTACCTCATAGTCGTTTCGACTCGCGCGAGCTTGAAATGCATCAACTGAAAGTTTGCAGTCACTGTCGAGTGGTATGCCTGATGTTTCAAACATGTACCGCACAGCAAGCCTGGATCTCGAATTGAGCTCTAATCTCGATGACGACAATACAAATCATGAACTTACGAGTATGGGCCGAGATCCTCATAAGCACTGCACGGCCCGCCAGGTCAGCGAATGCCGGTGCTAGCGATCAAGGGGAACTTACGTTGAATGACCAATACCGCTCAGCTGGTCGAGGATTAGAAATATTAGCCCCTATGCGCAAAACCTGGGTAGCATTGAAATAGCTTACGGATCCGGCCGTCGCTTCCGATAGATGCAGAACTAGGATACCAGCCATGTCAATCCACAACGCCCGGCGATCGAACAGAGAAAAAGCGTACTTAATCCGTGTTCATCCAGCCCGGCGTTTTTCACGCGTAACAACAAGACCAGAAGGTTGCTCAAAAAGTCGGAGGAACTAGGGAATGACGCAACCATTAATGACGGTCTCGACCAGAAACAGCGATGACAACTCACCTATAGGCGTCACCATCGAGGAACAGGCCACGTAGGATCAACGGATGTGAGGCCGCCACAAATGTACCGGAGTAGATCTATTGTTTGTCGTAAGATTTAACGTTTGTGTTTGGGTACAGGGTGACAATAGCGTACCGGAACTACCTGATCATTTAGCGAGGCGATGTAAACAAACTTTGTTCCATGATCTAATGCCGTCGACAACGCTGCCACGTAGTTACGAGAAACCTCGCTGTCGGTGTTCTGCAGAGAAGACTCAGATTCGATCTCAATTTCAGGAAGGCGCAACCGCTGCCTACCTGGAACTCAAAAAGCTCCCGTGCCGCTTGTGATTCGAACCATTGAAGATACGGCTGAGCCAACGAAGAAGAGTTGAGGGAATATAGTGGTCCCATATGAATTCCACACATCGCAAGGCAGCATACGCGATGCGGAGCGATTGGTGGAATAACGCCCGTGTGTTCGGTAGCACGATTTACCGCTGTATAAATTTACGATAAATTTCAGCATGACGCTTACTTCTTTTGGTTTGTCGGTGCTTACCCTCACGATTTGACCTTGTACGGACATGACCGTCGGATATTAGGCGTGCGATCAGATGGGTAGATACGATGGAGCCTTGGGAATGGGTGGCTACGAAAACCACATCCGCCCTATGCGCAATCCCCATCAGTTATGTCAGAAAAAGCGCATGCTCATTTGATGGTGCCTTGCCTGTGGAGGTCTGCTAACCACTGTGGGTGCTTGAGGAGGTCGTCGTATAATCTGGGGCGAGAAGAGTTTGTAAGAACGCTCCCCCACGTGTACAATGCTATGGCGCAGAAGTTGCCTCGCCGGCTTACTTTATCACCCTACGCTCAATTGTTCCCTCCCCCTCTAACGGCATCGGAGTAACACTCTCCAAGTTCAGTCCTTGCTTCTCCGCAAACTGCCGAAGGGCCTCGACGCCCATGGTCGCGAATTTGAGGGACGTTCCTGTTGGCTCGCCGAATACAGAGCGCACAATGGCACCTTGTTGAAATAAATTAGCATCGTTGAGGTGGAAAAAAAATAGCTGGGGCAGGCACACCTGGGAACCAGCTGATCGCGGAGATTGAATACCAGATCAGTAAGAGCGCATACACACGGCGACCGCGCCAAGGGGATAGAATCACTGCTAACAGCGAGATGGTCGGACATGAAGGACGTACCCGTGAACACCGATCACCACTGCCCGCACGGGGCCAGGAATATCTCCCAGAGCATTGCCATGGCCAAGCACACTGAAAACACGGGGGAGATGGGCACCAAAGTCATCAATCGCAAGCGAGCCAAAGCTGGATGTGGACCGAACGTTGCCGGGGCGAGGGGGACGTGGAGTGTTAGGCGAACGCGGAACTGCTGGCTGAACAGTAGCAAAATTGGCGCGGTTCGTGAGCTTGCGCCTCTCCGAGACTTGGCGCTGGTATTCCTCCATTTCCTGATTAGTGACATACGGAACGGCTGCCTTCTCGGAGGTATTGGCATTGAAGAATTGAGTCGCAATATTCTTCACCGTTCGCTTCAGCTTCCAAGATCCCATCACGCTGGTAGTATTAGACGCCGCGGTAGCAGACGGGGAAGTGTGGTGCGGAACACATCGCGGTACAGTGTAGAAGGTGTCTCCAAATGTCGGAAGCACAAAGTTGGGTAACGAGGCCTTGGTCGAATGGGAGCTAGACGCAGAAGACTTCTTGCCTTGAGAGATAACCGATGCCTTGCGTTTGACCGAGGGGGAGTCTGTCAGTGGAGGGGCCGGCTTTTCAGGGACGGTAGTACCCGGAGCTCGGCTGATTGGAGTTGAGATAGGGGGGTCTGCGATGTGAATCTCAACCGGCTCTGAGAGTTCATCCTCGTTGATGTCCATAACTTCCATCTCGCCCCTATTCTCTGCTCGCTGGTTAATTGCACGGCCATCGGACATAACCGGTGTAGACCGGCTTGCTTTGCTCGAAAAATAGGAAACCCAAGAAGATTTAGTAGCAGTATTGAGGACGGGGCTCGGAAGCACTGGAACTATTGATGGGGATTGCCGAGCAAGCGCTTCTTCCTTGACGAGTTCGGCCTGGGTCTTGGCCGGTCGTTCTCCCTCTCCAGCACTCTTTGAAGCTGCAGCAGCATGATTAGCTTCCGAAGATACCCCTCTGTCGTTGGTTTCTCGGGCTCGCCCAAAGGGCCGCAAGACCGTCGAAAACAGGGATGAGTTAACAGAGCGAGAGTCGGAGTCGGATACGCAACTGAGGCCGCGTGCCATCTCAGCCGCCGGTTCGGTGTGGCCGTCCCTGTTCCCAGTCAGGGGGGTGGAGCCAGGGTGTGCTCCACCCATATAGTAATCCCACCATGAACTGCCACTGGCTGCACCACGTCCTGCAGGGGTATGTGTCGGGGTCAATGGACTAGATGGTACTGTCCCTTGTGTGTTTATCAGAATCCAACCGTCGACCTCGATTTCGATTATCACAAAGTCTATGGGTCGAGAGATAATAATAGCCCAAACGAGAATTCCAATTAGAACCCGAGTATTTGGCCATTGGTTAGAGCCCAGGCCTGTGCATAGTCAAGGGTTAAACACGCACCGTGTTCGTCCGAGTACTTGGTTACGATTCCAGCTGTCTCTGGGGTGCTCGCGTGTTCATGGTTGATTGCATCTGAGGTTTGAACCGAGGTTTGCGAATCAAACATATCAGACTGGCCGATCTTGCCCTGGGGACTCGGTTGCTGTTTCAGTCGGCCGAGCAGTGGCAATTGAAGCGCATATTCAAGGCTGCGGCATTCAGGTTCGATACGTTTTGGGAGACGGGTTTAACGCCTACAGAGGCGGTTGCGTGCACTGTTGATGCGACTTTGGTCAGTACTGTGGTCCAGGAAAAGGTTCGAGACCGAAAAAATTAAACGAGAATGCAAATTAACGAAAAACGAATAGGAACGCAATATGATCACTGCCCGGCGGGTGCAGGCGAATCCAGACATACCCAAGCGCCGGACAGGCGCGTGTGAAAGCGATATATCCACGAGAATGATCCAATTGTTCTAGACGCGCCTAGAGCTATGGAGTTCGTGGGGGAATCCAATATAGGAGATCTAATGGGTGGCACGGTGTCGGACAGGTTGGACAGGTGTCTAACCCGAGGTGAACAATAGCAGCGCCCTGGAGCATTGGAAGGACAAGTTGAGCAGCCGCCGACCCTCGGTAATTAATCACGAAAAGCTCTCAGTCAGCAAATTGCCGCGGGTGGCCAGGTTAAAAAGCGAACACTGCGGGGCCGAGGTAAACGGAGCGAGAAGCCTGACCGGGAGGATCCAGGGAACGACACACTCAACACAGCTAGACAAGTCACCGAAAGTATGAGCTTCGCCCAACTCGGCATTATTCATCAAACTAATCACTTAGAAAGCAAGAATGCGAAGCTGCTCCAGTGTATGGGGTGAGCTAATGTTAACCGTATCGTACCAGTGTATCGTGCTGATACCTGTTCCTAGCACGAGCCTTTCTTGAGTATAGCCCTGTGAGAGTCTGGATGTTCTCCCTCCACGCGAATCGAAGCTGCCGTGCCTGGCTGCCATGCAAGGCCGCCGCGACGGCTAGACCACCCCGCTCGGGGATCGAGCCTCCGCGACCCCAGAGGAGGCTTCGGGGGGCGAACAAAGCAACGGCGACAGCTGCCTCGATAATAGTGGTTCGAAGTCGCCACTCGAGGAGTCCTTGCGTTTCCCTCGCCTAGGGTATAGCTGTCGAGATGACAATCAAGCTGAATAAGGAGATGATCGCTTTTGGTGGACCTCCACGATATGTGTTGCAGCGCTCACGCATCTGCCCGAGTCACAACGGCGAGCCTCGACTCGTGCGGTCGACGTGTTGATCAGCTACGGTCAAGTTTTTGGTCAGATACCGCCGGCGAACGAATCGGCTTTGTCGTGCGGGGGAATTCAGCCAACACCAGGGGATCCAAGGCCGTGATCGTGTGCCCAGCCATGATTGTCGATGAGATAGCGGGCAGCCCAAGCCCGTTAGGTTTTTTGCCATTCGTCTAGCACCTCACCTGAGGAATGCGGAGCGAATGGCGTGCCTTCCAAGCCGACAGTCAAGCTTGGCCGCAATGTCCCGGCGGCAACGAAATAATTCCGCCGGGCGAAGCGCTAGTGAACAGCCTCCGACCAAAAGGCTGAAAAGCCGCTCATTTGAAAAAACAGTCCCCAGAATACCATTGAAGTAATAGTGCCACGCGATAGGGGGCTTCGCATACTAGAGGGAAGATGTATATCCTGCCAAGTCGGCTTGGAGTCACCAGCTATGAGCGTTAAATCCAGATTCATCACATGGATCCATGTTCTTATATTATCACCGCTAACGATAACGATTGTTAGACGGGGATCCTGCAGAAGTGGAATATCCAAGGTCGCGGAAGGCGCGGAGCACGAGAGTAATGATGAACACGTGTGAAAATGGGAATAGTTGGGAGATACCGTTGGTGAGCGAACTAGATTGTCCAAAAATATCAAATCGGGTAGTTGGGTTTGACCTGGTAGTCCATCATGCCCGTGACCCAGGTCTGGGCCTCGAGTGGGGGTTTGGTGACCGTAAGCAAGCTAACCCAGCTGGACGTAGTAAGGGATATCGTATGGAAGTCGGTGGATAGTATAGGCTTAGAATTAACCCGAGGTCTCGAACGTCATAGTAAGCGTTGTGGATTTGTCGAGTCTAAATGGGTTGATAGGTTGTGTGCGATCGATGGGCACTCACTGGATGACGTGCACATGTCAATACATTGGCTCGCGAGTTTTTACCCAATTAGTATACGTACTTGGCGCGGGGGGGGGTATTTAAGCCTTCATCGTTGAAACCCAAAGGTTCGAATCGCAAAAAGAATGAAAGAATGAGACCGGATGAAAGCGGCATTAATAGGGGTTTGCCCATCCAGCTTGACAAATTTAAGATATCGTGGCGGCGATCGGGCCGATTCTCAGCCTGCCGGGGTAGCTTGGACAAACTTCATGAATCGTTAGAGTAGCGTCCTCCAACAGGCCCAAACGTACACATATACCTTAAGCCCATCAAGACACTTGATTCAGGTTTATGGGTCCATGGTACGGGACAGGTGACGTGTTCGCAACCAGCCATTAGGAAGCTTCGAGCAGGAGTAGACCGGTTCCGAACGGGCCACATGCGCAAATCTGGAGCTTGGCAGAAGGAGGGGGGATAAGGGCTATGCATCGAGTCTGGGCTGGGCCCATCAGTCCAGCCGCAGCTATGACCTCACACCTTGAGGCACATCACGGCAAAATATTCACGTAGCCACGAACCCGTTATTGTCTGCTCGCGTCCGAACTAACTTTGCTGACCAAGCATGAAAGGCACGGAGGTCCCTACAAGGAAAAAACATCCAGGTCATCGTGATGTACGCGACGAGATGTCAAGCGGGTATGGTGCAATATGTAGACAATTGCTCGATGACGCTAGATGGAGAAGATGGATGTTTAGGTAGATCGCAGACTAAGATTTTCGAGAGAGAGACTGGAAGCAATGATATATGTATTTGCAGTGAAATCGTTGAAGGGGATAGAGAGCCTGCGCCGCCGTCAGCCCATGGACTTGATGTGAGCACACAATTTTGATAATGCCGATTATCCCGTCAGATTGCATATCCAATAATTTTAGATAATTGCTTTATTGCGCTGGGATTTATGGAAGCGCCCAAACCCAATGAGACTTAACGATGGAGCATCATGCCGGCCGCCGGGGAGAGGAACCGCCAATAGTGACTTGGTTGATCTTTGGGTCTGGAGATGCCATACATGCTGGCAAACACCCTCGAAGCCTACATGCTTTGAGGTGGAGGCGGTCGTGTGTATAATAAGCTTAGCGCATTCGAGCCATATTAGGCATCGAGGTCGAGGGTAGAGATAATAGGGCGACTGAGAAACGGATTTCGCCTCCTGTCTAGACTATGGCTTCCAAGGCAAAGAAAAATTCCATGACGACCTCCGTTTCTGAGCGCCGAGCAATGTAGGAATGCACTATGGGAATCACCAAGTCATGATCTATGACGCACCGTCAGACTTGTGAGTCGCACCTTGAACGCAGATGAGAATCCTACTTACCAAAGCTACTGTGGGCAAGTTGTAGCGGGTATGCGTTGAGAAAGTTCCAAATAAATCCACATCAAGAGAAAGGCGCGCGAGCAAAGGAAAAACTCCAAATAGTATCCAAAGGGATCACAACGAATTATCCTGACAGACTGCCCTGCCTACGCGCCCACATTCAGGATAAGTCTCACACCGGTCAGTCCGTATGAATCCTTCCCAGTCAGAGACCGACAACCGACAAACGCACAAAGGTGCGGACGCAGTCGAGTCGGGTAATAAGAAATCCGGCATCCAGGAGGTAGTATAGACGGCAGTCGACGAGAGCGCAAGTTTGATAGCGTTCAGGATGGGACTGTTTGGGTCTAGCGAGGCGCGGCGGAGAGTACGGTGTCTTTCGGCCCAAGTGCAGACCGGGTATGATCATCAAACCGGCCAGCCAAAATAGGAACATGGAGTGTTCGCGTCATCTTTGGTTGAAGTTAGTTCCCCCGGAGCCACCAGCGGGGTCCATCATAGGCTGCAGATAGGAAAAACTGGACTCCACAGCAAGGCGAACAAACCGGGCTCTCTTGAACATGGGGCAAGACAAAATGAAGGGTATGGAGAGGCATATACGCCAATCAGCTGCATTGGGCCCAAGTGAGGTCGTATGGGCCTTGAGGACAAAACAGGACCTGCACAAAATACAGCCTGTCGGTGACCGAGGTGGGTGGCGCCAAGCTGGTCCGAGTACGTAGTCAGGGAAGGATCCAATGCGTGACGTTTTCGTAGGTACTAAGCGATGTGGGCGGAGTTCGCTTATGGTTAAGACGTCGTGAATACTCCAGTCTGTATGCAAACGAATCAACAACGCCGCTTATTTCGATGAGAAAGGCTCATGGGTGGGTCAAGCATATCCATCATTATCGTCACAATTCACGGGGAAGCGCTCAGACGCCTATTACGCGCATCGCGTGACGTAGGCCGCTTGATCAACCATGTGAAGTTATGGTCCCAATTCCCGTCCCTAGCTCCAAGCGTCCAAATGTATGGGGACATAGAAATCTAACGGAGAGCACACCTAAACCTAATCGACTGCCACCCCAGTGCCCCCAAACGTTGAATGTCACCGTCCAGCACGAACTACGCCCTGTCCTTTTTGATGATCGGCCTAACTGAGCGGGAGAGCGGTTGAGATGTGGAACATAGGCGTCATAGCGATGATGGTAGCATGCACCTAGGGCTACGAAGGGAGTGGTCGAGCGAAGGTATCAACCCCTAAACGCTTTTCTGAAATTATTCGTTTGAACACCGTGCTAGGAAGTTCTTGTTGGGGTTTGGCGGGCAAACCAATTCGGAACCTCGATGCACTAGCGTCAACTTGGCTAGAAGATGGCCCGCGCCGCTATGCATCAATGCCTAACAAATAACGGATGGCAAGGGACAAAAATTTGAAGGGCAACTACGAAATATAGTACGAATTGCAAAATAACAATTGAATTAGTCGTGGATCGTGCGCCGGAACAAATAAAACGTACCTATGTGTATTTCGTAAACAACTCTCAAGGGGTCTCGACCTTGAGGCGAGGCTGGACGGCTAGTGAGGTCCGAACGTTCTACTAAGTTCAGTCCAACGCCTCCATGACGAAACGTGACCCTGCTCCAGACGTCAGACCGTGTAAGCGTAACCAGCGTATAGATCCTCCAAACAGGGATGTATCGCTGTGATATCTCATCCGTAAGATCAGGGATGAGATCTATGGCCAGATCAAGTCCCGCGATTCAAACACATGAGAAAAGTCGAGAACAATTGCTACGACCGCGTTTCCGCTGGCGATCCACCTCGATTTAGAATGTGCATTGATGACCTAAACGGAACATCTGTCTGAGACTGAGACTATTTCGCGCGACCCTCATCGGCCAAAATAGGACGTTCCTGTTACGTTTGAAAACGAACTAAAGGTCTAGAGCACATGAAGGACGGCTGAGTGGGTAGCGTCACGTTCTAGAGCGCCAGCTGAGCCAGAACGGGCGTCGAGAGCGGCTCGGACCATGGAAAACGCTAGCGCGTCGGCAGGAGTGGTTCGGCGTGTGGCGCACGAGAAAAGCGCGAGTTTGGTGACCGACGTCTGGCTTCTCGGGTTGTGTTCGTGTACTCTAGCGGCTATAAATAATTCGGCTAATAGGCTAATGGGATCCAAGTAATGCGAGAAATCCAATGTTGATCCACGCTAGATTTGAATCCATAGATTGAAATGACGCAGGGCGGAAAATCCAAGCAAGAAGAGTCGAATAAAGAAGAAATGACGCAATAGAACGAAAAAAAAGAAGGAATAAGGTCAAACATAAAGAAACACTCACAGTAGTTCTCTCCCACATCACTCGACGTTGGTGCAACGTTATCCACGGTCGGCATTGCTTCATCCATCTCGGACCTTTCGTGCATATCTTGCTTCAAAATTGCCTTTCCTTTCCCTTTGACGTTGTTCCAGTCTCCCTTCTGTCGTTCCTGGGCCGCTGTGGGCGCATTGGTGGCGTCAAACCATTGACGTCCAAGAATACCTGCATCTGTTTCCGCACCATCCTCACCGTCTGAGTCAATGTACATAACTGTATCGTCCTCTGCTCCCTTGATTTGGCGTTGTCCAACAAGGACGGGGGAAGATGAACCGAGGCGGGATGACGGTGTGGAAGTGAGCCATGCGAGCCACCCAGAAGGAGAGTTGCCCACAGCAGCAGCAGCATGTTGAGCGGCGAACGTGTTAATCGTGAGAGTGCGCCCGTCTGTAGCAGTGGCGCCGTTTGGAGAAGTTGAGGATCCAAGCACAGGAGCCGGAGGGACGATCGCAATGGCGCCTTGAGCTGGTGCAACTGGTGACGGCCTAGGAAGAACTTGACTCCCAACTTCAGACTCGTCATGAACGTCCGCACGTTGATGCGTCGTCCCGGCGATCGCAGAATCATCCAACGAGGGGTGGTCTGACTTGGGCTCCGTGATGTGCGGGACGGACTGGGAGACGGAGCAGACGAACGGCCTATGCCTCGGAACTTAGGGAGCCACGATGAGCCAGGAGAGGTTGACATAGTGCTGGTGTTGTTTATGGGCGGTGAGTCGGACCCTGGGCCAGAGATAGGAACTGACGTTGAGCCCAAGGCTACGGGAGTGGCTACAGGTGTAGATGCAGGTGCGGGCGCGATAAGCGTCGGTGCCGGTGTAGGAGGGGTCGAAGAATGTAAGGATAGAGGGGAAGGAGAGACCGGCCGTCTGTCTTTGTCAAGAGTTCGCACTGAACTCATAGATGACTTGCGTGTTAGCCTCGAGGCGCCGAACTCAGGCGTGAGGGAAGGCGTTCTGAACTTTGGTTGAGCTGGTGGAGACGTGGATAGTGTAGGAGGCGGAGGGCCTGTCTCTTTGTTCGTTTCGGTCGTGTCTTTGTTCGTTATGGTGATTTCCTTATTCGTCACAGATCGTACGGAGGGCAGAGATTGGAGCCCAGGGGCCAGGGAGGGTGAGGCAAACTTGGATTGAGAGAGGCCTGACACAAGTGTAGGAGCGTCTGTATTCGTTGGTGAAGGGCTGAGCGCGGGGTCGCTTGGGGTGTCTAGGGTGTTACTGGCACCAGGGAGCGAGATAGGTGCGGAAGCGGGTGACTCGGATAGGGGTGCGGGCTCGGGCTCTGAACAAAAATTCATTAGCTGCGTTTCTGAATATCACCAGTGAAAGACATACGAAGAGTAGATGCTTGTGGAGCACGAGACTTTACCGAGCGCAGCACATCCTCTGCCCTAGTCGCCTGACGCACAGGAAATCGCTTGTCCGTTCCACCTGGGTTGGTCGGACCTTCACCAGTGTTGTTGGTGGGAAAAGCGTCGAACGTATGATCGATTCCACTGGTAGAGACAGCTACCGGAGCTGCAGACAAGGTCGCGGTGCTTGCCTTTCTTGTCAAACCAAAGTGTCTCGCAGGATTCGTGAACATCAACGACGCCCTTGAAGTCGTGGATGCAACCGAGCCCGACCTCTTTCTTCCACTTGTTGACGGCGGTAACGTGTCCTGCCGCAGCGCAGCCGTCGAGTCCCGTTTCGATAATCGCGGTTTGGAGCTCATCAGGTGGCGGTAGTCGTAGATATAAATGAAAAGCTTGTATGTGAAAAGAAATACAAGAAAAAAGTGCTGGTCGTGGTCAGAATCTAAGTTGCGTTTGAAGTCTCTGGGTCCGCGTGTGGTTGTCCGCTGAACTCCGCCTTAAACACGCCTCTGACGTCTCACCATGATTAAGGGCATAGCCGCCCGGCGGTTGATGCCACGTGCGTAGCCACAGCGGGCATCCTTAGCCACGCGGCACTCGTCCTGTGTTCGGTATGAGCTGAGTCCAGACCATTCAAAGGCATCTCATGCCAACCCCCCGGATGCATAGGTAGGTCTTAAAAGCCCATCCTTTGTCCTCGGTATTATTCCCGTTGCATCTGGTGGATCTCATTTCATAGCGGTGCGCGTCAAGGAGATCCGATTTTTCGTCCGTTCGATTTGTCAAAATAATTCTCAAGTACAGCTACGAAACTCATCCTATCATTCCTTCATGCCGTGGCGCTAAAAAGAGATGACCACGTGATATGCATGTATGGAGGTAACTAACCTTCTTTGCATCGTTCAAACTTTTGGGTCGTCGATTCCAAAGAGGATTGTAACATGTGAAAGATAAAATTACTCTGGAAATCTCCATCAAGCTATCATCATGACACACTCCCTAGTGGTGGCGTCCGCTGAGCCAGTGAGAATATGAGCCCAGGGGAAGGTCGTGCGAACCAAAGCCGGCCCAAGCTCAGCAGCAAGCGCTTCGTACTCCATAGTATCTCGTGTGCACAAAATCACCCTAATATTCAAGCCGGGGCACCTAACCTTCACTGACACCCTCCGGGTCTTCCAACCATATCTCGAACGCAAACGCCCTTGTGGACGACAACACATCTTCATATTGGGGAGGTTAAAACCCAAACACAGAGAAAACATAGGAAACATGTCAAAAGCTATCATTCATCTAGTCAAAATACAGAAAATGGCACAGCAGCCAATAATTAAAACGATAGAACAGAGTTCGGCGAGCGCAATAAATGGCACATATGAGCAGGAACAGAGTCGGCAGAGATTTAGAGATCGAGTGCGGTGTTAGATAAAGTGGTTTGAGTACTCAGGTGGATCTCGAGGCAATAGTGTAGAGTCTTGTTACAGAGTGTAAGAGCTACGTCACGACTCGCTCCTTGGTCAACACACTCACAGACTCTGCCCATGGAACCCTACCATGCTGCATAGCTGCAGCACGGTTGGCCTAGCCTGATTGAAGTCCTCAGTAAGTGATACAGGAATCTTGGGGCGTGATACCACTTAATATTACATAGTTTGTTTAATCCTACTTCCGTGGCCCTTATTTGTGACTCCTATCTGATAGTTCGGATCTGGCTACCAATGCTCATGCTTCACTATATTATCAAACAGACAATAAATTTGGCTGCGGTAACTTAATACAATATCTATTAATTATTTGCATTCGCTTGTATGACTAGTGAGATCAACCCCATCTCCTGTCGAACGTGGGCAGGAGCTGTAATGGCTCTATCGGGCTACCAAACTCAAGACGCGGCATTTGCGAGCTTGGCCGCTTGATGTGATATATTTGGTGTATTAGCTTTGTTCATGGATCTGTAGGCTCTCGTGCACATGCTTCGGGGGCTACCGTTTGTTTCTAGAGTGTTCGTATGTTACTTCACTTGCTCTATCAAACAATGGTTTGCGAAGCGAATCCGGTCGGTTTAACCAGATCCCCTTTTTAGAATAGCGTTTCTGAATTGAGAGTAAAGGTATACATTATGGAATCATGGTAGCAATAACAATAAGCAAGGAGTCGTAGATACCTAATATACGATAGAATATGCACGCAGCAAGCGAAAAACTCGAAAAAAAAACTCGAAAATCTCCTGGAGTCTTATGTGTTGGTATACTTGAATCAGATGACCACTTGTATTTCCCGGAGCTTGCGCCCTTTGGGTTTCTGCCGACACGCGTGGATGAGCGAACACATCATATGAGCGGAATGATTATTGGCGTACCGCCATTGTAGACATCCACAACTTGATCGCGGAAGAGAAACATTAACACACCGATATTTGGCTGTCATTTTTCGAGGGAAGTTCTATACATACCTGCGGATCCTGATGTACCGGTAGCTTGTGATTGATACTCTTGCTATGAGATAGCCTCTCAGTCATCCTAGAGTATCACGCCATGTAAAGCGTACTTACAAAATGGCTTCTCCAAGCCTAGCATAATTTTTGGCGCCAAGGCGCCGCATGCTTTTAGTAAAAGCCTATCAACACCAGTTTAGCCAAATTCAACTTTCGGATTCGCGTGATGCCCTACCACAGTCATACGCCCACGCCTCCCATCACAAGTCCCATATGCATTCTGACAATCCGTACACGCAGACCAACAGATCTGAGATATATGCGTCGGTACCGTTGGATAACGTGGATATTTCCACCACACGCTCACCACTTTAGACTTGATGCTCGCAACCTGCGTTCTGTTCGCTGGCTTCACCTTGGCCTCGGGTGTAGCGGGGCGTTTTTGTCGATCAAATTTGCATTTGCCTATTACTTGTGGCTCCACCTCGTTATCCAAGTCTGCGATGTAGTAATATGCTTGAGACTCTTAAGATTAAAATTAATTATCGATTAAATCCGTACCGAGAATGGTTCCGCTGTGACAGCACTAGAGACGCGTATCAGAGCAGTGCATTGGTCGAGTGGCATGGTCACATACATCAAACAATGCCTGTGGGAATCGATTAGAGGATTAGAGGATGCTTGATAAAAGTCGTCGGGGGGTGAGTAGAGCGAGCCTTACCGTTAGTACCGACCCTTTTGGCATTTTATCGACAAGCTCGCTCCTTAGCCTACAGAAGGAGACGTTAGTTTGTTCACAAGTTGGTTGTAATTTTGAGCAAATTCACATCATCTATAATGAGCACTTCCTCTTTGTGCGTCCGAGCCCAGTCGCTGGGTATAATAGCTTTGTCCAGAATCATTCAGCGAGAACTCAAACCCAGCTCACATTACACACCTTCATCCTTGTGGTCTTCTTCGTCTCCGTTTGGTCATCCACCTGACATCCGTGCCCGGCAACTTTTTGTGTGTGCATTTGAGTTTATTGATTCGCGCGTTGAGTTTGAGACTCACAAGAAATAAATCGACGATCTCCACCACGACATCCCTCGACTAACCACCGAATGCCTTTCATCTATTACAAGCCGGGAGAAATGTGAGTGCCGTCAAACGAGCACATTTCCGTATGCATACTATGTTATCTCTAGTTGGCTGCTGGGAGTGTTCCAGACTAGGAATATCTACCAGAACTCTGATATAACGGGGTTTGTAATTCTCCTCACCTGCAAAGGTGAATTCATATCTCAAACTATGCCAAAGACTATTTATACCTACACAAGAGCTCAACAACATCTTTTGCATCCGCGTGACATCCATAGAGGTCCATGGGGTAGTGGTTTTCCCACTGTTGTCCTTTGTACTCGACCGCTATCTGTTGACTCCACGTGTTATGAATGTATTAGAAAAAGGGTGCCGATTTGGCTTACGATAAGTGCACGCCTATCTGATTTGAGGCTAGACGATCCAGTAAAGTCACGAAAGTTGTTGGAGTGAGAGCTGGGGGGTGCGTATTCCGAGGGGGTCGACATGGCTGGGTGAAGATTATCATAGCTGCAGGGTGCGGAGGGGCTGGTGCGAGCGCGCATATATATATCATCAGCGGCGCCTAATGGGATCAAAGTTATGACAGGTGGTGGTCAGCTCTCTCCTGAAGCTCGACAAAACCAGCACATAGATTTTCAATGTGACCCAGCCGAGTCGAATATTCTATTGCCTCGTCTGTGGTTCCTTGTAAACATACGGAGCGGAGGAATATGGTTTAGGTCCAGTTAAGACAAAAGGGAAAACCCAATGAGAGTGAAATCAGAAAGAAAAAAGGTAAAGGGACACTTTGGAAAAACACAGGGAGGGTTGCCTAAAAGTTCGAACTGCCATCGTGCACCAGCCCAGCACAGGTTTGAGCGGCCGCTCTAGATTCTGTGCAGCTTTCACCCGGGGTCCGAGATTATGGTTTAAAATTGTCTTCTTGCCCAGAATTCCAAGCAACAGCGGCAAGCCTTGCTCGTTAAGCCTGGGGCAGGCCCGCGGGTGAGCGGAGCAAGCGCCAAGCGCTCCTTGCATATCAGACCCTGAATGACATCACCTGGAGATGACATCGGATTCGCTCAGGCCAGCACTCAGCAGCACCAACCACACAATGTCTGCCCCAACTCTCGAGCAACTCGCCGGCGCTCAGCCGCTCGGCACGCCCGCCGCAGAGTGGGCACAGAAGACCGTACAAGCCATCGACCCAAAGGCGACGGCCGGTCTCGTCACTGACGCCCACGGAAACCCCACCACAGACCACAGCGCCAACGCCCTTGACGGCGTCCCCGGCCAAGGCATCAACTCAGACAAGACCTATGAGCACCTAGACGCCGTAAAGGCGAACGCACCAAAAGCAACCGAGCCTATCCCGCTTGCGAAGGAGGAGCCACAGACGGCCGTCGAAAACGACGTCGCGCACCCACACGCCCGCCCAGGCAATTTGTTTACAGATGTTCAGGGGAATCCTACTAGTAACCCCCAGGCGAGCGCGCTCGAAGGGGTACCTGCGGCGCCTCCTACTCCGGGTTATGCAGCCAACTCGACGGCAACGACACCTGGCGTTCAGCTTCCAGGCGGATGGATTCGTGGTCCTGGTTTGTACTTTCGCATCGCTCGCCCTTTCCGATGGATTAAAGTATTGTCTTTGACCAGAATCTCGCCAAAACTCTATGGCTGCTCCTGAGACTTCACTCTACGAAGACGTTTCATCTGCCCTCGATACCCTTGGTCACGCAGCCTTTGCAGCGATCCCAGCGAGTGTGATCGGAAACCTCAGTAACAGCCCCCAATTTCAATCCCCAGCACCCGAGGCGGCCAAGGCTCACGTCGAGAACGATGTGGCCAAACCCGAGAATGGCCTGGCCAAGCCAGAGGAAACCCCAAAGGAGCATGTTCCGCCATCCCCGCCTGCCAGGACCGCTTCGCCTGGCTTTTTGTCTCGTGCCCAGGGCGTGCTGAGTGGATTGCTCGGTTCGTAGTCTAGCATTTCATTAATCTTCATTCTATTCACTCTAATGTGCTCCGGATTCGCTATACAGCTCGGCCCGCTTCCCCAGCTGCCAAGCTCCCTGTTCCTGACGCACCCACAACGACCGGAGAAGCAGCTCTCGTCGGCGGAGGCGCCGTTGCCGCTACTGCTAACAAAGTTGGCGACAGCATTGCCTCAGGCCAGGACTTGGGTGGACACGACCCCAAGGGTGTGCTTGCCGATGAACCCAATCTCCTAAGTAAGGACACAGCACCGAGGACAGGTCTCCCCGAGGGGATGAACACGGCAGCCAAATTTTTAGACCCGGGTGTCCCTACGCCTGTGAGCACGATATCTATCGCATCACTCACGTTGGTATTGACTCGGTGATAGGATCCGAGTCAGCCACCTCAGGATCCCGGGTTTTCTGGTTCTGTCTTCCCTATCTTGGCGGATGACCCGAGCAAAGACAAGAACAAGAACAAACGTAGGTTAAAACACATTGGATCATTACCATTTGGCTGACTGTTCAAATCAACCTTGGATTTGCATAACATATACTCTACCTAAACGTATTCGCCTCTTTCAGAATCTGCAACTGCTGGTCAACCGGCTGGATCGAGTATCTCGACTGATATAGACGTTCGGAATGCAGCAGCCCGGTCAAACCGGGATTTCTCGACCCCTGCCATCCCAGGTAAGAGTTTCTCTAGCACGTGAATGCCCGTCCTGACTCTGATCTCGTCATACCTTGCGTTATACCCCCGTCATGCTCGACTTGGTATTACCATTACTTCTGCGTATGACCACCACTTGCGTCACCATATCATAGCTGCATCCAAACCAGACCCAAGTGACGAGGTCGATCGTCCGCAGCCGTCCGTGACCAAGGTTTCTGATTCTGGCGTTATCGATCAGGTTTTGAACGTTCGGGACGCCGTCGTGGCGCCGTTCGCAGGAAGCCGTGCTCCGAAGGTGCGTCATGGGTGTTCCTTCGTAAGCAGCTGCTAATATAAGTGCATCTAGGCCAACGATCCCCAGCCTGACGTCAAGTCAACTGAAACCGGTATGTTTCGCCTTCCTCATATGTCCTTGATTGAGCTCAAGACTCTGCTGATAGGCTCTGGCGCTGTAAACGTTAAACAACCGGCAAAGACGAGCGGTAACGCCGAAGGAATCCGGACAACCGAGAATCCGCATACTGCTCACACCAAGCTTGCTCCAGTCCGTGAGAGTGGAGTACACTTGGGCGGAACAGGTGTTGTAGGGCCCAAGACCGCAACAGGTGGAGCCGATAGCAAAAATGTCGACGGGGCTACCACGGGTGTTGGTGATGCGAAGGACACCAGTGTTGGGAACGGGACGACTGGAAACGCCGCCGCTCCCGAGGCAAACGGAACCGCTGATTTAACACACATACCAGGTGTGAGCACCCAAGGAAACGGAAATGGCAAGATCGTCGTGCACGATGACGGAGGTATCAAGGCTGCCGAAGTTGCACATGCTGAGAAGGAGAAGGAAAAAGAAAAGGAGAAGGGCGGAAGTGGGGGATTGTCCAAGTTGTGGAGTCGGAGCCGAACGTCCGTCGATGCTGCTGGGCGCCGTGGAAGCGTTGATGAGGCGAGCAAGAGCCCGACAAGCACGAGAAGAAGCAAGAGCCGGTTCACCGAGGTGTGTTTTAAACTTGTTTAGGGGTGTTTCCGACCTGACCGGCATGCAGGAGGGTGCAAGTGCAAGCGAGTCTGGATCCACTCCTGCGAGCCCATCTTCGAGCCGCATCAAGGTGTCACTGAAGGATAAGATCAAGGGTAAGCACGAGCGATTGTATTCACAAATAAAGCACTAATCCGGATGGCACAGGTGAACTGAAGATCATTTCCGGCAAGATATCCAAGAACGAGGTCAAGATCGAAGAGGGTCTTGCTCTCAAGACTGGCCACGCAAGCGAAGCCACCGCCGACCCAAAGTAAAGCGGATTAACAAATTGGTCAAAACGGAAAGAAAGACTGTATCATCTCGAATGCCTGCTACCGAATTGTGTGTTAATCAGAACATTTTCTTGGCTTGAGTTCCTTCGCGTGATCGTCGCTTGCTTGATGTATTTACTTAATTGTACATAACGCTTGTGTATGGAATCAGAAGTATTCTATTAATTTCTGCTTTTGAGGAATTGACTCTCTTCGAGGAAGGTCGCCTCCCGAAGGTGGGCTTGTTTCAGTGTCCTGGTATCCCAAGTCCTCGCCCCCACGATTCTATACGACTGCGATTGTGAATATATGCTATCTCTACTTTGAAACCAATTATTTCTTGCAAACCCCTGTGTGAAATTTGGGCACCGAGACAGGAGTAACCCATAAATATTGTTGTTTCAGCACGGTGAAGAAGAAGCAGGTCGAGGTCAACGAGGGCGCCAAATGCTTAGTTCGCAACAGTGCTCCACGATCAAAACATCAGTCCACCAGATGCAAGGAAGTAAAAAAAACGAAACAAAAAAGTAGAATGACACCAAACTAGCCTTGCTGCGTCTCAAAACCAGAAACTAACGCTAAAACTCCCTCCTCCGATGCCCTGCATTGCATGCCACCATCCCGCAGGAATCACTAGCGCATCTCCAGGCATGAGAATTGTGCTCGAAGCAAGAGGCAATGCATGCTTGTAGAACAGTGGGTGATCTTTTGAACGTGAATCTGGAGCTGAAAGCGCAAAAACGTCTATCGAAGAAGTGTTTCCAAGCATTCCTTCTCGCTTCGGATCCCGGCCTGTTTTCGTATCCTCGTGTTGGGTTCCTCCAAACGCATACATCCCAAGTGTAGCATCTGGCGGCGAAAGCCAAACATGCTTGTAACCTACAACTTGAACTGTGGAGAAAGGTCCGAAGTGAGTTCCAGTCGCAGAGCGAGACGACACGGTACATGCCATATATATTGCAGTACGGATCCTGGGGTGGTAGCGCCCCAGTAAATGAATGTTTGACGTCCGTGGATTAGAAACTCTTATATCAATGGGAATTGACATACTGTATGAGCCGGGCTATTTGCACCCTGCCCGCCGCACCACGCGTTGATAACTAATTGCTCATCGTTCCCCGGAGGACCAGAATATGCTACAGCGCAGAAGTCAACTGTAATCCATCCTAAACCAGCGGGAAACAGACCTGGTGATGGCTCGGGCGTCGTGTAGACGTAATCGGGAACGAGGATATCTCCACGAAGCGCAGGCATTTGAGTGAATAGCGAGTGCTGAGCAAGATATAGCCGTTCAGAGTCGCATGTGGATTGTGTCTGCTTCCCTCCCCATCCTATACTATCCAAAAATTTATCCCAAGGCATGATATCTACTGCCCAATCTTCCTTTCGGTAATCTCCACCACGCTCAACGGGAATGACTCGGCCTCGGCCACCACATGATATCAGATATTCTCTGGATTTCCATCGTTTAATAGCTGGCCAATCCTTTGCAAAGTTCGATATAACGAAGCTTTGCCGGGCAAGAGACGAAAATACAGAGAAAGGAGGAGGTGATTCTATTTTAGGAACTGGACGGGATAGGGGCAGAGGGTCGGGGACAGGTGGGGATCGACCGGAGTCGAGAGGATCTGGCGTCTGGGGCGAATCATATGGCAAATGGTTGTGTTGGACGTAGCTAATGCATGAGTGTACAAGCTCGAGTCTCCCTTCGCCGGGGGCACCTGCGAGAATAATTGCTAGATCTAGAAGTTTGACTGCTTCCTCCCAGACTACAGGTTCTCTGGAATCTACAACACGAGATTCATCCTTGAGACCAAAGATGCCATATCGATAAACATCAAGGGGAAACCCACCTTTGCTTTCGGCCTTTGTGGCCATTTGCGAACCGTTGTTCTCGGCTCGACTAGCAAGTAAGGCAAGAGTTTTGAATAAGATTGCATCTGTGTACAGTCTTCGCCAATGTCTCCCAAGGGGTAGTTTTGGTCGTACGTTCTCGGGGTCAAGCTGTCGAGATTTCAGCGAGTCAAGCGAATCTGACCCGCATAGCAGTATATCTGTCGATAGAAAGTACAGAAACAGGGGCAAAGGAGGTTATTGTGATACACCGGATGGTTCCCAAGAGTTCAGACCTTGAGTATTGGCTTCAGATGTATTTTCCAGTTCAACCTCGAGTGAGACAAGAATCGTGTTAGGCCAACCCGAGTCATCGAGAAAGCCTGATAGCTCTAGGGACTTTGGAGAGGATTCCCCGTGGAGGCTAGATGAATCGGATTTCCCATCCATGGCTGCAAGGGATTGAGGACCAGATACGATTGGGTGTTAGCCCTGAGCTGACTAACGCTAGGTGAGCCCCCTGGATTCTTGGTAACCCCCTGAGACTTTACGTCGCATCCGCTACTTCCCTCTGTCGCATTGAAATAAGCGTTCCTCGGAGTCGGTTGTTGAAAATCTAGGAATGGCATACTCGTGAGGGGTTGCCAGCATATGGTTGGGCACGACAGGCACCAGTCACAGCGCAGGCACTCGCATTCCTACAATTCAAGAACATACTCGTTCTATCGGCCGGAAAATCACACAGATGGCAAATGGGAGCTGAAGAAAACTTAATCTTTATCTAAATACACAAACGGGTTTCGAAATAACGTTGCCTCGCTCAATGGCCATACCTATGAGATACATCTGAGAGACAAAGGTGCAGTTAATTTTTGTCAACTCACCTTGGCCACCACCCGCGCTCTCAGAAGACCCATAGGTACCGGCCCATAAAGTCTCGAATCCCTAGAGTTGTTGTAGTTGTCTCCCTGGAGCCATACATGCCCCCGCGGCACCTCTACGTGACTGGTTGACCTTTCTGTGGGATCAACACAAACAATGTCTCCAGGAAGCCCAATAAGCCTTTTGCATATCAGTCGAGTTGGATCCACAGGGGATATACTAATGACCAGATCGCCCCGGTTTAGGCGGGGAGGTGAACGCTTGAGGGAGAGGGATTCCTGGAGTAGGACATCGCCATGGGAGTTCAAAGTTGGGAGCATAGAACCCCCTTCACACTAGTCATAAAGTGACCGGACTTATTTTTGTGACTGGCCATTGCAGCTAGCGGTAGTACAGAAACCCACCATTCCGACGTTGGCAACATGCTGGGTAAATAGGTGGGCGATACAAGTGACCTGCAAGGACATTCAAATTAAATCAAAGCGCGTATTTTTATACACACCTGAGTAACTACGAACGCATAGGATTGTAATCGCTGATAAAACAAGGCTTTGAAGGACATCGGAGGGGAACGGGATCTCCCATGAACTTAAGCGCTGGCGCTTTCGGAAGTTTATATTAGCGAGTCCTGGTCATGTGTTAATTATTAGGCTCGTGTCTCACGACCACCATCTCATTCTCGTACGACGCAGCATTGGCTGGTGAATTTTGCTAAAATTATTTGTTGGAACGCATCCTCTTGATATAATCTTGTTACAATTTTTTCCCCTACTCCTAGAGGCTAGAACTCCATGCACGCGCTCCGTGCTCGTAGATATTTGCAACTCTCCAGGGCCGCCCGCATACAGAGCCGCAGCCTGGCGGCAGCTCTTCCTGGCTACCCCGTCCCAGGAACTGCTTTTTCTCCCCCTCCTGCTCCCTCGCAACCATCTGAGTCTTCAACGAATGCCCCGAACTCGCAATCGGCGATACACAGACGAGCTTCCGCGTAAGCATTGGACTTGGCGTTTTTCATCTCGGATGTGAGCTAATGCGTTTATGTTAGCCCCGGCGAATCCATCTCTAATCTGCAATCATCTTAAATGACCCCTCCACTAATAGAGCTACACTACCCCAGTCGGACATTCCTATCTTCACGACGCTTACCGAACTACGCTGTTGGAGAGAAAAGGCTTTTCGGGAGGGCAAGACTGTTGGGTTTGTGCCTACAATGGGGGCTTTGCACGAAGGGCACATCACGCTAGGTACGCTATACATTCGGACTAATTTGGGGGTGGTATTGACCCGTGCCAAGTGCGAGAATCCTTGAAAGAGAACGACCTGACGGTAGTTTCGATATTCGTGAATCCTACGCAATTCGCCCCACATGAAGATCTGTCAACCTATCCCCGTACTCTAGAGTCAGACGTGTCTTTGCTATCTGCGTGCTCGGCCTCTCCTCAGAACTCATCTTCCGGTACAACGCTCCGTACTCCTTCGGCAATCTTCCTACCCTCCGCGCCTGAGCTATATCCCTCTGGAGTCTCTCAATCCGAACAAATTGGGACATACGTGTTGCCATCCCCGGCTCTAGCGTCCCAGATGGAAGGCAAATCCCGTCCTACGTTCTTCCGCGGCGTCGCGACGGTCGTAACAAAGCTCCTCAACGGCGTCCTCCCAACCCGTGTATACTTTGGGCAAAAAGACATTCAGCAGGCATTACTCATGCGTGGGATGGTCAAGGATCTGTGCATGGGTGTGGGAGTAAGGATTATCAGGACCGTCAGGGAAAATGTGATGGAAGGATCAGGCCAGGCGGGATCAAGGGAGGGACTGGCCTTGTCCTCCCGAAACGCATACTTGTCCCCCGTTGAGCGGAGGGCAGCACCCACGCTCAGGCGTGCCCTTGGCGCAGTCGAGGCTGCTTGGTATGCTGGTGCAGGGCGAGAAGATGCATTGGCCTCTGGCAAGGCCGTAGTTGACGAAGCGATATCACGTCAGGGCGAGGACGTCGACATGCGTTTGGATTACATCGAGATGAACAACCCGACTACTTTTGAAACTATTCCAGACTCGTTGCGAGCGGACCAGAGCAGGGAGAAGGTAGAGGGGAGCAAAGGCCCTGCAGTGATCTTGAGCGGTGCGTTATGGGTAGGGAAGACTCGCTTAATTGACAACATCCTTTTGGGTGACGCGGGTTGGATATTTGAATGAGTTATTCAAGAGGATGAATTTTACGCTGTACTGGTGGATCTTTAGGGTTAGATTTGTATATCATTTCTATATTGATTAATGGAACTAGCACATGCTAGGGCTTGACAATACCGAGCCGTAACCCCTCGTGAAAGCCAGTTGCTGTTGCGGCTGAGAGACATGATTGCTAAAGATAGCGAATGGTACACAAATTACATCGGATCGGGCCGAAGTCGCGTAGTATCGCTAGCTGGTCGATCGATCTGCATATAGAACGAGCATAAACATGACTGTGTCAGACGAGTGTGAATAGGATATGGACATATACACACATGTATATATATATAATCATGAAAAGCAAGATCCTCGCAACAATCATCGTAGTGCATCATTTTCGTTGTCTTCATCAGTAACTTGGGTAGCGTTGAGTGGTCAGCCTTTGGCTCGCGTAGCCATCGCATCAACCATAATACTTGATTTGACCCTATTTGTGCACCATGACCGCTGTGCCTCAGCCAACAATCTAAATACAATACTAATCGCACTTATGACGTGGCATGCGAACTGTTTCGAATGCACCACCAAGAATAAATTGTAAGAAGACACTCATACTAAATTATAATACATGTAGACACTCGAAACAGATGCACCTGGCAATCCTATGAAAAATGACAACACATTCAAATCCGCAATAAAGAATTAGCCACCATTTGCGGCAGCTATATAACCCTGTGAATCCACACAATTTTCAGTATAAATGGGTCATTTACTCGGACAAGAAGACATACCTCTCGATCCCCCAAAAAGTCTAAATACGCAAGTGCGGTAGTGACCAAGAATCCAACAACGTCATTGTAGTATTCCTCTTCCTCTTCCTCTTGAGCCAACTCGCCCTCTTCCGCACCCTGCGCCAGGGTAGACCGAAGCACCCCCATATCTACAGATAATACGCCTGTCATTTTTGATACAGCCAACACCGGGGTTGTATCCGTATACGTCATGACAGCAACCATCATTCCGCCTCCACCAGGGCCGGATTCGACGGTAGGCGTAGGCACAGGTTCCGCGTCCGACCCGACAGTGGAGGAAAGGCGAACAGACAGAGAAAACGACCGTCTGGGTGGGCTGAACAATGTGTTTGCAAGCACACGGAGAATACCGGAGGCGTATGCTCGTGAGAACACGGGCTGCTTTTGAGGTAGGGCAGGAAGCGGAACAGGTGTAAACGTCAGGGGGATTGTGGTTGGAAGGACAGGCGGAGGGCGAGCGAGTTTAGATAGGGATATCGAGGATAAAGGTGGAGATGGCGATCGTAGCGGGTCGGTGTGTTTCGCTATTATTGGCGATCCTGTCTGAGACGTCGAGGCTGATTCGGGAATGTTGGATGTACGCCGCGGTGGAGACCGGATAGGCGGCGTGGGCGGGAAGGACCATTCATCTTGTTCTTTCAGTCCTCCTCTCGAACTCTCTCTCTCCCTGAGCTTCCCCTTGAATCTTTGCCTCACCGGAAGCTGTATCATCAACTCGCAGTCCGCGTCTTGCTTATCCGGATTGGTGAGCGGGTTGGGCGTCAGCGCCAGAGGCATGGCCGAGCGGTCTGATGCATTTCGCACGTGAATGTACCAGCCCCGTGTCGGCCGATGTATGGTATAACAGAGCGTATTGGAAGGTTCGGGTGTCCGAATTTCGTCGATAATTTCCTTGTGTGCAAGGATACGCGTCTGGGATCGCCGGAATAAGGTGGGCGAAACCTTTTGTCCGAAGAAAGTAACGGACCTTGCACCACTTGGTTTCTCCCACGCTCTCGTCGTTGATGTACACTTTTTGGCCGCCCTCTAGGACATCAGAGCTGAGGAACAAAGACAACTGAACTCGTCAACTTTTCGGAGAGCATAGGAATGTGCATTGCGCCTTGAACCTACGTAGATAACAGGAATCGCTTTACAGACGTCCCCAGGAGTGTTGGGTCCGGATGTTTATCTTGCGACATGAAGAAAAGAGCGAAGACCGCAGCAGCTCACCTGGCGATTATATTTGGATCTGTATACATTATGTAATCAGTAGGCTGGATGATCGCTAGCGCCCAAACTCGCTTCCAACTCCCGCCCTGCACCGCTATTCGCTTGTTGGTCTCGAATTGCCGCATTGCTATAGATCAGACCTGTTATAAACAGACGAACATAGTTTTCTACTCGTAAGACAGATTCTCTGGCGAATCCAATTGCTCTTGCTGTCCTTGTGACTCTCATTGCCACTGGCTTACTCGTATATCGCATCAGCATGGTATGTACGCTAATAGGCTAGTTTGTGAGAATTCATCTAAACTATTGATCTTTTCAAGAGCTCTCGTTTAAGTTCTTCCCAGCGGGATGGTCTCGTCACTCAGTTTAGATCCATCACTGACTCGAGGTAAGAGCCGGGCTCCGACGCACGCATACCATACCAATCGCATGTACTAGCAAAGAGGAAGCTTCTAACTTCCTGAAGAAGCACAACTACCGTTTGGATGCTGCCGTCGACGCGTACTATCAAGCGATAACAGACTCGCCCGCCTCGGTGCAGAAGATTGGAAAGTTGTTCGACGAGTACAAGGGTCTGGATCATTTCTCGATATTTGACCTGCATTTAGCTCGACTGAACCGATTCATATGGCAGACAAGGATGGAGATAGCATCGGCATCGATGGCACTATACGATGGTGTAGTGACCTCGAGGTAGAGCTTGAAGACGTTTCGCTCTTGGCTGTGGCTTATGAGCTCAAATCACCATCTGTGGGGGAGTGGACTCGAAGCGGATTTGTGGACGGATGGAAGAGGCTAGGGTTTGTATTCCATTTTGCATATATTCTAGCGATCTAATTTGAGACAGGTGTGATACGATACCAGCAATGAAGACCAAAATAGGTCAGCTACGAACTAAGCTGTCTCAAGACCCAGAGTACTTCAACAAAGTCTATAATTACACATTCACTTTTGCCAAGGCCGATGGTGCTAGGAGTATTTGTGTGTATAATCTCCGGCTCTATCCTGCCAATTCTGATCACGATCAATTGTACTGCAGCGATTGAGACCGCTATCGCGTACTGGACGCTTCTCCTAGACATCGGCCTTTCTGGGCCAGCACTTTCTGATAAGGGATGGAAAACCGAGTACACCCAATGGTGGTTCGAATTCCTGAACGAAAAGGGTGGAAAAGGTGTCAGCAAGGATACGTGGACAATGGTTTGTCTCATTCGTTGCAGGCGGTACCGGCACTTATTGTCAGCACCACTCCCTAGCTTCCTGACTTCATCAAGACGATTGACGACAAGTTCGAAGAACACGATTTGGAAGGCACGGATCATTACATACCTTCATGAATCACCAGATACTAACCGAGAGTCTATTGCAGCCGCGTGGCCTTCGACGATTGACGATTTTGTAGACTGGGCAAAGGAGAAGATACAAGCGGGTCAGGCATGATCGCTGTACTTTACAGTTGTCCACACGCTTACCCAGGATAATACACATCTATACACTCATATACCGGGGTTTTTCATTGAGGATTTAGGCTATCTGCAGAAATAAGCCGGGCTGACAAAATATCCGGTCATTATTTAGGAAATGAGACGGCTAACTTTGACTTCTCCTTGACTTCTCCGAGAATCGTCCGATAGGATCGAGTGTGTCTGGCGTTGGTCTCGTGTTGATGCCGCGAATTCAGCCGGCGGCGGCGCGCATATAAGTTCGGGTGCAGACGGTAAACTCTGCATCCCTACGTCCCCCACCCCACTTTCGACTGACCGTTCACGATGGCGCCACGTCCGTTCAAGCCTCTCAATATGAAGAAATTATATCTAAACTTACACTTAACGAAAAGACAAGGCTGTTGGCCGGTATTGATAACGTACGTGACGAGCTATCAGAAGGCGAGACAACAGGTTCGACTAATTTTGGTTTGTTATAGTGGCACACTTATCCTGTTCCTCGTCTTGGCGTGCCATCTCTCCGAGTGAATGAAATTTCATATACACTTCAGCCAGCTCATATTGATTTCTTATATCATAGTTCACCGATGGCCCCAATGGTGCACGTGGGACCATGTGTAAGTTCACTTCTTGTTTATAGGGGTTTCAATTTGGTTAAGGTTTTATGCTATAAAGTCTTTGAGGGGGTCCCTGCTGCGTGCTTCCCGGCGGCGACCGGCCTTGCGTCTGGATGGGACACGGAGCTCGCCCAAAAAGTGGGTCGGGCAATCGCTCTCGACTGCAAGGACAAGGGTACGTCAAGCCCGTGCTTCTCTTTATACCATATTTCTTACAAGCGACCGTAACTTCAGGTGCACATGTCTTACTAGGGCCCACAGTCAACATCCAGCGTTCTCCCTTGGGAGGGAGAGGATTCGAATCATACTCTGAGGACCCACTGTTGTCCGGCCTTCTCGCGCGTGCATTCATCAAGGGCATTCAGTCAGAGAACGTGGCTGCGACTATCAAGCATTTCGTCTGCAATGACTCGGAGTTCGAGCGGATGTCAATGTCGTGTGAGTAAACTCACCTCCTTTATTTTCTGTTCTAAATATTCGGTGGCGTTCTAGCCGAGTTATCCACACGTGCCCTTCGGGAGATTTATCTTCGTCCATTCGAACTTGCGATTCGCGATAACAAGGATGCGCCATGGTCTCTTATGACAGGATATAATCGTGTGAATGGTATGTTACCGTGGAAAGCCCTTTTGCGTCGTTTCAAATGACTAATGGTGTTCGGTTGGAAGGGTTACATTGTTCTGAGAACAAGTAGTATGTATTTCTGACCTTGGTGACCGGATGCGTCAGTTGCTAAGAACCAACCAGCCTTCTTGATTCAATTTTGAGGAAGCAATGGGGATGGAATGGAATGATCATGTCCGATTGGTAAGTCCTTGGATATATCATTGAGAGGCAACGCTCATCTAGTGTCTACTTGCTTAGGTATGGGACCTACTCAGCCGAAGCATCCATCAAGGCTGGCCTTGACCTCGAAATGCCGGTACGCAAAACCTATGATTCGATGAATCAGTCCATCCGACTAAATATTGCATTCAGGGACCTCCCGCATGGCGTGCAGACGCCTTGCAGCGCTGTGTCGTTGCACAGAAGATCAGAGTAGCCGAACTTGATGCACGTGCGCGCAAGGTTAGTATGCAGTTTGAGGAAGGGGGCGAATGCTTACTCTGGAGGATATTTCTATAGGTTTTGTCTCTTATCAACCAAGTCGCTGCCTCTGGAATCCCTGAAAATGCAAACGAGACGGGCGAACCCAAGAAGGAGACTGTTGAGCTACTTCGCCAAGCGGCAGCGGTGCGTTACCTCCGATAAGCTTAACCTCCTATGGTCTCACTGTCATTTTAGGGAGCCAACGTTCTCCTGAAAAACAGCGCTCAACTTCTTCCGTTATCGGCTTCTACAACCACTTCAATTGCTGTGATAGGACCCAATGCCGATGCCCCAGTCTTTTCTGGAGGGGGTTCTGCCAACCTTCGCCCTTACAAGCACACTACGGCGCTTGAAGGCATTCGAGCTGCACTTCCTTCCTCGGTTGAGGTCCATCATGCGATCGGAGCCCACGCACACAAGGAGTCACCGCTGTTGCTTGATAAACATCTCAAGACTAAGGATGGCCAGCCCGGATTCGATATCGAGTGGTTCAACGAGGATCCGCTACAGGTGCCAACAACAAAGAGGGTTCATTATATCAGGGGCACCTCCTCGTTTGCATTCTTTAATGACAATCTTCCTATTGACGTGAGCTCACCCGAACACCACGATTTTCACTTACTAACGAGCGAGCCCAGATTCTTAATCCTGCGTGCTGGGCAACAATCACTGGGTATTTCACTCCCGATATTTCCGGCAAAGTATGTATTTTTGCATAAAAATTCAGCGCATATAGTGACGCTATTCCTTACAGTATGAATTCGGTGCTGCCGCCACGGGATTGGTGGACATATATGTCAATGGCAAGAAGATCGTTGATAATTCTACTAACCCCAAGCCTGGACGTGAGTTAAACACTTGCTTTACTCCTTGCTCTTGCTTACGTCCCTGCATTAGACGTGTTCTTTATGACCGGCACCGTTGAAGTATGTGGCACAATCGACCTCGAAGCCGGCAAGCCGGCGGAGCTAGTCCTTCAATACACTAGCCCTGTGGCTGCTCAGGCCAAGGGCTTTGCGCAAGTCGGTGCCGGATCTCTTTCAAATGAAAGCAGAGGCGGGTGTCGGTTTGGCTGCTCGCGTGTGTTCAAGGACGACGAGGGTATCAGTGAGGCATTGGAGATTGCCAAGAAGGTCGAGACCGTGGTGCTTGTTGTTGGTTTAAACAATGGTATGTCTGTTTTGTCCATACATTTTTCATTATTTGTGATTCGTTTTACATTTTGATAGACTGGGAATCGGAAGGTTATGATCGTACAGACTTGGTGCTTCCGCGTGCCACCAACAAGCTTATTCAAGCTGTGCTGGATGTGAACAAAAACACCGTGGTAGTAATTATCAGTGGCGCACCAGTTTCAATGCCATGGGTCGATTCTGCCTCGACAATTGTCCAATCCTTCTATGCAGGTGGTGAGCTGGCAATGGGCTCGCTGATGTTCTATTTGGGAAGGTCAACCCCAGTTCCAGGCTGCCGCTTACTTTCCCTATTGTACGTATGCTCATTACTGATCAGAATCTGCAGACTGAAATATTGCCTTCGATAGCGGGACGAAGATACGCCATCCTATTTGAACTTCCCTGGACAGAACGGAAAGGTGTTTTATTGTAAGCCAAGGCCATCTTTTGAGGAGAAACTCGCTAATTGTATACACCACTAGCCGAGGGCGTCGTTGGATACAGTACTACCAGACTTTCAAGAAAAATGTGCTCTTCCCCTTCGGCTTCGGTCTATCCTACACCGAATTTGAGCACTCAAAGTTGAAAGTATCGGGATATATAGGCAAAGATAGCACTGTCACTGTGTCGGTCACCGTCAAAAATATCGGGAAGGTTGCGGGCCGAGAGGTTGTGTAAGTATCTTATATATCGTTTGAGAACCGGCTCTAATGGTTGAACTTCAGGCAAGTCTATGTTCGGGACTTGGCCTCGCGTTTGGATCGCCCTGTAAAAGAGCTGAAAGGCTTTGCCAAGACAAAAATGCTGGCGCCCGGAAAATCTGAAACCGTTTCGATCTCACTCGATAAGTACGCCTTTGCCTACTTCGATGACTGGGCAGGCGAAGGCAAGACGGCGAGGGATTATGGTAGCGGAGCAAGGTGACTTTGAGATTGTTGCAGCAGCGAATAGTGCGGAACCTGGTCTAGTCGCCGCGTCACACTTAAGGAACCTTTCAGCTGGCTTTGAATGGTCGAGCAGTAAAATGTACTTTTGTAGGATTGTACTCTGAGTATTATTTAGCGTTCTTTGAATTATATAAATAACCGTGTGTGCAGTTGGATCTTGTGGTTTAGCGATGTACGATGGCTGCGTTATCTTGCCCCTGTGTGTACCCTATGAGCAACCCGAACTGACACCAAAATGCTATCCAGTGCGATGCCCACTGGGCATATAGCTAGCGGGTGCAGGAAAGGAGCCGGCTTGAGAATGGATCAAACGCGCCAAGACCGAGATGCATATGAGTTACGCTCGGGGGCAGCAGCTCAGCCCATTTGCTATAATCTCTGGGCGGATAGGATTATAGGGCAAATAATTTACGAATACACGTTCCAAATCCAAATATTCCACGAATAAAGAGACAATGTTAAGAGTTCGGTTCTATCGTTTGAGGTTGAAATAGAGAAAAAAGTGGTCCATCAATCCTTGTGGATATTTTTCGCCAAGGTCTATCAGCGTTGAGTAGTATCGCTCTTTGGTCGCACTCAGGCATTCTAGCGCTAATTAGGGGAGTTAGGTTAGGTCATACACCCAGTCATGCCGGGGCCCTTACAATTCACGCCCAAATTCTGCGAGCGAGTCGCGATCCTTTATCAACCCGAGTTCAATTAATGCTCTACACGAGCTTCGAGCCTGCATTCATTCCTCGTTTAGTAAACCACCGTCGTAGTAAGGAAGTATATACCTTTCCATAGGGGATAGTTCAGTCAGGGTTTTGCGCTTAGGTGGCCATGTTGAAGCGGTTTTCTTTTCGGGAGCACCTTCATTAGCGAGTGTGACAACAGCCTCTCTATATTCCCGCCGAGAACCCTGTGAAATAATTAGGCTCGAAAATGCTTGAATGGGAAGCACAAGCCCACCGCGATAGCAGCTGAAGTGATGTTCTTCTCAACATGGCTGACCATCAGAACGTTTTGATGTCGTGGCTATATGCGACTCCGGCACTGTTCAGAATATCGGAGATGCCATTGTTGGGGGGCGTTGGAGTCGAATCATCCAACATAAAATCGGCTAAGTTTCTTTCGTTCATGGACTGTGGGATAAATGTTTGTAAAGATGAGTCTCTCCTTCGGAGAACTCCAAAACGCACAGGAGAATCTTGAATTGTTCCTCAGGGATTGAATCCATATTGGCGAGGCCCAATTGATTTCTGCAAGGTTTGCCTTCTCAATCTAAACCCCTGGTAAGCTCAATCTGCAGGATGGAAAGTCTACGGCTAAACAATCACCGTCATCTTTGTGGCCAAGGCCGTTTCGTGAAGCCTAGGTTGTGTATCAAGAACGCGACGAACGGGGGTTTGATCGGTCTTGGCTTACTTAAAGATATTTTTCGAACCAAAAAGCTCGCCCGGGTGCGTTTTGGATCCTTGCACGCCTTCAAAATATCGGGTTTGCACACTGGCTTCGTATCCACTTTTGAGAAACATCAACGATACATCAGCTATGCCTATCAATTGAGTAGCGATACACCTACATATGCATCTGCTGCTGTTTGTAGATCTGCCGCGCATATATCAACTCTTCAAGGGCTCCAGCACCCAGCAAGCGATACACATTGACGTCTCGCTTCTGTCCAAAACGATATGCACGATCCATACTGTAATTCGACGTGATCAAAGCAGATCAAGATTGGCCTAGCAGTACTCACGCTTGTAAGTCATGGGCAGGATCTAACGAAATGTCAGGTCAAATCCCTGGTCATCCCTTGCTCAACTCACTCCAATTAGGGTCTCGATACATCTGTGTAGGTTTAGTGCTACCTCCTACGCAAGGAATTCGCTCACCGAAAATAACTACTTTGTTGGCGCTAGTCATGTTCAAACCAGCTGCAACACAACCATTAGCACGAAAACCCCCAGCCCGTTATGATACGTACTTCCTCCGACAAGAGTAGATATCAAAAATACAAAGACATTCGGATTGTTGTTGAATCTTTCCAATGAAGCCATTCCTGAGTATTCGGGGGTTAGTATATCCTATGAACTGCCGATTAGGTCACTTACTTTCTTCTTGCTTAGTCTTGCCGTCCATGTAGCAAAAATTAAAGTCTATGTGAAGACTCAACATCAGCTAGACCCAGGTGTACGACGAGGTGACCGACTCTTCCGTTTCATTTGATGTTCAAGCATTTCTAGTATCTTGACGGATTTAGAGAATATCAACACTTTATTATCGCCTTCGTCCTTCCAAGTATCGAGTAGGTAAGATAAAACCTAGGCAGATTGTCAGTTCATTTAATTCGCGAGTAGAGGAAAGCTTCTGTTTACCTTCCACTTTCCGCATAACGAATCATCGTGTAGTAAGTCTGCCTGGCGTATCGTCTGGCCAGGAAAGGCTATTTTTACGTATTCTCTCCGCCTTGCACGCTGCTCATCGGTCTCGCCTTTAAATCCTGGACAAATTAAGATAATGTGGTTGGAGATCTCGACAAATAATTGCATGTATTTGAGCACAAGATCTTTCCAAGGAACTCCTTGGTCATTGTGGGTGTGACAACAATAGCCACGTCTATAGATAAGACAGTTAGCTGAGCCAGCCACCTCTGGCCCTGATGTACCAACCTCAAACTACTTCCGCAGTCGCACGGCTCGTCTTTTCGAGTCATGAGTTGCACGTCCTTTGTCTCCAAAAAGCGTCTGTATACTTCGAGTTGAGTTTTAGCCAATGGGCAAAATACTACTTGATCGAATTTACGCGGCATCTGAATGAAACGATCCGATGAATGTAATCGGTATTTTGTTGGGTATATGCTTACTTGATCTGCGATGAGAGCCTTAGTCCTAATGGGTTGCATGGTCAATTGTTAGCCCATACACACTCCCACTGGCTTACCTCCTCAAGAAGAAGACGGGCAAAAGCCGGTGAACTAGCCGCTCGGCCAACAGCTGTAAAGGAGATAATTCAAGATATAAAGCAGCTAGGTCTGAGACAAAAGCGGACATACCCTGGCTTTTGATACTTGCGCTTGCGTGGCCCGATGTGCTTGACCATCGGCGAGGGGCAAGCTGATAGAAAGCTTCCATTGGTTCTGGGTCCCAATTTTTCCCGGAGCGCACCAATCGAGCAGCGTCCAGAGCTCTTTGTATCCGTTTTGGATGGCTGTGCCCTGATGTCAATATATGATTGTTGAGTAGAGTGGGCAACCCATGCGTATACGCTTAACGTACGGTCAACCCAAACCGAATGTGGCATGAGAACTTATTGAGAGCTATTGTGATCCTTTCAAACGTTCATCGTTCAGTCCAATCGCGTCTTCCCGTATTGAGAAATATTTTACCCTGAAGTTGGATTTTTACACCTATGAACTTCATCTACAAATACCATTGTCCAAGGAAGATCCGAAAGCTGGTCGATGTTTGTTCGGGCAGTATCAAATGCTGTCAATACTAGCACCACGACCTCATGAGAGAGTTGTCATTTGATGTCAGAATGGATCAGGGCGCACCAATATCGAGTCGGCCCATGGTGAAGTCTTTTAGAACGTTGTTCCTTTCATCTCTGTCCCCAAGGTAGGTTGCATACTCAAAGTAACCCCACTGTGGCAACACATCAATAAACACGTTTAATTTAAGTAGTACGAGAAAAGTACATACTGTGTCCAATTCTCGTTCCCAGTTCCCAACAACTGTTTTAGGGCATATAACCAAACATGTTCCCCATTTTTTGTCTGCTCGAGGCAGGTCAGCACGAGCGAGGCCTTCGTCCTGTAACGCTCGAACACGATCACGACGTCGGTGCATATCTCTATTGTCTCCTGTTTTCGCGAGCGCGGCTGAAAGGAATGCGATGACTTGAATTGTCTTGCCTATATGCGCCGGATGATTATACCTAAGTAAATGTCCGTTAAAATACGATAGACTCCTACCTAGGCCCATATCATCACCTAATAGGCCCCCACGGCCTTCAGCCCACCTTTCGTGAAAGAAGCGTACACCATCTCGCTGGTACTCCCGAAGTTGGCGATTGATGCTGGCAGGGACTTGAACCGCGTATCTTGGGTTGGTAGAAGGTAGGTGAAGAGGTCCGAGATGGACTTGATCGGCTGGGGGAGGGAAAAAAGGTTTGGGCTCGTAGTTCGTAGACTGGCTTGAGCCAGCAGAAATGCCAAGCCACTTTTTAGCACTGAGAAAGAAGGAACGAGCGAAGCCGAGATGGGAGGAGGTTCATCGTCTTCCGAAGGTTCAGTTTCGGTACCTGAATCAGCTGGGGAGTGCAAAGCATGAATGACACCAAGAACGCATCTTTATCGAAATGTCCTCATACCAGGAAGAGAAGCTGCAAAACTAGGTAAATGAAGAATTCCGTGCCCGTGCATACAAATTCACACTTACGACTTTTCCGAGCACGCTTCGTTGTCCTGAGCATGACATTGCTTTTTGAAGGACGCTTACTAGGATTTGGCCCTTCTTGTCGCCTCGATCCTGTTCGTCGTCGCTTTCAGGCTCTAGTTTGAATTTAGTTATAAGTATTAGCAATCAGCAAGTACAATATACCTGTAGCGGTATCATCAGCCTCCGTTGTCGGCTCACTCCTTATCTGCCCGGTGGTTACCTTCGCGTTGGAGGGTGGAGAGGAGCGCCACGTATCCATTAACTTCATCTGAGATAAAGATGCTTCAGGATTCCTTTCTTCCAAACCTAAAAAGCGATTGTTATTCGATTATATGATGTGCGTAACGACATTGCAAGTATACCAAGAAGTGCGGGTAAAGGATTCGTCAGAGTAGTGTCTAATATATCCTTTCTCGATTTGATGGCTATCCACCAATAATCATTAATCCAGCTAATCAAGGGCACGGTGGTCAACTCACAAGATCCCGCAGATTGTGTTTGTCTGATGCTAGGTCTACCCCTGCCACGACGCCGCTTGTATTTATAGGATGCTTCTGCCTCCGCGGCAAGCGTATCGACATTGAATTCCTCATCAGAATCGGATTCTACAGCCCGTTAGCACATATCAAATAAATCTAAATATTTAATCACCAAGAGGCGCGGCTATAGACTCTAAAGGCTTGTCTAAACGACATGTTTGTCACTCAAGATTCGTGGCGATACCAACAACCCGAGACTTACAAGGTTTAGTAGCCACCCCTAGCCGACCTCTGCTATCCTTTTTAATCATGATGTCGCGCCAGATTTATCTTATATGCAGATACCAAAATAACGCAAATACAAAAGTACAGTATCGGGGTGGTATGTTCGAGGATATGGATGCGCGTTGATCACCCAGCGACCACATGACGATATTCATTCTCACATAATCCGGGCGCTGCATTTCCATTGGAAATAATTTTTGGCTTCATTTCCTGGCTACCATACCCACTCACTAAATTATCTCAAAAGATGGGCAAGAAAGCGAGCAAAGCCACCCGTAAATTTGCAGCTTCAGGTGAGCTGAAGAGGACAATTACGGCCAGGAGGAAGCATAAGGCTGTGAAGCAGAAGGCACAGGCGAGGACTCTGGAAAAGGAACGAAAGAGGAAACAGCGAGAGGAGAGTGAGGATGAGGATGAGGTAGACGCAGAGGAACCAAAAAAGTCCAAGGGAAAGTGTGGTTTTTTCCGGCATATTGCATAGTCCGAATGCTGACGGTCGTTCTGCCTAATAGAGGAAAGGCGAAGACCGCTGACGATTTATTGAGCGGGGCGTTCTTGGATGGAGAAGACGATTCTGAAGCCATGTCTGAGCCCGAAGGAGAGGACGTCAATGCAGAGGATAGTGACTCTGACGAGGAAGATATTCCAGACGATGAATCTTTTGCCTCGCTCGACAATGAAGGTCCGCTTGATACCGTTGGTGCACCGTTGGTTATATTGATATACATGTTATAGACGAGGGGGCAGCACATGCGATGGATCTCGCCGCACTCAAAAAAACGACCCCGAGTTCTTCAAGTATCTCCAAGAAAATGACAAGGAGTTGCTTGAATTTAATGCATCCGAAATCGAATTCTCGTCCCACAGTGAGAATGAAGACGCAATGGATGAAGACAAAGAGGAAGAAGAGGCGCCACTTCTGACAATTACCATATTAAAGGATTGGCAGAGATCGCTTATTGAGGTGAGTCTACATTCTTCAACACGGACCAGTTCAAATCTGAACATAACACCCAGACACACTCTCTTCGTGCTTTCCGCCGACTGCTTATAGCCTTCCGATCCGCGGCTCATATGAACGACGAGGATGTTAAAACTGCATGGCGAATCGACAACGCTATCGGTCAGCACAAATGACACAACCTAGTCCAGCCTTTACTCATATACCCATCGCGCTTCCGAACAGTCTTCAATAAACTCGTCACGACTACCCTCAAATACACCCCGATTATTGCCGCCCACCATATGCCTTACAAAACGCTCCCAAATGGGAAATTGTGGGTCCCGCTCGCCTCCCTTTTACTGGTTTCCGGCCACTAATGCCAATGGCAGCAAACCACCCGCATCGACAGCTAAAACTTCTTCCCTCTCCAAACTTCTCCTCTCGCAAGTGCAAACCGCAGTCCATCTTATCGAGCAGCTGCCTTCGAATCCCATCGCGAAACAAAAAGGTGCAGCAGATGATGGTGACTCTGGTTCCGAGCCCGAAGAGCGCACGAAGAAAGGCAAGCAGGGCAAGGGGAAGAATGGTAAGGGTAAGAAAGCAACAGAAGAGATCGAGGATGATGGCAGAACGGCTCTCATCGAACTCGCTCTGTCCGAAACTGCAAAACTTGCGCCTTATATTGTTGGCAGTCGCAAGGCTGTCAAACTGTGGTTAAAGGTACGCTAGTCTCACTGAACAAGCAACTACGTGTTGATGTCGATTGGTCGCTATTACAACTAGACTTGCTTGAACTTGTGGTCCAGTGCGGCCGATAGCGTTCGCATTAGCGCATTCCTTGCGGTCCGAAGATTAGCATTTTCGTCTGACGAGGCAATAGCCGATCTTGTTCAAAAGGTGAGCAGGCTTTTGCCATTTCAAGCAGATCTGACCGTCACATGCTCGTAGAACGCCTACCTCACTCTCCTCCGAACATCCAAATCATCCTCGCAACATACAATCCCTTCACTCACACTGATGAAAAACTCGGCGAGCGAACTATACGCCCTTGACCGAGCAGCGGCGTATACAACCGCGTTCGGGTATATCCGCCAACTGGCCGTGCATTTGAGGACGAGCACAAAAGTCAAAACCAAGGTGCGCTGGCCTAACCTATGCTCAATGGCTTGACTCAATCACATACTTGGCTTACCACAGGAGGCATATAAGCAAGTATACAACTGGCAGTTTGTCCATTGCGTAGATTTCTGGTCATTGGTGCTAGCTCGAGGCTGCGAGGACGGCGACGAGGAGAGCGAGCTGAGGCCGTTGATATATCCATTGGTTCAAATTGGACTTGGAGCTGTCGGGTAAGTAACTTTTATTAATTATCGACCAAAAACCTTAGTCAACGCTCATTCACAGATTAATTCCTTCGACACGATATCATCCATTCCACCTTCACATCCTGCGCTCCCTGCATCACCTCGCCTCCCACACGAATACATATATTCCCATCCCAGCATACATCCTCCCAATCCTCAACACTCACCTCGCGCCTATCTCCAGCAAACCCAAGACCTCGTCAGGAGGAATGCTCCGTCCTCTCGACCTGTCTAGCACGATCCGCGCACCGGCACAGTATCTGAAAACACACGTTTTGGCTGAGAGTATAGTCACCGAAGCTGTGTTGCTCATGGCTGAGAGCGTACCAGCACAAAGCGTTGCGTTCCCCGAAGTAGCTGTCCCACTTACAAGCACACTCCGACGTTCCCTAAAACGGTCTTCAGCAAGCGCAAATGCCAACGGAAAAAGGGCGATCGTGAGCGGAAAGGTTGTTGCCGGGATTAAAGCGCTTGTTGAGCACCTCGAAGAGAACTCGAAATGGACGTCTGAACGTCGGATGGGTTTGCAGTATGCGCCAGCCCAATGGGGAGAGGTGAATGAATGGGAAAAGAGCGCCAGGGCAGGGGAAACGCCAATTGGCAAGTGGGTGGGAGTGCTGAGGAAACAGCGAGAGGCAAGACGGAAACTCGTCGAGAGTGGCGGAGGGATGGTTGACACATGATGTCAGAGTCTTGTTTGCCCATGCTTATCAACCAGTAGATACATGCCTTGTATGGTATACAAATGTCAAAAACAACACTCTCACTATATGGTTGGTCTTGTTTAGGGCGCCTGTTGGAAGGCCTCGTGATTCCGAGCATTCTCCTCGCGGTACGCGCAGTGGTGTGGCTTACATAAGACCCGCGACGGGCCCCGGAGTGGTCATGAAATCCAGCGGGGGAGGGGGGAAGGGGCACAACTCGTAGACAACCACATTGCCCCTCCCCACGATAGCCGGCACCGCAATGGACAGCTCTGAGGCAGAGGCGAGGGCCTCGATCGACCGTACGCTCGAAGGCGACCCCGAGAAGAGCGCTCAGGAGACCACCAAGGACCAGGTTGATGGACCCCAGGACGGATACCTGACCGGTGCAAAGGTGAGTTGGCCAGCCCAGGTTCGATATTGCGCAGTGATGGGACGTGTACATTTTTAGCTAGCATTGGCGTTCATGTGAGTGCACTCGGTTCAGATTGCATTGCAGAATAAACTGCTGACTCGTGATAAAGTGGAATGATCCTGTCGCTTTGTAAGTCTGCAGCTAACCACATTAATATTATTGCACACACGTTTTTGATGCTGTTCACAATCCAGTGCTTGTCGCGCTAGATCAGACGATCGTGGTAAGTTGTCACATTACCCTTGCTGGCCATGTTCGTTGAGCTGGAGCAACCGAACAGGCCACAGCACGTAAGTAAATCAAATGAATGCGCGCTCGTGCAATGCATGCTCCAACTTGCCACCGGCAGTGCCCCAGATCGCGTCCTATTTTGATGCGCTTTGTAAGTCCGCTTGACTGCTAGAGAACAATGCATAGACCCACCCTGTTTATCTGCAGCCCAAGTCAGCTGGATCGTCTCAGCGTATTTTTTAACTCAGGCAGGACTCTTGCTCCTTTACGGTCCGTATCGCCATCATTACCCAAGCAATCCCATTTCTGAGATTGATTCCATAGGCCAGCTACTCATCGTCGCACCAACCAAATGGATCTACGTAGCTGCGGTTCTGTGGGTGTGGTTCAAGCCATCCGATCTATCATCATCTAATTTCAGTCTATACATAGTATCTTCGAGATTGGTTCGCTCTTCTGTGCGGTGGCACCGTAAGTACACGGGGATCCTCGATGCCCGCTCTTGGCTCGATCACTTCCAAATTGGGTACTCATGTGTGTACATGATTAGGTCTGCTGAATTCTTGATCTTCGGAAGGGCTGTGAGTCAAGATGTCTGAGCGCTCTGACATTGACTTGGCTCATCTTCCCCTGTGATGTAGGTGGCGGGCGCCGGCGCATCTGGAATCTTCATCTCGATTTTGTCTATTATCGCACAGGTCACCCGGCTCGAGGATCGACCGCTCCTGTTTGGACTATTTGGTGCCGTTTTTGCGGTCTCGTCGGTGTGTTACCCTTTTCTTCTGTCTTTCTCTTATTTTGGTTTCTCGAAAATTTCGGTCTCCTGGAACCATGCACCGATACGGTTGGGCTTGAAGACTTCCGCCAGACCCTCGTCGGTGTTTTTCTTTTTTTTTTCAACACAACAGAGTTGAGGTGAACTCGAAAGTTGCCGGACATTTCGGTGCTCGAAGTCGAGAAGACACGGTGGTTTACTTGGCATTCATCATCTCTTCCTATCACTCCCCTTTCCACGTTGTTCCATTGTTTGCTTTCTTCAGCAGCCCATACGCTATTTGTCTCTCAGATTGCGGTTAAAGTATACTACGGAAAGCCCACAGGAATCCGTATCTGCTTGCGCGCTTAGCATCATCCGCGCGGCTCTCTGGACGCTGCTCGGGCATGGCGGACATTGATGCGTCATCCGATGGGCGCTTATCTCGGTCATACCGGCTAAAACATCTTGTCCTCGATCCGGCTATGACGCACATTGTGTTCCTTCGGACAGGTTATCTCCTTCAGATTCATTTTTAAGCTTGACAGCTCGTCCCTAGATGGGGGTCTCCCTGGATAAATACTGACCCAGCTTGCCTGTCGTTGTGTAGGTTGTTGGACCGTTAGTAGGCGGCGTATTCACCGACCATGTATCATGGAGATGGTGTTTCTACATCAACCTGTAAGCGAGCGCATTGTTCTTTTTTTTTTTTTTCTCTCGCTGTGATCGGCTAATCCGGCAATATTCAATAAGGCCGTTCGGTGCCTTATCCATCATTGCTATTCTTGTTTTGTTCGACGCCCGTCCACCGGTGCGGAATGACTTGTTCCAGTACGCCCAGACATGGCGCAAGTGGGCTGCTCTCGATTGGCTAGGTGCCGCACTCTGCTTGGGTGAGTGCCACCCCATTTCGAATATTATTTCTGCATATCAGTGGCTGGATATGAGGCGTGCCCGACTTTTTGGGTGCTCTTGACCTCTCGTTTTTGGTTTGGTGCGTTTGTTGGTCGGTTTGGGGGCAGAAGATGGGGGGGGACTGAGGTTGCAGATAAGACCTCCGTTGACATATTTGGTTGGTTTGTGTGGCGCCCGACAACCGAGTTGGTCGGCATGCTTTCTTCTTCGAGCACCTGTGCTAGACAAATACTGTGGATCAACAACCCATAGATAGTTTAACCGGTTGCGCCGGTGATTTGAAGATAGCATGGTGGAATTGCAGGCCCGCGTGAGGATCTGCTCCCGTTCTCATTTTGCCTCGACTTCTACCGCCAGTCCGGTACCCATTTTATGATCCAAGAATAAACTGGTCCGACCAGCGGTAATCTAAGCGAAGTGGCATAGTATGGGAAATTGTCATTTTAAGGTTTCGTGCCTGTTTGGTCCGAGCCTTCACCTACGTTATTGCTATGGGATAGTGAATAAGCCGATTGACACCCTTTTTTCTTGACAAATGACAGGATTTGTAACGTGCCTATTGCTACCGCTACAATGGGGAGGGAATACTAGACCATGTAAGTCGACCGATACTGGCCCTACGATGTCACTCTAGGATCGACGCACTGATCCTGTTACTAATCAGGGAACGACAAAGTTGTCGTTGCGCTATTTTGCGTCTTTGGTGTTCTATTTATTGCCTTTTTGCTTTGGGAAAAGCGCAAGGGTATTGCCGGGATTCTCCCACTCAAGTTATTCAGGAGTCGTACGCAGATTGGAACATGCATCGAGGCGTTCATGATCTACACGGCTATGATATTGGCAACGTATTACTTGCCACTTCAGTACCAAGCCACTAAAGGTCACTCCGCAACCAAGGTGAGTTCGTTGATCCACACGATTAGTCTTCAATACCAGCTAAACTGAAACGTCTAGTCTGGGATTGACATCCTTCCATTCATGTTGGCCTGCGGTAAGTTCATCAGTCGCGGTTTAGTAGAATTTAGACACCCACGCTGGGCTTGAATTGTACAGTTCTCAGTGAGTTTAAAATGTATGCGCGTCAACTCATGTGGGCTGATGGTTTTGGATACAAGCTGCGGCTGGCTCTGGTGCTGTGATCAACTTTACGGGCAGATATTGGGTATGTATCAATGCTGACTTCCATATGCGCACGCGCTGATATGTGACATGATCCACGTGTAGCCGTTCCTCTTTGGCTGGTTAGTTGGCTCGCTCCAATCATATGGCCGCATTATTTTAATGTTTCGGACATTTCCAGCCCCCTCATTTCGGCCGTTGCAGCGGGTCTTCTTTTTGGATGCAACGACGAAAATGTGTCGGGCGCAAGGCTAGCAGGCTTCCAGGTACGCCGCTAGTGCGTGCTTCGTATAATTGATGACATGTTGATGGCCGCGTGGCCGTTTGTTCTAGATCTTGCTCGGGGTCGGACTTGGGGGTAGCTTGCAAAACGTGATCATCGCCATCCAGGCAGAATATGCTCATGACGAGAAGATGATCCCACAGGCCACGGCAAGTTCCTTTCGTGCATTGTACGGCAAAAATATGTCAGCTGATTGTCGACGAGTATCCAGTCGCTCGTGACGTTTACCCAACTCGGTGGGGGCATTATTGGTATTGCGTGCGTAGCAAATCCTCATTTTCATCTGTGATGTGGCTGAATGAATTGCTCGTTGACAGGATTGCGGGGTCTGTTTTCGCGAATAAGCTCACTTCGAGCCTCTACGAGGTTGCGCCCAATCTCCCGGAAGAGGTTGTGCATGGGGTTAAGCAGAGTGTGACGATCATCTTTACCCTTCCTGTCGACCAGCAAGCGCTTATCGTCAAGGCATATGTCAAGGCGTTGAACTATGTCTATTTGGTTGGCGTTCCTGTGGTAAGTGCCCGCTCTTGAAATTGTTTTGCCGATTCGCGTAACTGATCAGCATGTTCCTCATCACAGTGCATTGTTGCGGCTCTGGCTGCTTTGTGAGTATGCGCCTGGATCCATATCCATCTATATTTCTAATTCTTGCTTTTTAACTCGTGATAGCTTGATCAAGGACCACAACATCAAGGCCATGAACATGCCCATGGGAGGCGGCGGGGCTTGAGCTCGAGTTGATCGATAAAAATAACAGGCCAAACACAATATTCCTCTCGTTCTATTTATGTTTTGGGGTTTAGCTTGGATAATTCGGAATTTGGTCGGGCTTAGCGTCGTGACCCATATCCACAGCTTAGTTTAATAGATTTTCGCCGGCAGGCGTGATATCGCTTTCTTAATTGGTGCAAATCTTAGCCTAAGCTTCATTAGCGTCGAGTATTCGGCTCATATGGCTAATTTGCAAGATTTTCTTCTTCACTTCCCAAGTGATTCCGATGACAAACTTGACCAAACAGATGAGCCTTCACAGTAATATCAAGCAACGGTAGGCAATTGCAATATGTGAATATCTTACAGACGATCCGCAATGGCGTGGTCAATATCTGCCCCCATATTGACTTGGAGAGTGTAAATTAAATACAGGATGCACGGGTTCACAATTGAAAGCGATTATGGAATAGAAACGAACAGGGTATATGCAAGGCGGTATTCTACTTTTGGCTTGCCTGTAGGGCTCGAAGTACATCTCGGATACGAATCTCTAGGGCGTCTACGTCGGTTGCAAGCCGCTTCTGTCGTACAGCAACGTCGTCCAGGGAAGTTCGAGGCATTAAGCGAGGGGGTTCGGCATCGTGTACGGGTGAAGTCAGCAGGTCGCCATGCGACTGCGTCCGGACTCTAGGTGGATGTTGGACGTTGGACTTGGCCCTGGATTCGTTTGGCCTTTCTCGTTTGGGCTCTTGTGAATCCAGCTCGGCGCCGTTAGGACTAATCGCTTCGTTGGCGCTCTTGACGCGTCGCCGAGTCGTGGAATTCCCTGACGATCCTGAGGCAACTATGCGTGCACTCGGCGGTTTACTTTGCTCGGGGGAATGTTCTCGTATGTGGTCCATGTGAACAGGTGCTTGAGATTTGCGCTTGGCCTTGTCGCGGCGTTCCATCTCCTCGGCCAAACGGAGCTCGTGCAGCCGCGCAGCTTCAACCCCCGAATCTACCACCGATCCTCGCCGTCGAGTCTCTGGATTGCGGCGGCCTTGTTCGGGCACAGGAAGATTAGTATCCTTCAAAGTTTTGCGGTCCTCAATGGTGGATCCCTGGCCTTGGCGAGCCGCCTTCAACTTCGTTTCAGTGCGGGACTGGATTGGTAGACGTTGTCCCACCCCGCTTTCCAGCTCTTTCCCGTAGTCTCTTTCTCGCTCTTTCCCCTTTGATCTCTGTCGTTCCAATCTTGCCATCTCTTCTTGTTGTGCCTGCTCTTTCTCCAGTGCAGCCTTTCGTTCTTGCTCTGCCTTTTGCCTCTCCCTCTCGACTTTCTCCTTCCTTTCTCGATCCACCCTTTCTCTGCGCTCTCTGCGATCCTGCTCCGTTTCGCTTTCCTCGTCTTCGTCGCTGTCATCTCGCTTAAGTGCGCGACCCCAGGTTGGCGTTGTCGCTCGAACGCTTAATCTCGACCCGCTCCGGCTATACATGCCGCTTGGAGTCATGGCTCCAAAAGTCATCATTACGCTCGGAGTAGCCGAGCGGCGACCAAGTGCACTTCCTGGGCGTGGGGACGGACTCGGACTAGGTGGAACAGTAGCGCCATCCGATGAGGTAAGCGAAAGGTCGAACGTGGGGATAACGAGAGGTGGGAGCGGAGACCGACTGGGGTTAGGATTAGTGGCATCTTGGCTGGGGTCTGGATTTCGGATTTCGGACTGAGATATCCTCCCGCTGGCCTGTGGGGCTCCTCCGCTTGTCCTCGAGTTTCTACCACTCGCCATGCCAACTCTCCCGCTTAACTCCGATACTTCTCCAAAGCTATCGACCTCTTTGTCTCCATGATAGACACGCTTCCTCGCGGATGCTAGAACCTGTCTCAAGGCTTCGGCTTCGGATACAGCCCTTGTTCGCCTGGCAGTCCCAGGCTCAGTCCCTAGCACTGTTCCGACTGTGCCTGGCGCATTATATCCCGTCGCAATAGGCCGAGCGGGTGTCTTGAACATATGCCCATTGGCTGAACTGCGAAGGGTATTACCCGGGCGCCAAGGTGTAGCTGTAGCAAGTTGCCGGAAGGGTGTCGCAGAAGTTGGATGAAATTGGACAACGCTTTGACGAAATGGTGTCGCAGAAGCCTGCCGAAAGGGAGTTCGTGCCGGCAGCTGCTGGAATGGAGTAGCCAACGCTTTTCGGAAGGGAGTCGCAGATGGGCGTAGGGGGGTTGTGCTGGGCAATCCAAAAAGAGGTTGTCTGAATGGGGTACGCTGGCTAAGAGGAGTGGCAGGCACTTTGAGCCTGAACGGCGTCTGGGCCATTAGCCCGCCTACGTCTTCGACAGTCTCATCTTGCTCTACGTCTACCGTATGTTCGGTATGGTCGAAAGCGTCGGCTGGAGGGCCCCACGTGAAGCTTCCCAGTGGTTCGCTCATCTCTTCTCTTCTTCTTCATAATTAGGCCGGATTGTTTGTCTCCGGTTCTCGACATCCTCAGGGCGAAGGGTTAATCTCCGACTCTCGTCAATTCGGGTTGGCTGCCCTGTGTGCCGTGTTGCATCTTGGGCTCCAGGTATTCCGCCAATATTACTCTCATCAACAGTACTTTGGAAGAATGCTGAAAACCCAAAAGCATCCTGTTCGGCCGCGCCGCTCGCGTTTCCGGATTCATCGAGCACAGGGGGTGCGTAAGTAAATTGCGGAGTTACAAGTGAACTTGAAGCTGGTACTTGCAAACACCAAATAAGGTTAAGGTAGATATCAAATACCTAGAAGAAGCCGCTCACAAAGATGGAGTTTGTCCCATTCCAGGCCAGTGAAATATGAATGGGATTTGATATCCTCTACGGACCGCCTCCCCAACCTTTGCTCTGCACCTGTTAATAGACTAAAAACGGAGCTCAATGAGCTTGAATATCCCGCCGTTCACAGTAACGACTTGCCTGCGTAAGATGTTTTCGAGCTCTGGAGACCCTATTCCTGCCGGAAACCGTAAGCTGGTCTACACAAGCCTTGGTGTCAACACAAAAACAATTCGGTAGCTCTTTTTAATGGTTCAAACGTACCTTGTGCCCAAGTACCCTTTTATATGTAGTTGGAACGTCTTGCGCAAAAAAGGGAGCAACTCCATAAGTCAGCTCGTAAACCATAGCGCCTAAACTCCACCAATCTGTTTCAGGCCCATAGCCTTCCTGCGCTTCATGGATCTCCCCGTTCAGAGCTCCATCTCCGGCGCCCCCGTTCACGCTCCGTCGCAGTTTATCGACAACTCGACTCCGAATGTCCTCATCGCTCCAGTCTTGCGCCCAGGTATCCTCTTCTTCAGATTCGTCCGCATTGTTGGCCCGGGCTCGTGCGAGGGCACTCTCATGCCAGATTAAGATTTCTGGGGAAAGATAGTCGCATGTCCCACAGGGAACAAGGCAATCATCGTATGGCAAAACCCGGTGAGGTAGAGTTTTGCTGGTCGTAGACAATGAAATTGGAGCGGCACATCCAAAGTCGAGTACTTGCAGATGCTTTGAGGAGGTTATCGCCATGTTTGAAGGTTTGATATCACTATACAGGATTCACCATCAGTTCGGATAGCAGGAGCAAACAGTAGTGGGAATGATAGCTCACCGATGCGCCCATCCCTGGCCGTGAAGCCATCCTATCGCACAAACGGCTTGGCTAAACCACCACTTGACATCCTCTGTGGCCATGCGCGCTTCCCCTCCAACACAACTTTCCAATACGTCTTCAAGAGTTCCGCCCGGCACATAAGACATAACCAAGTTATAAGTCAAGGGTCCCGGAACGTCCGCGGTACCGCTTTCCTTGTACGAGCAGAGAAGATGTGGCGACCAGACGCTATTTGTACGACGAGCCTGCAGAAGAACATCTCGCTCACGAGTTGCCTGTAGCGCTTGTCGTCGAGGCTGAGCTTTGCGGACGTATAGGGCATTATCGAGACGACATAGGGTAACATCGATCTACAATGGGGAAGCGTAAGACTCCGTTTACCAGCAGTATTGAAAATACACAGGTTGGGGGGGGGGGGACGGATATTTGGAGTCCAGAAAGCAGCAGCTCTCACCTCTCCAAACTGTCCCCCGGGAAGACCCCCTTGAGAGACTAGATCTTTGTCCCCAAATTTGGCATCCAATACCGCTATATATTAAACTCCCGAGTTAATTAAGGCCAGAAGTTTCGGGTAAATATAAGCACACCTTGTGAGTGACCCCCTGTGTCTAACCGGGCTCCAATTATATCATCCGTATCCTCTTTATCTTTATCGTGATCGCTGACGAGGAAGTCGCATAGTGTTGTCCATCGCTCTCTCCATGTCGTGCGACCCATCCGAGACAGACTAAATCGTCGCCAACTTCACGAGAGCGGTAAGCGCCCATTCCACGTGAGTATACTACACATGTTCACGTGAACCAATATCGTGCATACGCCACCCCTGAGTGTCTGAAACTCTATCTCATAGCTTAAACGCTGTGTCGAAATAGCCCTCTGTCCCCCATGACTGCCTGCAAACTCTTTTCTTATTCCTCCTCCGCCAGACATTTCTCCTAGCACTAAGACAGCCGACAAAGAACCAGGAAACTACACAAGCTATGTCCACGTCTACCCGGTTTCTCCTAGTGAATAGTTCACCACCGTTGGGGTTTGATAACGACCCCACTTTTCGTTCTAGAAAATGGCAGCGTGCCTATTTACTTTGGGTACCTATCTCGAGTTTTGGCCTTGAATTTACACTGATATCTATTATCAAATCCGGCGAAACATTCATGGATCCCCTAAGAGATTAGTATCAACTTGGTTCAGCCGAAGAAAAACTCAATTTAGCCGGACTGGATTCGTTCTTGGAAATTATTGGACCACCTAATGGGCTGCGCTCTCGTACTGGGTTGCTCTCGTGTGGCGTCTAGGCATGCCCAGAATAGGGGTTCCTCTTCACTCGACAACTGGGGACATCACTTCGTTTCAGCGCCCCCATTCTGGTCTAAACCGATATACTTTACTCTGCTCATCAACTTTATTCGAAGATTAGGGTATTTATTTTAATCTAAAACAACTTGCCGAGGTTTCATTTCCAAATAACGTGGTTCTAACGATAATGCAAACGCTCTCAACTCGTGGCCAAACGACTACTGGTCGGAGATTTCGACTGAGTTCTACTGACTTCACATTCGTTGGCATTTTGCGCTTCAGCTGCTTATTGCGAATTGGCGAATCAATTGGCGCTACGGATACCCACCAAAGGCTTATCCCTGGTTGACATCAGTCATCTAGGTTCCTCCTCGTCTGAGCTTACTATAGTGCTGGTGACGTGAACACCCAGGCAGCCTGTGAAGTCATGATTATCTTGGCACACGTTATGCTTCTAATAGAATGCCGTCATCCCAAAGTTTTTGCCCCAGAAACTCGACTGGGGGTGGGATTCGGGTTTGGTTAGCCTACAGACTCGGCATGCCGGTCTTCCGTGATATTTAGGTTTGCATACCAGTGGCTTCAATGAGTCGTTTTAAGACCCTTGATTAGAAGGAAACTGGTATAAACATTCATCTAGCTTTTTTTAATCACTCTCAACTGACTCGGGTCACGCATAACTCTTCTGTCATAGACCAAGTATCAGCCTTTAGCGCCCAGTGAGGGCGTCAACCGTGAGAGTAAGTCATCGCGCATATGGGGAACCATCTGCCGAGAGACATTTCATGCCGAACGACAAATTATAATGTGCAGATTCAGCATGTTCAAGATAAGGGTTCCCACTACGATCTGTCAGCCTATTCAATTCATATCTTTTGCCCACGACAAAACCTTGCGGTTGTCAGTGGATGAGACAGCAAACGGCGAATCACACGTCGTCCCCACATGGCCTCCACGCCTCCACATCTATACCCACACCCTGGCACATACATCTACCTGGCTAAAATATCGCACATGTTCCTTCTCCATGTCAGGGAAGCAACTAGTGTCCGTATTTCGACACAAACACCTTGCGAGAAGTTCCAGAACTAGGTCGAATCTCCGGCTAAATCCGATCTGCAGTCGAGGCTCATTCAAGGTTAGAATGTCTTTCTATCTCCTCCTGGATGGTCAATCTGGGAACACTTTAGCAAGCGTACCACTCCGCATTAGTGTACGTCATTTTGAAAATGTTTGCTTATATACGACGGATTTCGGCTGGCCGCCGCTATATTCTTGCATGTGAAGCCGGCCAGGGAGGCTGAATTATGCGCTGCCGGTAGTACTTCGTCATCCAGCCCTGTGTCGAGTGCTTAGTCTAGCTTGAGACGTCACCCCAAATCGCGACACACAACAGGTAAGTTGAGCGGATGGTGGGTAGACTGAATTGACGGATCTATCTTAATGGGCTCGCAACGGGAATCTAGCCGCACAACCCTATAGCCCCGTAAGTATATGCGCCGTTCGCTTATTTGGGCGACCTTTGACAGCATCAAAAAAGTTGGACTGATCGACAGAAAATAAGCTTCAGACCTCAAGGGTCCTGTGACAAACTCAAAAAAGCGGTGTGGGGGCCGTGCTTGCCTTGTGCTGGTGGGCAGTCAAACCTTGGTCCGTGAGCACCCTCGAATCTAGTGTCGTATGCAATCGACATCTTACAGGCGAGACAAAGGGAGGTTGTGGCCATGCACTCAGAAAGAAGCACTGAAGGACACTCCTGAAATTTGGGGGTGCTACTGGGACAGGAAGTATCACCACAATGATCCTGTCCTAGCGAACCTACCGCTTGGTAGTGCTACCTAATTCTCGCCCCACTGTATATTAGCTCTTCCCGCATCGTCATCGGACCGATCTCATTTGAGGTTGAGGTTCGAATCTATTATTACTTTTCCGGACGCGCACAGTTTGCCTGTTAGTTCCGCCGCTCTCAGCCTACATAACATTCCCCAAAAGCACCCAATGTTCCCAAGCCACACATTCACGAGTTCGAGCATGTGATACTAAACATTCTTGGGCCGCGTAATCTGGAAGATAAGATAGAGTCGCGAAAGGAAGCGTCGCAGATTAATCATAAAGAGATTCTGGAACTATGGAAGGCGACCATGGATCTCGTACCTTCCCTGTGTTACTTACTTGTGATTAGCACAAGGTCCGGTGTCTCCCTTCCGATCATGCTGTTGTGCGGTGTCATGGACACTAATCTACTCTAGAGTCGATTGGATTGATATTAACTTCAAGCAGCAATGGTTACATTTACCAGGAATCCTAAACCTTGCTCCATCTCAACCTAGATAGAGGATACGTACCAAATACGTAGGCCTCCGTTGTGTGCAGCCCCCAGAGTGTCCCACGCCCCTAGTGGCTGATTTCATTATCCGGCTCTTGTTCTAACTCTGGTTGCTTGCGCCTCACGGTGTTCAACCTGAACGAACTTGTTTGTTCAACACAGGTCGGTTCGCGGGGTATCATTATGAATTGCATAACTATCATCCGTGGGATCTTGACCTGGTTTGTTATGGTTTTCCAAGCCGTAAGGGCGTAATATAGGAGCCATCACTACCGGAGCCGAGGACATGGTGACAAAGTAGCCGCCGTCCATGGATGGGGTCGGTCGAGACCACCCAATTTTTTTTGTACAGTATAAACGGGTCATGACAATCAAAACTTAGATTGGGTTAGCCGAGCACATGTTTACTGTGTATTGGGTAATTTGATCTACGGCGTGCCTTTCTGACTTGGATTCGCTCGCGACTTGCTAATTTCGGGTATGTACACGAGAACAAATGAGCTAAAGCTCGGCGTGGAAAAATGTATTGCTGGATACTGGCGCGGGAGCTAAGATCGACGTTTTCTGGTCTCGTTATGGTCGTTTTCATTTGTGCTAGCTAAATCCTCCTCACGGGTCCTCTTGACACTAGTGCTCGGAGCTGCGGCGATCCCCGCTGGCCTTACAAACCCTGACGATGATCCATTTGGCGACTTGAAGAGACCCGCTAGTCGATGTTGGCGGACGCCCAAGGCGGCATTTGGCCGTGGCGGACTTAGGTTTTGAGCCGATTTGCTTGATGGCCCAGATATTGACCTAGGCTGTTTTTTCTTCTCGCCTTTGGGAGGACCAATAGGCATTTTCTCCCCGCCTTCGGCATTTGCAGTAGTCGGGGCCTCTGCTTTGGAAGAAGGCTGATTTGTTACCTCGGTACCTTGGCGAAACGCACGCCTTCTGCCAGGTTCAATCGATCCTGTTGGGGCATCTCGCTTTGGTTCATGCTGACTGGTGGAGCCTGACATATCTCCGTCGAACATGAAGGAAATATATGAGTCGTCGCGCGTTACGTGTATTCTGGAACGGCAAGACGCGAGATTATGGGGACGGCAGGGTTGAGCTCGAAATGTGTGCACGTACGACTGAGTTCGGCCAGCTGTGCCCGAACGCATCCCAGAGCCCGAAGATATGCCCAACGCTGCTCTTGCGGCAGGTCCAATATCCCATTCAGCCTCATCAGACACCTTGGCGGCCGTGGTATCAACACGTTGCGTTGCTCCACGTTGCATGAACCGCAGCCTATAGTTTGGGGTAAGATTAGTCGAGCCACGTCATCGGAGCAAGCACACACACGATAGAGTTCCATTCGACAAAGACGGCGCTGCTGATTTTTTGGACATGGTAAATGCGGTGGTGGTGGCCAGAAGCTAAGCGCTGGGCGTGGACACGTGAATGGGCGGCTGACGCACGGACCATGAATACCCCACACTTCCCAGCCAGACGCCCCAGCAAACGACCACAACGACCACAGCACAATGGGCGGCACCCACCACGAACACGTTCACAACGGCCATTCCACGGCGCACACGACCATGGCGCGGCCTCGTCGTATCCGGAACTCAATTACGGAGTTGGTGAGCTCTGACCGTTGTCCTGTCATTTGCCGCACTAATTAAGTCATTCTAGGAAATAAATGGATGAAGAACTTGACAAAAGATCGCGTCAACAAGTTTACCGGCAAGTAGCCACAGTTCTAGGCCCGGTTCGGCTTGTCTGACATCCCCCAGATGGGAGTTACGCGTCACTGAACCTTCCGGCTCTCATGTTTACCCACCGCATCGACGATGCCGATCACGTCAAGCTCCAGGTTTGGTCAGCTCCCGGCCGCACAAAGCCCTCGTTTGAAGAGGCAATGAAGCAAGAGTTTCGTCCTGCACAAAAGGGCCAGCAATTTGGTCCGAGCTGTACGTTACCTAATAATGTCGTCAAAGCATCTACCGTGGACACTAACTTAACCTTTTCGTACAGGGGTACGATCTCATTAATGCTTGCCTACCAAATTGACTAACGATCGTCCAGACCAATCACTGGTGGAAGGTCACCGTAAAGATACCCGCCGAGTGGGAAAAATATGAGCGTGTACAATGTACGCCGTTCATCCTCCTCGCTACCTCATATGAACTCACCGCGTCCCAGTCGAGTTCGATCCTGGCTGTGAGGCCATGATCTTCACCACATCCGGCGTCCCCCTGCAAGGCATCACTGGCGGATACGACGGGGATCGCCGAGTCGAGTTTATCCTCGACAAGACGAAGCGAGAATATAGCTTCGTGATCGAGAGCAGCTGCAACGGGATGTTTGGAATTAGCGGAATCGCGCCTCCGGATGTGAGTTTTGTTGCCGCGCTGTAAAACTTGACTAACCATCTATGCAGCAAAACCGATATTTCACGTTAGCCTCCGCGGACTTGGTTGTTCCGAATCAGGATGCATGGCACCTGTTTTGGGATTATACCACCTTGCGGGAAATTATTGACAACCTTCCTGGGAACTCTCCGTTGCAAAATCTTGCACTCAAGACTGCCAACGAGATCATGAACGTGTTCGATGTTAACGACCCTGTTTGTCCCTCCCGGATGTTCCAGATTCGCCCACTTAGATGTCGCTTTTTAGGATACTGTCGCTAAATGTCGTCAACTGGCTGAAAAAGTCTTCGGGTCCGGGTGGGCTGGAGAAGGCGCCGACATTTACAAGCTTAGGAACGACGGAAAAGGCCCCGACCGTGAGCAAGTATGGGGCATAGGACATTGTGAGTTGAGCCTGTCCGACAGTATCCCTTCCAATTCAATATGTTCTAGGCCATATCGATACCGCATGGCTGTGGCCGTACAGCGTCACCCAACAAAAGGTTGCGCGGTCATGGTCCACTCAGGTGGACCTGATGAACCGATATCCAGAACATCACTTCACCTGTAGTTCTGCGCAGCAATACAAATGGCTTGAACAGGTACGAAATCCACGCGGGAAGCATTCACACCATTAATTTGCTTCTCAGCTCTACCCACCCCTTTTTGATAGAGTTAAAGAGAAAATCAAGGCTGGCTTGTTCGAACCGATCGGTGGCGCCTGGGTTGAGCATGACGGGAACATGCCGTCAGGCGAGGCGTTCATCCGCCAGATGACTTTTGGTCAGCGTTACTTTCAGTCTCGGTTCGGCATCCGGTGTGAGACCGGATGGTTACCAGACTCTTTTGGTCTGTCCGGCTCTTTGCCCCAACTCATGCGCAGTGCGGGAATGCGTCGGTTCTTTACTCAAAAATTGAGCTGGTGAGTCGACCGTGTATCTGGAATGAAACTCAGGGGCTGATTAGGTTACCCGCTTTGCCAAGGAATAACATGTGAGGTTATCCGTTGCAAACCGGCGATGCTCCACGCGATCTGACCCTGTCCGAATGCAGTAACGTTTTCCCACACTCAACTTTCAATTGGGTTGGAATCGATGGCACGCAGCTTTTGTGTCATATGACACCTGTCGGTAAGCTCAAATGACGCAGTGCCACAGCAACCCGACGCACTCATTATCATCCACGCGCCAGACACATACACGGCCCAGGCTACAACGGGGGATGTTCGTAAAGCAATCAATAACCACAAGGTTGGTGGTTCTTAGCCTTCGGCAAGATGTTCGTCTAACCAACCATCATATGACAGAATCTCGAGTCTTCGGACATGGGGCTGCTGGTATTTGGAAATGGTGATGGAGGAGGAGGACCTCTTGCCAAGATGCTCGAGAACGTAAGCCTGATCCGATCCTGTCGGTTGCCCGATTTCCCCGTGCCCTGGGGCTCGCGATTCTGCTATCGCGCGTTGAGGGGTCACACTCTGTTTCGCGTGCCATGTGATACTGCCCAGATCCATTTGCCTGTTTTTGCTGCTACCCCACCTCGTGCCACCGTCGGGGAGTCGTGGACTGCCGCACTAGAGTTACAGAACAGGGGCTGATCTTCGTCATGTACAGCTCCGCCGGATCCGAGCTGCTGGGAACAACTCTCGCGAATTGCCTCTTGTCAAGATGGGCCATACCACTGAGGCCTTTTTCGATCGGCTAGAGAAAGAGAGTGGGGAAGGTGCCGAGCTTCCGAACTGGTGAGTTTGCCCACTGTACCACGAGCATGCCGTGAAGTTGATCATTACTTGGCACCGAATCGATACCTAGGCACGGCGAGCTGTACCTTGAGGTCCGTGATTACCTTGCGTTTTGGGTGGCAAGCTAATTTACCTCGTTCCGCGACAGTTCCATCGCGGGACCTATACATCTCATGGCTCGATTAAGAAAGGAAATCGCAAGTCGGAGATTCTTCTCCGTGACGTAGAGGTGCGGTTTCATAGGCGCTCATATATCATTTCAAAGGAACACTGATCTTCGCATTCGCATTGGTCTTGTGCGCCTTTTTTTTTTTACGCTGTAACCCCCCAATTACCTTAGCTCATCGCAACCCTCGCATCTCTTACGGCTAGCTACGTGTACCCTAAACGGCGAATCGACGATGCATGGGAGAAATTGTTATTGAATCAGTTCCACGATGGTACCTCGTCGTGTTTAGCCTCGGATCTACACAATGTGCTAATCCGGCTTTTGTGTAGTCCTGCCTGGTTCGGCCATCGGTATGGTATACGAAGATGCTGAGAAGCTGTATGCGGAGATCGCCAAGGACGGCAAAGCCATCCTCGAGGACGCGTTTGGGGCCTTGCTCGCTGGTTCGATTGCTATCGACGCTTCTCTTCCGTTCAACGCCTCGTCTCCGGGCAAGCTCGTCGCGATCAACACCACACCGTTTGCGCGATGCGAGGTTGTGCGCGTTCCGCTCACGGGCTCATTCTCGAAGCATTTGCGCATGTCCGCAGTTCAGATCGCAGCAGACAAACAACATGGATATGTGCTTATGGACGCACGAGGCGGGGCCGGCCTAGCGCAGCCCATCGGGCTGTTTGCGGATGTCAAACCAGTCTCTGGCAAGTTCCGAGTCTGCTGCGCGATGTGGGGTGGAGCTCAGATCCTGTCCTGACCCTGCGTCTTTGCTTTTTCTCTCTAGTGTTCAAATCGGGCTCGAGCGATTTCGTGCTTAAAAACGCCAACGTGGCTATGACGATTTCCAACGGCCGGATCGTGAGCCTAGTGGACCTTGAACTCAAGTATGTGGTGCTTATCATCTAGGATGTTCGATCGCTGAGCTAACTTCAATAGTCGTGAGCTTATTGCGAGTGGCAAGACAGGCGGTTTGGTGATCTTTAGTGATCAACCTAATTATTGGGGTACGTCTACCGTTTACGGATAGGAGGGCGTGCTTATACGAAACTTGTCTGTCTGTATAGACGCCTGGGGTCAGTACCTGGCTGGTTTGAGGGTCCGAGATGCTTAAACTTTTAGTCTAGACGTCGAGATCCATCATCTGGAAAAGTTTACAGAACTCAAGTTTACAGATGTTGAGATCGTGGAAAACGGACCGGTCCGGGGCTCGGTACTAGCTACTACCAAGTATGGCCAGACAACCATCAAGACGACAGTGCGTCCCGGTTGCGATCATTCTGATTATCCCGAGAGCTTATGTTTTATGAATTGCACCAGATCTCCCTCGATGCGGTTACCTGTGCGTTTTAGCGTTTTGTGTCTACATCAGCCTGCTCTAACCATGATAACAGCTTCCCTGGCCGCCAGATCCCGGTCTTATATTCGCTTCGAGGCACAAGTCGATTGGCGTCAGCGACACGAAATCCTCAAGTGTAAGCTGATCAGTTGATGCCGTTATCTCACCGGGGGCCTGAATCCGCTGTCGATCGGCCTGGATTAGTTGAAATTCCGGTGGATATTCACGCAATGGAGGCGACATACGAGTGCCAGTTTGGCCATGTCTCGCGGCCGACACACCGGAACACGACCTGGGACGCAGCCAAGTTTGAGGTGTGTTGCCCAAATGATCTCGAGGGCTGGGAGAAAGTTTGTAGCTAAATTGACGCATTACTCGTATTAGGTTTGTGGACACAAGGTAAGCAGCCTGGAAAAAAAATCTCACCCATCGCATCTATCTGCCTTTCCGTTTTTACACTTGAACACGCTGCTGATCGTCATCGATTGGAAAGTACGCTGATTACTCAGAGTACGGATACGGCGTTGCGATTCTGAGCGAGAGCAAGTATGGGTTCGCGGTGACTGGCAACGTGATGCGCATCTCGTTGCTTCGGGCCGCGACCTCGCCCGATGCCGAGCAAGACCAGGGGGAGCATGAGTTTAGCTGGGCGGTCTTGCCGCATGTAGGGCATTTCCTCGAGTCGGACGTCCCGCAGGTCGCGTACGCGTTTAATTCACCGCTCCACAGTAAGCAGACCCGGGCTCACTCGAGTTGGATATTGATGGGTGATTGGGTCTAGCTCGCTGGGTGCCAGAGGCGTCCAAGGCCAAAGGGGTATCTGGGCTGATCCACAAGGCTCTGTTTAGCGTGTCGGGGGCGCCCAACGTCATCATGGAGACTGTCAAACGCGGGGACGACGACTTTGACAGCGCGACGAGCGAGCAGACGGTTGTTGTTCGGCTCTACGAAGCGTTTGGGGGGCATGCGCGTGCTAAATTGAATGTGTGAGTGGCTGATCAATTTGATGGTGGCAGGAGGCTAAATGGTGGGTTTGGCAGGTCGAAGAAGCTCAAGGTGACGAAGGCGGTGGTGACCAATGTGCTGGAAGATGTGCTGCACAATTTGGAAGTCGAGAATGGTGACGAGAGCGTGGCTATTCCGCTGCGATTCCGCGGCTTCGAAGTGGTGACTGTTAAGCTGGCCGTCGCCGTTGACGGGAGCCGGCACGAAAAGTACGTCATCTGCCGTCGGGGGTGACGCTGGTACTGACGGTGTGCAGGACCCCGTCGCAAGAGTGGGTGGAGGTCGGGGAGTGAGAGCGTGAATGTAGTTGTAGTTGAGAGAATATAGTGGCAAATGGAATCTGGCTGGACTCGATCAGGTCGGGACGGAGTTAACCGTGGTTAGCTACGGCCCGGGTGATCGGGAGATGGGGCGGAGATTGAAGTCTGGAATCTGGCTGCAGATCTGGGAGGAGCGCTAGTTTCCTGGATGCTCGGCCATGCGTGCCGGCCGTGCGGGACGCGCCCTGAGATGTGCCCCTGCGCGAGTCTGCGTCTGGTCGCTGCGATTAAGCTCGAGCCGCACATATCCAACCGAGCGGGAGCCCCGATGCCTGATGCCTGATCTCCGCGGTGGCGTCGCGAGATATATAGCCGCGCCCGCACGTCTGCTCCCCCCACCCAGCACCATGTCCCGCCCGTCGTCGTCTGTCACGCCCATCATCCCCCGGTCCCGGGCCACCCACCCCAACCTCCGTCAGTGTCCCCGTCGCTGCCGCCGTCGTCGTCGTCGCCGCCATGCTCACACCTTCCCCCCCCCCTTCTGCAGACATCCGCACCGCCCACGACGCCCACCTCGTCTTCGAGGCTGTCCGGCTCGGGCTCATGCCGATGATCACCCACCGGCTCAGCGCCGCCGACCGCGACCTGCTCCGGTCCGGCGAGGTCTTTTGTTGGGAAGAGGCCGACTACAAGGGCGGCCTCGAGCGCTGGACCGACGGCCGCAAGTGGTCCGTCGCCCACTGATCTCGTCGTCGATCGTGTCGCTGACTCTCCTGACAGGAGCCAGAGCCGTATGCGCGAGCCGTTTTTGTTCTACACCGAGAACGTGATGATGACACCCGAGGAAAAGGAAGCCAAGGCTGCCCGACGGTGAGTCGAGCGGAGCGGGTGACATTTGGTTGGGCGCTGATCGTCGTCCAGAGCACGCAAGTCGTCGGACCCGCGTGACCGTGCGCGTGCACCCCAGGTGTTCAGGCGTCAGGATCGGCCAGCCAAACCCGACGGTCTCACGAAGCAGGTTCGTACTGGCCTTGGTGTTCGCATTCACGCCCGCTCACGTCCTCGCCCAGACATACTCTGCTTGGGTCACTCTCCCCGGCACCACCGTCGCCAGGAAATGGCATCTCACCGTACGCCCAGATCTCCCGCCGATACGATCTGTTGTATCTAACGCGTACGTCTACAGGCGTACTTTACGAGCAACGACTACCACGGCCTCCCCACGGTCGAGCAAGATCCCGTCCTCTCGCGGCTGACGGTCCCACCCAACGTGTACGTCACCGGCAAAGGCCTCACCCGCAAATCCGACCGCGACCGGCGTCAGTCCCCCCAATACGAGGAAGACCAGCGAAGCAGCGTCTCGTCCGACTGCGGCGGTGTCTCGCCTCTGACTCCCTCGCCCCTCTCGTCGTTTTCCCAATACCGCAACCCCGCGCCCCAGACCACAGGCTACAAGAACATAGACCCGACCGCCAGCCCATGGAGTGCGAGCTCGACGCTCTCGCTGGGTCCCAGCACCCCGCCGCTGCCCTCGCCGCTGCACCAGCACCTCCAACAACAGCCGCAATACTTGCCCCCTCAACGAATGGCCCTGCCCCCGCTCACCGACGCACCCGTCGCCGCCCACCCCGGATACACGTACGCAGCGCGTTCCGAGGCAGACCATCGCGCGGTTTCCGCGTTCAAACTCCAGCTCTAGACTATCGATTACGTCTCGCGCGTGCGGCACGCCCCCCCCCCCCTCGTCGCGCAGTCCATCCATGCCTCTCCCGCTTATTGTCGGGGGACACATGAACAGATTTCTCGCTGGCACCATGCACATATTTCGCATCATATGGACATCTATGGTTTATTCCCCCTGTTTTCCTCTGTGTATATCGCGACCGGACCGGCGCTTCAAGTGAAGCCATGGAGCGGTCGAGCATGTAATTCCCCCACCCCCCCTCGCGATAGTCGCGCAATATCCCTAAAGTGTACAATTAGAAGTGTGTGTGTTACAGTCTTATCGTGATGGAAATTATCCTATTGGTGACGTGCCATTAAGCTTAAAGTTTTATGAACAGCACGCGATGGAAATGCCTTGTAACTGAATAGAGGCGTTGGGAGCGCCCTTGCCAAAACGTGACAAACGAATCCATATGTTGCGTTGTTCCCAGCGATTCGAGTCAAAACCAGTGAGGACACCGATCTTGCGCAAGCTCGCGTTTAGAGTGTGGAGTTCTGGCCCACCCCTCATTTCTTCGGATTTGAGGGTCAGCCCGGAACCAGTGCGCGCATATCATAATAGACTCGCCACCGCCTTCGGGCACTGCCGAACACGAACAAACGAGGGAACCCAGCACAATCCCCCTATCGAGGCTAGACCTGGAGTCGACATTGTTCCGACCCAAATAAAGCGACGATTGTCTATACCCTAACCAGATTCGCACCAGAACCACAACCACAACCAGGGGAGGGTCGTCATAGTCACCACATTACATACACCCCCCCATGTGTTCAATTAAACTCTCCAACCTCGATTTTCAAACAAAAGACGCAAATCCAGTTTATTAAAACGTGAGAAACACCGAGCTCAAGTGCGGACCTAGGCTTTTTGATGGTCCTACTAGGACCCTATAAACCGCCCTAGGGAAGATCCCTAGGCTATGAGCGACCCCAGTGCGGGGGTCCCTTTCAGGGCCCTCGGAACCGATCAATGCTTTTTTTTTCATTCTTATTGCTGACCAAAAGGCTATAGCATCGGAAATAGAGTTATTTTAGCGCGATCAAATTGGGAGGGGGAAGAGTGTGTTGCGTCTGAAAAAAGAAAACGAGTAGATTAAATCAAAACGTTTGGACGTGATGACCATTTTTAATCTATTTTTTTTTTGGGCAGGCGATTCGTTTTTGACAGCGTTCGAACAACACAAAAAAACGTATGAAAGAAAAGCAGGATGACGCTCAGCGCGCATGGCCGACCGAGTACCCAGAAACTCGGCCAGGGTCCAAGAGAGTATGTGTGTGCACTTGGTTGGATCTACGCCCGATCTCCTCCAATGCCAATTTAGACAACGCCACCTTATCGCAGTTTTTGAGCGCTGGCGGATGGAAGGAGGGGGGGGGGCTGGTCTATTGATGGAATTGCTCCGAGCGAGTCGGGTGCTGACGAGTCCCATCACCGGGTGTTCCCGTGGGGTATAGTTCCATGGACCGGGAACGAGAGACCGACCGAACGACCGACAGATAGACAGAGAGAGCGTGCAAACTCTGTGGGTTTGGGTCGTGCCACCTTCGACATCACGCCAAGCGTTTCTGCCTAGACCGGTGTTTAGCGAACCTTTGAGTAAACCTACAGATGCAAGCAAACGGCATCGCCTGTGACTCGTCGTACGTTGGTTTCCCAAGTCTGCCTTTTGTGTAATCCTTTAGCCAAACAGCATAGATCTTAGACTCGCGCCATAACGTATGGCCGAGGCTAAGTTTGTTATTCAAATTGGAGCCAGAGAGGGAAAAAAAAAGGACTGTGGGGAGTGGGGTGCCGCTTGGTCATGATGGGCAATTCCGGGGACGTTGCCTAGTATGTATGTTTAGTTCGCACAAGGTCGGGGATTTTACGCATGAAAAGTTGGGTGCCTTGCACGCGCTGCGCGATTGCCGAGGCGCCTAATTGTGTCAATGTGGCGTCTAAACTGCGTGATTAGGTGTTTTGAAATTGGGAAGAGTGCATACAACATGGTCATCTGGTTTTATTGGTCGAGGAGCGGGTGCGGATTTTCCGGGTCGTGTGCATAATCGGCAACAGGATATTATCTCCGTGTCACGTCAGACAAAAACGTTGACCCGAATCTGACATATTTTAACAATGGCAGCGGAGTGTTGAGCCATGAGCCCCTTGATTGATGGTGGCTTATATTTCTCGTACACCGTAAATGTGTCTCTACTCACAGGAACCCGTTCTGCGATCAATATCTTTCAGCCCCTTCTCGCCCTCTTCGAGCCATTTGTCCATCCTGGTCTCGTCCCACGCATGTACCCACAATCACGCCCTTATCTCTGTCGGCTTGAGCTGAATATACCACGGGCAACCCGGCCACTCCGTCCCAATTCCGTTGCGATGGTGCACGAAACCGTATACGCGTGCACGGGTGCAATTATCCCCGACACGCGGCTCGATCGTCGCTGAGGTCGTAATGAGATAACACAGATCGATCACACGGGGCCATTCAGTGCTCTCATGCTCACACGGGGCGAGAAGAGGGCACACGCATGCAAGGGAGGCAGCGGGGAGGTCTAGACCGAGCGACACCTCGTTCTTCGTTTGGTGGGCGAAAATTGACAGAGGGGGAGAGGAGAAGGGGTGTGAGATCCTGGCGGAGTGACGTGTGGTATATGCGCAAAAAAGAAACGAAAAGGTCTGGCTCCCAAAGTGCAGATCGTCCGGGGCAGGAGGCCTCAACTCGTTTCTTGCCTAATTCAATGTACCTCGTCTGCGTGGCTCGGACTGCTCTTTCGGCTGAGAACAGGTGGGTCGTCAGCATTACGTCGACGTGGGCATTGTACGTATTGTTCTCTTCAGAACCACAAGCTTTGAATATCACATACAGAAGCTATAAAAAAAGAGGGAGCAATCTCCACACGATAGATGCACTTGGGGAAGAGAGCTTTTTAGGTATTTTAAGCAAACAGGCAGTAAGATCCATCGACGGGTCCGCACGAGGCACGATAGCCGATCTCAACCCCAACTAGATCCCAAGCGACGCAGCTACACTTCCGCGAGCGACGCTCGGAAGCGTCACTTGCCACACGAGCACCTGTGTATCGACATCCTGGCCGTACGAAGCACTATACGGCTTGCCGAGTGAAGTTCCGTCGAGTGTGATAAAATCGTTGTCGGCCTATGCATGTGGAGGGGAATATACGCGTCGGCCATGATGGTCCGAGAGAAGTGAATACAAAAAAGAACGGGTTCGCACCATTGTAATGAGGAAGTAGTCGTCTGGAAGGGTTGAATCAAGGGTGGGTGCGAGCGCAAGACTCTCCCACTTGGCGTCAATCAACGTGCGATCGGTAGGTTCGTCTGCACACCAACACAGGTTGGAACAGGGGGCACGCGAATGAGCAAGGAAGAGCAACACGACGAGGGTGCACGTACCATTGTGGAGTCCGAACCGCGCGAGTTGAGTCGAGTTCAGGTAGTTGACAAATGGAACGTAAGTCGCGGGCGTGATGCTTTTATCAAGCTTTCCATTGGGGGCAGTAGGCGTTGTCGAGTCAAACTTTGTGCCGTGAATATCCGTGGCCTTGGATATGTCGAACAGATCGGCTTGCCTAGAAGGGGAGATGAGAGTGAAGCAGGGGGGTTGAAACTCGAGCTCAGCACTCAAGACCCGACTAGAAGGCTCGTAGCAGTGGGATACACGCACTTGTAGTCTGACTTGGCCTCTTGACCGTCATCACCGTGCCCGTGTCCATCTCGACTGAGCACGAGAAACTGGGTGGAAGACAAATAGTGGATCTCGCTTTGTGCATAGGTCTTGCCTTTGCTGCTCTGTGGAAGGGGCACAATCCACTCGCCTGATTCGCGAAGGAGAACCAGTCAGCCGAAAAAGTTGAATGGATGGGAAAAGTCATGATGAGAACGTACCAGTTAACCGGCTAGAGCCCGGTGTCGATACGTCCCAAGCGAAGAGCCTCGTGTACCGATTCGTCGCCTTGTCCCCACCGCCGTCCTGGATCACGGCAGACTGTAAAAGGCCATAGAGCGTACGACCGTCGCTGGATACTGTGAGACCTTCCAACCCTGCATGCGTTCAACCGGGCCGTATTGAACAATATAGGAAAAGGCGGATGAAAGATTGAATCAGAATGCGAGCGATTGGAATTCATTGGGCGAAGGCAGCGGAGGTAAAAAGAGGGCATAGGGACTGAAGCAGCCGTGGCAATAAGAGGAGATCCGAACCTTGATTCGCATCTCTCCCAAAGTCGGGCGAGATGGCACTCGTAAAGTTGAGCTTGTTATTGATGGTCGGCAATGCTGCAGTCGGGGGCTGAATCGCCTGCAAAAGCGTACCGTTTGCGGCAAACAGATAAACGTATGGCCCATATTCATCAGAGGACCAGAAGCTATGGTAATCAAATGTAAGCATCAGTGGCAGGCCGGTTAGGGGAGCTGCGTAATTGAGCACGCTGGAGGCGCTACATACCTTCCATCTGCGTTCAGAACCAGACCTTCCATATCAACTGTAAGCTTGGGATTGGCTCCAGGTGGGGCGGGGAGGATTGGGTAGGTGCTTGAACTGGGGATGCTCGAAGTCGCATCTAGGCCAGAAGTGAGGGAACCGGCTAGGACCGCAGGCGAAAAAGCCAAGGTGACCAAATTGTGGATATTGAATGATCGTCCGGTAACTAACCTCGAGAATAGAGCAGCGTGCCCCTGTACTGGAGACTCAGTGACTTGGCTGCTGTGTCAAAGCCCTGATTGCTTTTCCCATAATAGGGGGATAGAACGAAATCGAAAGCATGCTGGCGTGCCTGCCAGTCGATGGTTCCCTCACTACCAGCGGGTATAGAATTCGATGATCAGTCCGCTTGGGCGCGGTTGGATAGTTGTCGATGGTGTCTATCACATACACATTGTAACCACGATCCGGCTGGGCGATCAGGCGACCAGTGAATGTCCCGTTCGGGCCTGCTTTGAATGATCCATGCTGGATTGCGATTGCACTCCCTAGTCCCCCTTGAATAAAGTAGCCTTAGTCATAGATCCGACGAGGATGATCGCTGCATTTGGACTAACCCAATGTCTCGCCATAACTATCACGCGCCGAGGCTGGGATATAGCCAAATCCGACGAGTCCTTTGTTAACAAAAGTTTGGTTTCCAAGCTTCACAGAAGTCCACAAGGAAGGATCAGGACTTGCTGCGAGTACCGTTCCAAAAAGTACAGGAAATCCGATTCGAGCAGAGGGGCGCATTGTGCAGATTTAGATAATCTCGAATAGTACAAGGAAGCCTTAGTCAGTTTGATTCTAGATATAAAGTACAGCACAATGAATGAGAGGTCAGTAGGCCGCTGTCGGCTCGGCGCTCTTAAGTGTTAAAAATTAACGAGAAGCGCGTAGGCGGACTCCGGGTGCCTCAAAATCCGGTTACAATGTCAAGTGGAGCCCGCTAGAATTAGAATACACATGCGACCGAAGTGATCACCGCACATATCTCTAACAGCCGAAGCATTATGCTGATCCAATGAGGAGAGGACTCGTTAAACGTGTGGTCACGTGCCCACATCTATCAGCGCCACGTGATGTCTCAGCAAATAGACTGGTTGAATTAATTGTTTGTGTTCTTGTCTATCCTTCTTTGCGAGGTCAATTCTCAATGAGCCCACAATCTGGCATTTCACTTCTCCCTCTCAAAGCCTCATTCCAGTCCCCAAAGCGAGCTTTCGGATACGGGAGATACCTCGGTAGCTCAGTCGAATCATAAATCTAATGAATGTCTGTCAGGTACGCTCAATTTCGCCTATGATCTAAATATAAGTATCTCGCTAGTCTCTATGACTCCTTAACTCAGTCATGTATCAGTTGCATAATAACCTCTTGAACCAATTATTCAGGCCTTCAGGGAAGTTAATGGGACAACCCAGGCCATTCTGGACGAACCTCGAGCTCCCATTGCGTTAGAAAACGTCCACCCTGTGCTCACCTCGCTCAGCCATGGGGATCAATGTTAGGTACCAGTTTCCAGGCGGTTTCTTCGTGGCATACTGGGGGCCGCCTCTTGTCTTACTGCGGTATCCCCATCACTGTAGCATGATCTTGTACAAAGCAAGATGACATCCTTCACCTTTCCTTTCCTTTGCATTTGGGCCCTAGTTTTATTTAGCGTATGGGATGGTGATTGCGACTGTCTCGTCCACTGTTTTTATCGGGTATTGGTCCCTCCATATAATCGAGCGGACCGAACCATCTTGCAGAATATTCATACGCACTATCATCGAAACTCCCGGCACCACTGGCCTCGCGATGGCTTGTCTTGAAATTATCCCGCGTCTAGTAGCGAGGATTGTATCAAATTTCAGTTTAACCAGAAGAGGAGCTCCCGAATTGGCTCTTTTCAGAGTATCTACGATCGTACTCAGTGCACTTCTCAGAAGCAATATCTGTGGCCCCCGTCCTTTGTTTGAAAGTTCGATTTTGTAACTACATTACCTTTCTCGTTTGTTTCCAAATTTGCTTCGTCGCTGGCGCGATTGTAGTTTTCCGAGACGAATAGGTCACGCTGTACCATGCACATATATCATAGAGATTTCACTTTGTCATATTTTGCTTATCTCGCTTTCTAGATGTGCAATAGCCCAGAATATATGGTCAAATTTGTGATCGAGGCTAGGTTACTGGTTACTTGGTGCCATCGGCATTGCAGGATGCCCGACGATCTACTGTCCCTGACTGTCAGAATCGACCACCAATGCCGTGCATTCGATTTCCACGTCAGCACCCATAGGTAATGCAACTACTCCCACACATGTCCTAGCAGGCGGAGCCCCTTGAAAAAACTAGAGTTCGTGTGATTGACAAAATGTCAGCAAGAGTTCCAGTCGGTATCGCGGAATATAGCGTTAGAGTAAGGAGCCTAAGAGGGTTCGGCTCGAAACATGGAGGCATAAAAGGCTCATTCTAGGGGTGGAAGCCTCCGGGGTGGGGGGAATGTGAGATTAAGAGCCCGAAAATACAATTCAGGTTCAGACATGCCAGCCACGTTGCATAGGACGCGGAGCCAGGGAAACACTCACCTTCATGTAAGCTTCGTTCATCGACCCGAAGTCACGAGGCATGTTTGCAAGATAGACGTTTGCCTTGAGAATATGCTCTATTCCTGATCCGGCTGCCTCAAGGACCGCAGAAAGGTTTTCGAGTGCACGAGTCTATCCAGTGATCCGAAGTTAGAAGCAAGTTTAAATCACTCATCATTATAAGCAGTGATTAAAAATACGGGGGAAGCATGGGTCCTAGTGGGTTGTATAACTTACCGTCTGCGCAGCAACCCCTCCTGGAACAACGTTGAGTTGATGATCGCAGCCAATGCTACCGCTACAATACACAACTCCGTTTGCGATTGTTGCTTGGGCTGTTCATGGTGGAATGCGACCAGTTCAGGCAAGAGGAGAGGAAATCATTGTGTTAGTATCCCAGCCTGCAGCACGGTAGCCATGTCCTCGTTAGAACATACAGAATACAGGGAGTGGGGGCACGGCATTCTCCGTGTGCACTATTGTTTTGACCTTGAGCAGGCTTGTCATAGGACGCTTATTGTAATGCTGGTTGCGTTATGGTGTCTAGTCGAAACAGTTAGTCGTCGACGCGAATCGCTGGACAGGTGTTCGGAAAGATCATCAAGAAGCCCAATCACTCTTGTAATCCGATGGCTAACTTTTCAATTAAGTAGATCCTGAAAACTTGCGCAGGGCTAGGGTAATGTCAGCGGAGAAATCGGTGAGATCTGACTCAAAGTGTGCATGCAGGCTTTTTCACCCGGAATCGATGGCAATCAGTTGGGACCTATGCGGTGGCACGTGTTTTCAAAGTCAGTCGACCAAGTTGTCCTTTTTTGCGAAGCTAGAGTATCTTCAAGAGGGTAGCGGGACCCGTGTTTTCGCCGAAATCGTTCCCTCACTAGTAACAGTGCATTCAGACATAAGGGGAGCCTGATATCCATCATGACTAACGGATCGAATCATGGATTAGTCAATCGAGTATATTCTTAAATTGATCGAAATGTCTACCCATGAATAGATTTTTTGCGCCTGCTACTTGCAGACCTGATAGGAACGACAAGTTACCCTGAGCTATCAGAAAGATGATACGCTGAGAAACAACGAGCGATATATGCTATTGATTAGTCCCACATCGGGATTCTGCCCCTTTCTATCGATATTTGCGCTAACTTGGGGCATGAACTAGATTGTATTGCTACGGATTATCAAAAAATAGTTGCCAGTGATGGACCCTGTGATCGAGTCCACGCGCAGCCTAGCCGCCGCAGGCATGGTTGAAGCGAATGTCGCAAAACCTTGCGCTTACTATAGACGCAGTGTTGCCTCTAAGGTTTCAACCTGCACCTCCGAATCTACGTATGAAGTCTACTTTATCGTTTCGCAGGGACAGTCTATACATGGGCATGGCATGTACTTGTCCCCAATCTTAAGCGGCAATGAGATCCAATAGCATATACCCAATTACCGTCACCATACATGAAACACCAAAAGGGCCCGCGAAGCCGCAAGGTGCGAAAAGGTATTATCGATATCTTGAAGTTGGTATTGCCCCTCGATGATGTGTAATTGATGAAAGGAGCCTGTTTTTGTACCTTCGAGGGCCAAGCTCATAAGAATGGCGTCCTCAACTGAGCAATCTAAGCTTATTTACTGAAATATTTGAGCATCGTTAGGATGTGCAACAACTCCAAATTGTGTGCTTTGAACACCAATCACAACGGCGTTTATTGAAGCCATGAGTTGAATCGATTAACGTCAAATCGTTTCAAGGACGACAAAGGGCTTCAAAGCGTGGTTGTGAAATACTTCTTGGATGTCGCTGAATTCCTAGTCAATGGGAGGCGCTCCTGGCGTTGCAATCTTGTGACGCGTATATGACCGAATTGGTTAGTTAATGACGATAGATCTCTCCCTCATATGATGGGAGCTCATCTACGACCAGACTCGCAAACCTGGTTTGAGTCTGGAGCCCCAGAAACTAAACTCAGGATTTTTTTCGTGGTGGTCGTGCAGTGGCAGGAGCATGTTGAACCACACCACGGAAGTCATGTCCACACTTACGAAACTACGTCGATATTGTTTGATCCTTTAACCATCGCTATAGACCCTTCAAACTGTGTTTCAAAGCCTGAAGGTGAGTCAATTTTGTGGCGTGAAGACCCCGGTGAGTCACTTGGCATTGTGTGGTGGTGGTTCGCATGCACCGCTTTGTTGCCGGTGTGGCTGGGTGCCTCGAGTCATGAGTTCGACAACCGGTTCCGGTAGAAACGCGGAGCCCTCTGGAGTGACCGTATATATAGGAACGCTGACGACACCAAATACCAGACCACCCTCAAAATCACGATAGAGTCACAGCAATGTCTCCATACCAGCCAGAGCAAGTGTCCCATGCTCTCCATATACCTGACTTATTGTTCCTCGTCTGCAATCTGCTCGACAGGAACGACTGGTTTAGTCTAATGCGAACATCCAAGTTAATATTTGCTGCCATTGTGCCACAAATTTGGAGAGAAGTGGAAGCCCAGGTACTAATGGATCTTATTACCGAGACATCGTCGTGTAACGTGAGTCAAGAGCTTCGTGTCGTAGCCTCGTTCTGACCTCGAACTTATTAGGGGGGCCCAGCTGTCGATTTTTCGCGTTTCGCGATCTATGCGTCATTTGTTAGGCAGCTTCGTGTGTATGGTCGTACCGCCCGATACTTTCGTGGGGAACGTCGGCGTGCTTGCACGCTTCAAGCGCAACAAGGCCCCCTGTTACCTAACGTCGTATCAATTACCTTGCTGACTTCCGATCTCTATCATGACTCTGATGCGCTATACTGGTTGGACTTATTCTTCACGCCATCTCTGCGGCAACTTTACATCCAACCTATAGGAAAGCACTATAGTGCCTGGGTCTCGTATTCTGCCACTTCCAGTCTGCTCCAAAAACTTATCAGCAACAGCACTGCGCTCGAGAGATTAGAATTCCATCCTATGGATATCAAAGGAGTCAATCGCGTGGATAAACCGACAAAGGTGTTGTGGCCGCTCTGTTCTAGACCCGACTTGAGGGGATTTTCCGAACTTCGGAGGGTCAACACCAGCATTGGCATACTTGGCGAGAGTGGTTTATCGGCGCTAGGTGCTCTCCCTCGACTCCAATTCCTCTCCATACGCGAGTGCTTCGAATCGCCAAAGGAGCTTGACCTTTCGGTCCCAGATAGCTCTTTCCCTTCTTTGACGCATCTGACACTCACGGCGGTTGACGTTGTTACTACATCAAAGCTCTTGAAAGTGAAGCAACTTGCTCAGGGGCTCACGTCACTCAAAATCGATCGGCTGATCATTTACGGGTCCTACAGCGAACGTAACGCTGATAGGTTACGTTTATCAGAAGCAACCTCCCACTTGCTTGAACATTGCTCTCGCCTGAAAACATTCTATTTTAACCCTATCGTGACTAATTTCTGGAACCGGTACAATAATTATATCTGGATCGACTCCTTAGACCTGTTGCGAATTGTGTCTGGGATTCCTTTACAACATGTCACGCTTCTGGGAATCGCTTTTGGAGGCGGAGATTTTTTACACGACCTACCATCTGCATTCCCATATCTCACTACCCTGAACATCCCTGAGTATCATGTAGGAAGCCATGACCTATTCTGGTTTGCAAAAATGCCGCAGATTCGACATTTATCACTTGGTTATATAGGCTTCGCGAGCCTCCCGGAATTACGGGATAAATCCACAAGTCCTCTCCAAAAACTTGAAGTTCGAGGAATTAGTACGAGCACAAACGTAAACTCCGCTGAGGCAATCGCAAGGTAACGTTTGTAAAAGCTAGTAGGGTTTCATCATCTGACCCGGTTATGTTTAGATCCCTTCTTTCTGTCTGGCCAGAATTACAACGTGTTGTACCATCAGCTAACAATACGCGTGGTTCGTTTACCAGGTTCATGACGAAGTGATTAGGATTAGAAATTTGAACTGATGCGTTGTAATACCGCATTGGGGCGGGGCTTGATGCATACCATAGCTATGTATATGTAAACTGATGCATTTTGCTAGTCCTGCTGGTTTTGATATGTGACGTCGTCGCAGACGTGGCTGAGGTCAAGGATCTCACGGCAACTTTCATATAAGGATTCCAGTCTTTTACCGTAATTGATATTGATTTGCCCAAATATCCCTGGCTGAAATTGCTCAGAATCGTTTACACTGAGAGTCTATCAGAAAATCTTAGACCGTCAACCGGAGACCGATACACATGGTGTCTGATTGAGGCATTTCATCGGAGGGTGAGACAAACAGGTATTGCTAGCAATGTAGAATTCCGCGAAGCTCATACTAGCCGTCTAGGTGATGCTTTGTTGCTGTTACGAGGCCTATTGGAGGGATATTTACAGAATTACGCTCTGCCCGGAATCAGCCTCCTCAGGAAATGCTTATTGAACGACATGAGGCTCTTCTTCCTCCAGATAATTGTACATGCCCCATCAACACGAAGATTACTTTTATTCGCGGTAGTTCGGGAAATTTCTGGATCTTCACCACATTGCGGTGGAGCGAGTACAGCACAAAACCCTTCCAGGTGGTACGAAATAAGCATACCCTGCCCTCTCAAGGCTGAATGCTGCCGATTTTACGTTTAAGCGTGCCCGGGCAAAGTAAGCTTTAGGCAACGAGGGTGGTTGTAAATTACATCACTATTGCTGTTCGCTGAGCCAAAACATTAAAGTGCCTGCGTAACCATCTAGGCGAGGTGGGCTGGATGATAAACTGATAGAGCCACACACTTGTTGAATAGGGAGACCACTGCGACGGGAGGACTCAACAGAATGTGAAAGAACCGACGCACCGCGAATATCTTTAAAAAAATTAATTCATGTGTATTCATTCATCTCTCCGCAATAGTAGCGCTGCGTATGGAACGCAACTGATCGTATGCAAAATCAAACACTTTAGCTAATATTGCCATAACGAGCGAGACTTCAACCAATCACGTGATATACCGCTGCCCCTACCCACACCACTACCATGGCTGATACCGCGTTCCGCAAGATAGATGTCGACAAACTTGAAGAAGACGTGCTTCTTGCGACGGACCTGTATGATCCCGATCCACGTGGACCAGAGGGCGCGCTATCCGATGCAAGGGGAAAGGTTGGGCAGGTCAGGACTTTGTTGAGCAAGTGAGTAGTACAATAATAGATGATGTAAAAGGGATGCAAGGAGGGCGTGTTAGTGTCTGGTAGTCCAAATGGGGCTATTATATTGAACTTGGGCGTGCTGGATGCTCCGTGTTGTCTTGCTGCGGCGTTCGACGACTCTAACTGATTCAACTTTTGCAGGGGCGACACACAATCTGCGCTTTCACTCATTCTAACTGATCCACCATACGGACACGAAGCAGAAGAAGCCAAGGTACTCATAAATCATCCCTCCACCCATTCATTCCATTCTTGCGCTCCAGATGTGTGTACTAACTTGCTCGTACAGGCCCTGACAACATCCTCCGTCCTCCTCGTCCTCGCCTCGACGAAATCGACAGATATACCGGCCACGCTTCGTTCGCTCACGCCGGATCAACAAGACACGCTCATGAAATACTTGTACAAGGGTATGGCGATGCAAAACGATGTAAATGTGGAGGCAAACAGTAGTGTGCTCTTGGCATGGCATGAGAAGGTACGCGATACTTTTTTGCAATTTAGCTAGACTGTATTGATAGGGCATCCAGTTGACCGAAGCAGCGGGCACTGGTTGCATCGTGAGGGTCATGACCGATAGGAGGGTTGTTTAGGTGGTAGCGACGAATTCCACGAACCAGCACCTCGTGGCCTAGACGCGACACTGTACGAGAATAAAATAAATTGTTGTTGCCATCTAACTCTACATGTGTGTTGTATGCTTTGGTATACAATTTACAGAACGATGCGTTGAAGAACCGTGAAGAGTCGTGGGCTAGTTCGTATTTCGGATATGGTGTTACAGACGGTTGAGCGTCATTTTAGAGAAGGGACTCGTTTACTTGGATTTCGAAGAAGCGTTGGAATAGATCATCGTCGTGAAAGGCCTAGAATCAAGTTGATTGGTCTTTGCAAGCCGGTGCAGGGCAACAGACGTACCCTTCATAGCGAAGCGCAATAGCATACACGATATGCACCAAGAGGGTGAGCAGAAGTCCGGCCGGGGAAGAATACCACAGTGCGGTCGCGGCGAAACACATTGTGCTTCCAACATACATCGGATTCTCGACGACGTTGAACGGGAACCCAGTGACGCGAGCAGACATAAGGATGCCAAAGTAATCACCTAGGAATGTGCCTGTCCACAACCAAATATACAAGTTAGCACGCGTGACAGTGTTTGGTTAGTGATACTGACCGGTGATACCGAGAGCCCAGGTCGAAGTGAGGACGAGTGTCTGGCCAGCGGCAAATAGCACGGCTGCCAGGGGCTTGGCAATAGATGGGTTAATGAGGTCTGACTGGGGCTGCTCTTTGAGCGCGTTATGATACCTGTAGACGTGTCAAAATAATGAACACAAAAGCTGACAAGCTGGCGACTCGCATTGCGTCTCGGAACATGCCCAGAGAGAAGATAGTCAGTGCGAGCATATAGCACCCCAAGTACTGTCTTCCCCCAAGAGTCTTTGTGATCGTTTTGTTGTAATATTCTGTCAAGTAGTTCAGCTTCGGATACGTGTCAGATACTGGACAGCGGCGACGAACCGTTCTGCGCGACACAATTCCAGAAGAGCGGGTTCCACATAATTGTCCCGGCAGAGACCCATAGTGAACGCTTGCTAAAGTCGACGAGGGAAGAGATGTCTACCTGGGACATGGCAAAAGACGTGGAGGTCAAGGCTAAATTAATGTGACGTCGACCCGCGAGAATTTTGAAATGCCACGAAGCGCGCGCTAACTTGTTAGGCTCTGTTTACTCCTGACTTCCACCACCAAAACCCGAGGCTGGGATGACGAGAAAGTCGACAAGAAAGAAAGCACGAGTGTCGTACGCAGAGATCGCGGGAGAAAAACCAGAGCCGGGCCCTTCTACGTCGAAACCCAAACGGAAACGCAAAGGTGAGCGTCCTGGCTCATTTCAGTTGCATCACTCTCACTCATGGCTCCACTCTGACTGAACAGACGATAGTGATTTTGAACATGAAAATGAAGCTGGAGAAGAGGATGAAGATGAAGTCGATTCAATTGAAGAAAGCCCGCCATCCTCGCCTCCAACGCCTGTTTCAAACTCGGAGTCAGACCTTGAACCCGACACCCAACAATCTGCCAATACAAGCCGCAAATCGATCCCAAGTGCCACATCTAGAATTCCCCGTAGATCCTCCATTCGAGAAATGAACTCTCGAGCACGCCCTTGTCCCGCATTCTTCCCCGACCCGGCTGTGCGACTTGTCTCTGCTTCGGCTGATTTGTTCGAGAAGCAAGAGATCAAGAGAGTGCGTGGTAAGAGGGACGCGAAAAGCACGCGAGGTTTTCGGGATTATCTCGGCATGAACGTTGGTGCTGGTCCCACCGTGGGGCTCAGTGAAGATTTGGGATGGTACAAAGAAAAAGGAGAAGGGGAAAAGCGACCAAGGGTTTATCAAGACGTGAAAGTCCGAGAGGTGGACCTGGAAGATGTACAAGAGAGGTAGGTATATCTCTGTGTACTTTACGGCTTGTTTGTATGCTTATCATCTGTCAAGCGAAGTCGAATCGTATCTCACTTGCACTCAGCCTCTGCTCTCTCAGCAGAACACAACATGTCTTATGGGCCCATTTAATGAACAAAAGCCTATCACGCTGAATCGGTTCGAAACCCGTCAACTAGGCAAGTCATTCGACTATTTTCCTTGGTTTGCTTTCGCCTGAAATCTAAAAATCAGATGAATATTGGCCCTCGAGTCGCGCTCTCGTTTTTCAAGCTGGGAACCCGGTATGGGCTCTAAGTTGGTGTGCGAACTCTGAAGAATTCGCAACTCGTACGCTCATTACACTTGAAGCTCTCGCCCTTCTGACTGAATGATTGACAGAACACGACTATGCACAATACCTCGCCGTGTCAACCATCCCTGCCTCTCCTCCACCGGTTCCGTTCCAACCTCCCCCACCTGCGCCAGATCAGTTCACCAAAAGTGCGATCCAAATTTGGAGATTTGGGCCTAAATCCGTTGAGGATAGATCTCCAAGCCTGTCATGTGCGCTCGTCATTTGTTTTGATGCCCAACCCGCGAGGATGGTCAAGTGGTCCCCTTTGCCAACGGATGATGGAGACAAGGTAAATACGCCTTTTTATCATTAAACTTGGGCTGCCTCATCGTCGTGATGGATTCATTCTACAGCCCGCCGACGAAGGAGAGAGACGCAAGCTTGGGATTTTAGCTGGCCTGTTTGGCGATGGATCTGTTCGACTATATGCTATACCAGAACCCGTACCGGACGCGTCAGAGCCGATTTATAGTGCGTCTATCCGTTCTCGTGGTCTACTGGTATTCGACTTGAACTCACTCCCGTTACAGTTCGACTCGCTCGACCGCTTGTCCACCTTACCCTCCCCGACACTCGATTTACGTGTTTTGATTGGGCAAATAGCGAGATTATGGGCTTGGGTTGCTCGAATGGTGCGGCTCTATTTATTATTGATTTACACCTGGGATTCTATGATTGAGCAGGCCACATTGCGATATATAATCTCAAACCGGCGATTCAAGGGGCTCCATCGAGTCAGTCTTATTTCCGCGACTTTTTTGTTATCTTACATATCCTTCACCCAAATAGATCTTCCCCTTCTTCCAACACACTACATCCCAGCACACCAATCCCGAGTCTCGTCCATCGCTTGGGTCCGAATTCCTCCATCATCAACTGCCATAAACGAAAATCCAACAACAGTTATAACGGGCGGGTTTGACGGCTTTGTGTACGTCACGGATCTAAGGCATTCCGAAATAAGCGTTGCGCTTTATCGGTGTCGAGGTAAGTTTCCGGCGATTCGATCGTCACGAATAAAGATTGATGAGGATATTAGATGTGGCTCAAAGTGTGGCGTTTGCTACGTACGGCGCCGGAGTAGTGTCAAATGAACACGAGAATATGGTCAAGTTTACCGGCCTGCAGCCCATTGTCTTGGGAAGGGGGCACAATGTGACAGAAGTCAGAGGACCGGTTTGGGCAAGTTCTTCCCTCTTCTAGTTCTTTATTATCCGGCTTAGGAAAGATCAGGACATTGCGACCTCGGACTTGCATCCCCAGATCGCCGTCGCTAGTTCAGATGGGACGCTCACGATTACAAACCTGCTCAAGTATGTGAGAAAGGGGTCTCCTATGGTATGGCTAGTTAAACTTCTAGACTCGTCATATCTTCTCGCTAACGTTTGCCGATATAGCCTTCGTTTGTGCATACCATCTACCGAATGGACTACAATTACGAAACGAAGCAACTAAGAATGCTAGACATGTTCCTTCCTCGGGTAGATTCTTTCTCCTTCTCGATTTAGAACTTTAGACAAACGATGCGTGCTAGGAATACAAGGATCCGAGGTACTTGACCAAAACTAGAGGCCTGCCTCAAGGTGTGGCTCCACCCAACGCAACTCCCGCGCAGCGCATCGAGGCTGAGAGGGAACGAGACGGGTTTGGTACTTGGCATCGAGACGTGGGTGAGTTGTTTTCGCCTATGGTCGCTTCCGTTGGCGATGCTTGCATCTCCAACTTTAATTTGGTTTAACTCTCTAGGTATTCATTGTGCATCGTGGCAGCCTTCGCGATTAGCCCAAGCGGGCGTGCTTGCGTCTGGCGGTGCGAGCGGGTTTGTCCGGATCGATGTGCTTAGGGGGCTGCAGTTTGGAAGCCAAAAGGATGATGGTGCGGAAGATGAGGATGATGATTGACCGGCACAAGTCGGTGGATCTCAAGTCGTGGGCCAGGACCGGGTGAAGAACCTGCAAGATTTGTCGATGCCGTCAGTGATGAAGTTTGTTCATGGATAAAAGTTGTGCATCCCGATAAGGATTGCGAGTTGTCAACGGTGCTGACAGTAAACTGGACGTGTCGGGTGAACGGGAAGGCAACATGCGATTCGCGAACGTAATGTCAGGGCTCGCGGACGTATGACAAGCCATCGAGGCTCGTGGACAGGGGGACAAGATACTTGGGACCCAGGGCCACGCCAGATACCGGAGGTTGTGGCACGCGTGCTCGGGCTGGCTCGGCGTTTTTTTGCCTGTTTGTGGCACGATCTGTTCCCCCCACACATCCGCTCGGACCGGCGGCTCGTAGAGTGTTTGCAGGGTTGTAACTGAGATGCAATTGCGTGTGTCTTTTGCTCCCAATCCGGGATGAACATTTTCCTGCCCATTTCGCCGGCTCTGATTGATGGAATTTCGCTCGACTCGACTACAGATGCTATGGGTCCAGTCGATCGTGTGTCATCTGGCAATCAATCAAGCAAAAAAAAAAGCGGATAGTAAATGTCCCAAAAATTATTTTACACGAGCGTGACGTCTATTTCTTCTTTTTAGGCTTTTTCTTCTTGGCTCCCGCACCTGTGCCTCCCGGAGCGGCAGCGTCTCCAGGCACAGGCGTCCCACCCCTATCCGATCCTGCCGGGCCAGGAACGGCGAGAGCCGGTGGGGGCGCTGTCCTGTTCTGCATCTTGCGCATAAGCTCCAGATTGAGCGTCTCGAAACGGCCGAGCATGATGGATGAGTGCGTGCGAAATTTAAGGCACTGAACATGAATGGAGTTCAAGGGTTAGTCTAGTTGTGGCGCGTTCCAAGAAAAATGGGTTCGGGTCGTGGGGACAGAGAGAGAAGGGGTCGCAGTGCGATCTGAATGGGACGGCGATATACTCACTGTCTCGTCGTCGGTTATTTTCAGTACAAGCACACCCTGCGAGGGTTTCCATTTTACGACATAACGTGTCTAGTTTTCGGGCACGTGAGTGGCGAGTGATCAGTCCAGGATGATATTGGGGAAACAAAGCGATACGAGTGCGTACTTTGGTGGGGGACTTGGTATAGAGCGCTTCGGCGGCCTCTTGAAACTCGTTCCAAGCGGTGATGTAGACCATCGAGACAAAGGGAGAGCTAGTTCAAGGTAAATGCATGGGGCGGGTCCCAACCGAACTAGGACCTTTGTTGCGGAGAAACAGACGTAAAAATATGTCTGTTTGCTAAATGGGAGTTGCATAAATGAATTGAGATTGCGTTCAGAACGTTGGAGAGACTTGCCCCACAATGGTAGAGAACGAGGTCAGCGGTGGATAATTTGCTTCCGGTCCGGCGTCTGGCTTGTCGATCCGAGGGGTCTCCTGTCTATCACCCCCCCATGAGCGCATACAAAGGAGATCTCCCCGCCGACGTCCAGGCCGCCTACGACCGCGATGGCTTTGTCTTTGTGCCTGGGCTCGTCAGCGAGAGCGAGTTGCCCAAGCTCCGGGCGGCGTGCGAGCGAATAATCAACAAGACCCGTGGGGGCGAGTGGCCGCACCGACGGATCGTAGGCAAGCAGTTTCCCCCATTTGAGGGGGACGAACCAGACTCGTGGGGCGTCCAGCACGTCATGCATCCTGCGCTCGGCGAACCCGCGTTTGTGCGCTGGCTCGGGTCAGATGCGCTTGTCGGTGCGGCGGCTTCGCTCTTGGGATGCCCTGAGCACGAGATCCAGATGGGTGAGCCCCGTTCGATGCCAAGTCATATGCACATCTTGGGGGGGTTCCATCTCTCACATGTCCCTTGTCTAGAATTGTTCAACGTCCTGATTAATCCAGAACGACACAAGTTCGCATTGCGATGGCATCGAGACGACGTCCCTGAGACGGCGAGTCTAGAGGAGGAAGTCGCGATTCTCAAGACCAGTTTCTATGGGGTAAGAATTCATCTCGACCGATCTGCATGTGTACGTCCTGAAATGACACTCGGCGTACACTTAGGTACAGTGGAACACGTGAGTCGAGCTACAGCAGCTTCTCGAGCCTCTCACTATCGTCGTATGGGCTATCAGCGCATTGTACGATGACGCCTGTCTTTACGTCGTTCCGGGCTCCCATCGTGAGCCCAGAAGTCCAGAACAGCGCGCGTTATCGAGCACGCAGGATGCACCTTTGGACCCAATGTCAATGCCCGGTGCGATCTGCGTAAAACTTCAAGGTCAGCAGATACATTTCAGTCGAACCCACACGTCTCCCCCGCATACAATCCATCATTTCTAATTGCTTACGATACAGCCGGCGATACCGTGTTTTACCAAAACAATATATTACACACTGCCGTATACCACCCTGAGGTTAAACGTGCCACCCTCCACGCCAGTTTTGGAGATACCCGAGGGGGAAACCGGCGAGCGCGCATGATATTGCAGCACAAGATCGACTGGGTCCGGGACAAGGCCTTTGTGGCCACTTTTCAAAACCCCGACCAAAAAAGCGATGACGCTGTGGTGGGGCGGTTACAAGGGATGCAGGACCGGCTGTTGGCGATGGCCGATTCGGTTGACCCACAGAGCATAGGATATTCTCAGCAGGGATGAAATCAAACAGTGGGTGTCCCAAAGTAAGTTTGTTCCAGGTGCCACCCTATGCTCAGTGAGGAAAAAGCCGCCGGGTGTACATCCCTTCGTCTAGGCAATATCACTGTAACCTCACCATCAACCTGTCAGCGCGGTTTTTGCGAATCTATGTCCTTCACAGACTCAATCGCTTTTTTCGCACGCGGCAAGTCCCGCCGCACAGCGTACCAGTGCTCGAGTAGGAACCCATTCCGAACAACGAACCCAAACCGATCATCTAACCCCAACGACGACAGGTACAAACTTCCTGCCCGAAGTACCCGCAACAGGGGGGGAAGCATCAAGGGCAACGAATCGGGCAGAGGAGGTAAGCTTGCCTCGTGGTTCCCCCCCGACGGACGATCACACCCACCCACACCCTGGGATGCTTACGTCTGGCTTCCGGCGGGAACGATACCGAGCTAAGCTCTCCTGTCTTCCGTGCACATCGGCGCGGTCGGAAACCCCCGACAGAGTGATGCGCCCACCTTGCCGTTCTTGAGCTCGGTCTGAACGCTTCTGGCGCGCGCGCGTACCCGCATTATTGCGTCGCGAAGCACGACCGGCCGGTGAGCAACGCCCGCGCCCCTAGGACTCGCATTTCTGAAATCCGCCTTGATTTCACCCACGTGATTTCCACCGTCGAGGCTGCTCAGCTCGCGCGCGAGCCGCTCTTGATGGACCTGGGGGAGAGCGGGCCAAAATGAAAATCACGGTTGTTTCATTTCAGCATGGTTGGCGGGTACAACGCCAGCTCTGCTGACATAGAATGTCGGTGTGCGAAATGATACGTCATTCTAGCATTATTTGTTTACGGCTTCAGGGCAAGTTGGTGTGAAGCCTAAATCTCCGTCATCAAGCTCTTGGGGGGTGTGCGGGAACGTTTAGCCGTGCGATAACTGGGTATGAGGCAGGTTCTGGTTGCGATAGTCAAGGCTCATATTACGTGCTCGGACATCATTGTGCCTCTTGCTGCGCATCGTGACCCAAACGAGGCGCATGCGAATATTGGGGGGAGGACGTTCATAGAATCAAGGCCTCATTTGGAGCCCGATGGCGATACGCCTTTGCCCGATCCGGTCTGGTTCCAGCCTAATCTTGAACTCTGGAACTTATCGCCGGCCTGGAATCGCGGGCGTGGAGCAATGTATTCTTATTCATGGAGGAACATGGATCCATGCGTATTCATCGGGCATTATTATTCATAGAGTCGTCTCAGCCTCTCCACCGCCGCCGGCCCGGGGGTGCTATTCTCGCGTCTGGAATCTATTTTTCTTAATATATATCTATATCGCCACGTCGGCTGCGGTTCCAGCTCAAAATTGCAGACACACGCGCGTACAACTCTGCTTCAGCCGCACGATGTATTGCACCACCCCGCGCGAGACGCCCCGTGGTTGCAGCCCTAGGGCTCTCTCTCTCTCTCTCCCGCGGCGAATGTTTAAAAATCAAGTTGATGCTAGCCTGGCTTTGATAATACAATCGCGATGATGTCTTCACAGCCGCGTGTTGTGATGAATCATTAGGAGGGGGGCCGGAGTCATTATTATGACGATTGAATCGGGCCGCATGGTGTGACTCTGGGACATGGTGTATCTGTCATGGATCGAATCAGTGGCTGGCTGAAAGACGACGAGCGCATGTGCTCCAAGCAAGCGTTCACGTCAAGCGCATAGTCTAATACGACCGGTTCAGCCTTGGTTATTTCCCTACGGCGTCCGGGGACGACTTGGTCAATAAATTAGAACATGTAATCAACGTCAACGATGGGTCACGATCGTTTGGTCGGACTCTCGGAGTTCGGAACGCGTGTGGATGTGCACAAACATTGACCGACTCGTTGGCGCGCACCCCAGGACCCGAAAAACGACGGACAGCCCCAGGGGGGGGGGAATTTGATTTCGATATTTAAATTTCCCTGGGATGAGAGATATGGGTCCTTTATCTTTGTGTATGTATCGTTTGTCGTCGGATCGTCATTCATCCTCCGAGCTTTTCTTCTTCTTCGTCTTCTTGGACCAGTTCGATGACATCCTCCCGTGCGACGCTCACCCGGCCGGCACATGCACTCTCACGACGGACGTACCGGGACGGACAACCCGGGATGAGCGATGGTGTCTCCTGAGAATAGATAGTGGGAGCTGTGGGCGATCTTGCGGAACACAAGAATCGATAAGGATGAGCGCGATTCTCAGTGCGGGGTGCGCAAGGCGATGGAATGGAAGAGATTTGGTTGCGAGATGAGCAGTGGATGCGAGGCAAGAAGGTACACCTCGCCGGCAGATCAATAATGTGCCGGGCAAGAGAGACGACGTCGATGATAGCAAGACTATGATGTATTTCATTCATGAGGTCGTTACGAGGGGAAACAAAAAAAGACAGAAAAGATGTACAAAGAATACCCATACACGCACTCGCCGGCAACAGCACAAGTCCATGAATGTTCCGGGTAAAAACAACAAAAAGGGTTTATAACAAGGCTCGATTGAAACAATGCAAACAGACACCAGGTATGAATGGGGGGTATGAATACAGCAGATGCAGAGCGAGCAGACCGGGGGGGAGACAGTGCTGGTGGTACAAAGGTGCAAAAATGGCCGGGGGGTGGTGTACATATTAGGCACATCATAAGGTTTTCGGGATAGCGCGGTCGAAGGTGGGGGCAGGTCAGGATCGGCGCGAACGGGTTCATCTCTCCTGCGGGGTAAAAGGGGCGTCGAATTATAGTCGATAGTGGGTGATGTGTCGCATGATTGTGAGCGAAGCAATAATTTCTGCACGAGACGAAGATCAGTTGAAGAACGTGCGGGCAACGTGACGAGGTACTAACCGACACTGAGGTGGATCCAGGTGCCGCAGATAGAGAGACAGGACGTCCGTCGGCCGGGAATCAAGACGTCGCTGCGGGTGTAATCGGCCACATGGTATCCTGCCGCGTTGGTCAACTGTGGGGAGACAAGTGTGAGCCAAGACTGCGGGGATGAGCGTGCGACAGCTCGGGACGACGTACCGACCACTCGTGACCGTCTGTGCCGGCCTGCCATTTGTATTCCATGCCGTCGCTGCCGACAAACTTGCGGCAGTGGGACGAGCTGTCGAGTGTCTTGTCAGCTCCGATGTCGGACACACGAGACAGACTGAGACTCACCTGCTGCCGGAGCGCCGGAGATACTTTTCCATGAGCATGCAGGTGCGGCCAAACTGGACGCTCCCCAACGCGATGCCCTTGGCGCCATAGTCGAGCACGGCATCGGGGGCGATCGTGCCGTGGAAGTCGGGCTGGCCAGGCGCGCTGACCAGATGGGACTCGGTCCCGCCCGAGACGGTGAGCATGACGACCGCTCGCTCTGGCAAAGCGTGTGTGTGTGAGCCGAGGATGCCCATCGCAGCCAGCGCCTCGGGCACATACCTGGTCGGTTCATGGTGCAGTCGAGGCGGACAGTCAGCCGGTCCTCGATGTCGCGGAACTGGGTGTTGGTGAGCGAGCCTGGGGGCGATGGTGAGCGCAGGCAGCGACGAGTAGCGCTGGGACGTACCGGTCTCGTCGATGAGGTAAAATCCGTCGACAAAAGTCATGGTGGGAAATTGGAATGTGGGGAGATGATGTCGAAGGACCGACAGACACAAGCAGTATTTGTACTCTGACTCGCAACGACACGCACCAGATCGCGCCCGCTGATCTGGCTCATCAGCCGCCCCTGAATTGCCAATCGCCACACCCAAGCCCAAGATCTGCCGCATGCGACCCAAGCACCCGGGCCGCCCGCCCCTGACTGAGCCTCACCCACCATCGGGCCCGAGCGCGCTCGTCGGTCGGCATGTCACCATTTGGGCCGGCCCTCATCCGTTTCATTAACGCTCACCACTCGGTCCATCAATCACCGGTCGTGGGAGGCGAACACAGTGGCTGATGGAACAGATGTGCGAGCCAGCTCGTTCTCGCCGTTGCCGACACGGTCCGTCCGAAACGCATGGTTATCGCACGAGCGAACAGCGTGACCCCGCCCCACGCAACTCGCTCGGAAAATGTAGGGTGACAGCATTTGTTCGACGTCGGGCTTGTCCTAAACATATCCCGGCTGTGTGCGCGCTCATCGATCAGAGATTTTTTTGTTCCGCATACGTTCCGGCGCTCATTCCGCGGCTCTTCCGAGGCACTTGGGTGTCTGAAGCCCAAGTATAGTGTAGCGATGTCCATCGACGCCACATATTACAAGCCAAGCCATACATGCGTTTAATGCAGTATAGTCTTGCTTTTTGGCCGAGAATTGTATCACTCCGTCGACCATTCATTGCACCAATGGTTGCCAAGCAGCAGACAAAAAGGGAAAGATCACAGCGAGTCGAATATCGAATGCTCCCGAGCTAGATCATGTCGCACGCTCGACAAGAGTGAACCAATACAGGCATCGATCGTACACACCTTTCTACTAGCAACCCCAAATTACTTTGAGCCTAGGTGCAAAAAATGCAACAGAGAACCAAACGTCAATTGCTCCCGAATACAAGTTTCAACGTATACTCTCTCATGGACTGTCAACCGTGTAAACTATTCATCCCAGCCACGATCGTCCATTCATCGTGCTCATTCCGTGCTCATTCCGAGTCGTATCGAGAAGCCGATGCAAGGGTTAATCACAGATTAATCTAATTACTGCTCCCAAAAACAGTCGACGCAGTAAAGAAAAGCCGACAGCAACTTGGTCGATCTCGATGTCGATACCTGTCCGATCCCGACTTGACAGTCCGCTCAGCATCGCGATCCACTTCTTGGACCGAGACAGCCCAGTTAAACTCTCGGCCGAGAAACCCAAACAAAGCGTTTCCGAAAATTCCCCAAAATCATATTTTAAATGAATGCAGTGGCTGGCGCTCGCCACATTGAATCACCACGAGATCTTGCCCTGGGTTAGCTAGCTTAATTAAAACCAGAGATTAAGTCGGGGACTATTTGGATCAGGGGTCGCACGGGTCTCAACTCCGACTAGCTTCACACGCACGACACGGACGATTTGCCGAAGAGCCGGTCGGAACAACCGGTACGGCCCCGCCCTATCTGCTACCATGTTAAGAAATAGAGATTCAAAGCCCGCTCCAGGGCTTCCCGAAGGTCTGTTTTTAGTGTCATTGAACAGCGGACAAAAGGAGCCGCTGATGTTGCGCCCATTGAAAGGCTCCATGCCTCTTTTTTCGACTGCTTTTAGGCATCGAACTGGGCGATGTGATGAGCGGGTAGAGTTTGGCGCGCTTGCCACAGTAACTTTCCGGATACTTGTCACTGGTTTCGCCCATCCACAGGGTAAGCTTTTCGTTTTCACTCCACGCACTGACATCAAACTTGATACAATTATGTGCATTGTCCAGCCTCTCGGCCAAATCGCAGAGATCGCGGAAAGAAGCTTACCAAGTCACCTATCCGCAGGCAGTGAGAAAAAAAGGCGTGGCAAACGATGCCCAGTCCAGCGCCCAGCGCATGGCCCTACGTAAGTGACCTAATGCCTCCCCATGGGCGCTTGATTCCCGAACAGGCCGTGTGCCGCTCACACCGCCCCGACCCCATCTAAAATGGAACAAAACATATATGGATAGCTTGATGCGTACATCGCGCGCACTGGGCCGGTAGCAACACGCACTGAGTAATCTGGCCCCTATGTACATCATGCGTTCGGCCGTGACCGACGATCTGCGCCATGTGCTGCGGTACCCGGCTCATGCCCGAAACGAATTAATTATTCGCAGTGGTCACGAGTCCATCGCCGGAACGGACAGGGGGGCCAAGGGGACGGAAGGGACCATTTCGGAACCGTCTGACCGTGCCTGTGAGGCATCGGATGATCGACAACGCAGAGCGAAAAAATAAAATAAAACAACGCGGGGAGCCGTATGGGGTAACCAACTTGCCCCCCCGTGATGCGCGCGTGACCACGAGCCAGGGCTATCGTGCGCGAAAACATGTGTTTCAGAACAAACATCGGTTGCGGTCTCTTGTTGCGCTTCGACGGATCGTGCCGTGCAACCTGGCTTGGGTAAACTGAGGTGAGCTCGAGCCGCGATGGTTTGTTTTTTAAGGTTTGGGCGCGTGGTCGTGGTGCTGGTGTCGTGGACGCAGTGGCTCCAGAGTTCTCTGTTCAGTGGCAGACACGGGCTAGATGTGGCGATGTTGCGCTCGTGCGCATATAGGTGATGCACTGTTTAGGCCGACCGACTCGGCTCTTCGTCCGATCGATTCATTGAGTGGTGCGCCTCAGATGAGATGGCCACGGTGTTAGTGCCGTATGCCAAAAGTGACAAATGAAAAGGGTTAGTTGTCCATAAGCCAACAAAATCTAAAATCGGGGGTGGTGATGGGACAGGTGGAACACCCGCGCGGCCCGTCGGGACAACGTTACCCAGACCAAGCCGCACGCAACCCGAACGATTCAGCCCATGGCGAAAACCTCGCCGTGTGTTCGGCTCGCCGAAAACGGCTGTGTGCGCCCTTGTCTTCACCGATTTCATCTCCACCGGCAGTTTTGTCCCCAGAAAAAAGTGGATTTTCAGCGGTACATTGGGGATCGAATGGCCTTGGGTGCTGTCACCTGGGGCGTTTGTCGAGCCTGGAAGGATAGGCCCCCACGTTGTGCCGAGGTCCGGCTCGTAGCCAGTCAATCACGGATGAAGGAGTGTATGCGTCCTGGAATTTTGATTCTGCGTATTCACAGTCGCGTAGAACTGTCAGCTGGTCCGATGCGTGATTCAGTTCACTCGCCGTAAACGCGCGAGAAAGGCCTAGAGCCGAGCCCTACGCGGTCGAGCCTCGTCCACCAAGATGTCAAAACGGACAAGGGCCATAAAGGTTAGGTCATACAAAGCAACTCGAGTGAGGTCCAGCAGCCGCTCGCCGACGTAATGTATAGGATAGTCGCGGGTCGTCCCCTCGGCAGGGAGGCTAGCCTCGTGAGCCTATGGGTGTTCATTTCGGCTTGGCCCTATGACACATGTGACAAGGTATAATTTACAAAGGTTTATTTGTGATAGATTCATCACGTACGTAGTTTTCGCTCAACGCCGAGACCCCACAACAAGGGACATGTCAGAGAGGCATGTCACGTCTACTAGGGTCGCGCTTTGTTGTGGATCAATTTGATCAGCAGGGCCGCCGACGGTTGATCCCGATGCTGTCAGAATTTCAATTTGGATAAATCAAGATTTCAACAAATAGAAATGTGGGGTTGGACAGCACCAGCGCTTCAACTGAGGGGGAAAGTCGCAGCGATGAAATACGTGTGAATAAATTAGACAGATGGCGTGTACAAGGAATGCGCGGATCTGGCCTAGATGAGGATTCTCGAGCTGGCAAAGTGGATCCCGAGACTCTTGTTCAGCATCTGGTTCTCGCGCGCTCGGGTGATCGCGACAAGCACGGCAACAAAGGACAATAGTGAACTGAAATATCCCGACAAAGTCCTTCCAGTGACGATCTTTGGCCATTCGCGCCAGAACTTGGACGTAATTAATTTCCGAATCCATAAAATGATAGGTAAAAGGGATAGTGGTTTGTGTGACAGATTCGGCACATCAGGGCTGTCCAACGTGACAGGTCCGAGCGGACGCGCGTCAATAAATCGTAAAGCCACGGGAGAACGACAGCCTGGACAAGGGGGAGCTGATGTCCGAAGCGTAGCGAGCAGAGAATGGGATTGATGGACAGCCGTTGAGTCCGAATAGTGGATGGTGAGTGTCGGGGATGAGGTCTCGCCGTCTGCGGGTCGGATATCCGTTGTTCGTTTCAGCTTGGGTGTTAGGTAATTAAAGCCAGCCGCTTGCAGGATGATGCTAGCACGAATAAAGAGTTGTTCCAGACTTCGGGGGGCTAATTGGGAACTTAGGTCATCTTGCAGCGTCACTGGGTTTCCGTACGAGTTGCGAGATTGTTGTAGGTATGCTGCATGCCAACGAAGAAAACATGTTCGGTGCGTCAGGTGCTTCTGAGGGGCGATTGTGCAAAAAGCCTCGAGTGGACCTGTGCTATTTGATATTCTCTCCCCACCATCAGCATCTATTGTATGGCTCGACGTTGACATGGTTTCCGCCGATCCTGAGCAAATTAAGCACTCGTCTTCGTCTTCCTCGCCTGCGTTCCGGGCTAGAACAACCCCGTCGCCACGGACGATGACTTCTCCGATGCGCATGTTGGCAAGGTCTTTTCGAATTTGTTCTGTGAGCTTGACTCGACGTCGACGAACGTAGTACAGGATACCAGCTCGTTGGGTCTCATGAGCCAAGGAGAGTAAAGCTGCCATGACAATGAGAATGCGCCAACTGAGTCGGGCCCCGTCTTTGAGGCGAGGAAAGTTCACGGGCACCGTGGGTTGCATATGCATCGGAAGAAGTGAAAATCGTTGGATGCCGTTGAAGAGGAGGAATGCAGTCTAGTAGAAATCGAATGAGTGATATTTGGCATTTCTAGGTGGAATGATGGATACACTTACCACAACGTCGACTTTGCCTATTGTGCCTTGTTCCTCTTCACTCATACCCGAACCCCGGCGGTGGAGCCAATCCCACATATTCCTCCAAATCCCGGGCGTGGGATCATCTTGCTCAATCGAGAGTTCAGCTTCAGTCGGGACGTCGGCCTCGAAGCTGCTAGATCCAAGGTTCGTTCGAGCTCTCGCACTTCCGTCGACCCAACAATAGACCGAATACGCTAGCAGTGCAAATCTGATAGAGGCCTTGGTTGTTGATGCCATTGGGCAATCTGTAGGTGTGAGATTCGAGATTCGAGATTAGAAATTAGAATATAGCAGCCAGCGAGCCAAGCATGCCCTGTTAGCCGCGTGGTGGTTGCGCGGTGGCAAGAGGCGAACTATCACGTGCGTGTGAAGCCCCTAAACTCGACCCCGACGACCACAAGATAACACTTTGTTTCTTATCAAGCAAGTCTTCAGATAACCCTAGTTTAATTACCCCAACTGATCTGGTTGATCATATGTTAGGTACAGCTTCTTGTTACGATGAACAAAAAGTCTCAAAGTGCCACGGCACTCCGCCGCCTCATGTAGGTGCAGGCACATCTAATTTTGCGTTTTTCTGATGTGAACGGGATTGCACAGGACAGAGTATAAGCAACTCACGACAAATGGGTCTCCGGACAGCATGTTTACAGCAGGTACGCCTATTCCTCCTTTTGCCTATTCGCTATTCGACCACGTTGCATGTTATCGACCTGACCCTGCTTCCCTCACCTCTCTGTGCAGGACCCGTCTCGGAGGACAATTTTTTCGAATGGGAGGCACTCATCAACGGGCCGAAAGATACTCCTTATGTCAGTTTTGCCAGATTGTGTACGTGTGGGTACGCCGTCGCTGACTTGGATCCACGAAGGAAGGGGGCGTCTTTTTGGCCAAGTTAGAGTTTGTGAGTGGTGTGTTCCTATTCTCACGGCTGTAGGACAGGATGGAACTGATAGGTGTGTTCGTTGTGCAGCCTAATGATTATCCGTTGAATCCGTTCAAGATGCGGTTCGATCCACCGCTGCTTCACCCAAATGGTCCGCAGCAAGCTTGTTCTTATCTCGAAGCTTGGCTGACATGGTCCCATTTAGTCTACGCTGACGGGAACGTGTGCATCTCAATATTGCATTCCCCTGGGGACGACCCGAACATGTATGAACTCGCCTCGGAACGATGGAGTCCGGTCCAGAGCGTGGAAAAAGTCCTGCTGAGTGTGATATCGATGCTTGCTGGTATGTACACCGGATCAAATAGGGGGAAGCACTGAAAAACTCGCGTGTGCTATCCTGATAGAACCCAATCTCGAGAGTGGCGCAAACGTTGATTGCTGCAAGCTCTACCGTGAAAACAAGGCTGTGTGTCGTTTTCTCACCCCCTCTTGCGACATTTTTGCTAAAAGGCTGTCTAGGAGTTTGAACGCCAGGTCAGGGCTTCCGTGAGGGAATTGCTGGGTCTCTGAGACTGTCATGTATCATTAGGAGATTGCGATATAGAGCCAGCGTTACCGTATGAATGCCGTTACATGTTACCTAAACACGAACCCTGGATATCCCGGCGAGGTTGACCGGACAACGACCAACTCTAATTTAGTTGGTGCAGCCACGGCGTCCTCCATTCAACTACCACCTTCATTAGGACACCGAGAAGCTAGCACTAGCAACTGATGGCAAAATCTCGGCTTGGCCAATTACTCGCAGATTAACCGAAGGCTACTACCGTTTCGTGTCCGTTCAAACACCCCTATCCCATAAAGGGAACCATTCCCAAATCTGACACCTATGGATTGTGACGACGGAGTGGTTCTCATATCTTCATCTCCCGAACCCGAAGAACATGTAACTCTACGTGGCAAAAAGGGGAAATCTCGCGCCACAAACTACTTGCACGTTGATCTTACAGCTGGCGCCAACGTAGCCACTAGTATCGACGTAGACGATGATCTCAATGGTCATGAAGATGATCGCTGTGGCTTTTTGAAAGGCCGTTCCCGCTTGGAATCGCAGCCACGAGCAAGCGGTTCCGGCGCTCAGCCGGAAGAGACGGAATTAGAGCCACAACTTCCAGAGATCCAGTCGAGCGAACGATTGTCCAAGTACTAAATGTTATACCGAATGTCGACCCGGTCCATCTGCGCAAACTTGCTCTTTCGTTTGGGCCCCAAAACGAGGGAGTTGATGTATGTATATTGGTTAGCTTGCTCCTCCATTTAATCACGTCTTCCTCGCAGGTTGGCACCAGTATCATATCTCAGCTACTCGAAAACCCGGACTACCCGAAAATCGAGCCCATGAAACGCAAGGGTAGCGGGGAAGATGGCGGCTCGAACAAACGTCCCCGGGTGGATTATCTGGCGGAAGGTCGTGTGGCGCCTAAGGAGATCAGCTACTTGAATTTCGCTCTGGTAAGTCGCACCCCGTGCATTCTGGTGCGCCCCCTCATCCTTTCTCACAGGACCATTTACTACGAGTCGATTTTCCGCAAATACCCAAAGATTAGTGAGTTTGTTCATTTCTTGTTTCGCTCGTTTGCTTTTGAGCGCCTCGACCTCCAGTGTAAAGAAATCATTTTTCAAACATCAATCACTCTACGCCCCAACTTATTTCGCCCTTCGGGCTGACTTGGAAGCTGGTGACAAATTCGTGGTCAAGAAGACAACGAGCCGGTCAGAAGCTTCACGCGGTAAACGCAAAGTGTTGCCGGAGAACCCGGACTTTGAGATGGAGCGCAGGTGGCTACTGGAACGCCTTGGTATACGATGCCCAATACTTCCTAGGCGCCCTCTAATCCTATATTCTAGATGAGGAAGAGACAAAGAAAGCAGAAGAGGCCGAATTGGCAGAGTGCGAGAAGAATGGGACTGGGGTCGAATGTGGATGCTGTTTTGGAGATTTTCCATTTGTGAGGTTTCATCTGAACGAGTAACTCGCTACTGACGCTCAATGATACAGTCATGGATGGTCCAATGCCCCGACGCCCATTTGTTCTGCCGGGGCTGCGCTCGCCGGTCGGCGGAGGAATGTATTGGGAACCGCAAGACAAATTTGCTTTGCATGGATCAGTCTGACTGCAAGCTTCCGTTTTCGGAGAGCGAGATACAGCGGTTCTTACCCGCCAAGACATTTGAGCTATGGCATAGGATTAAACAAGAACAGGAGCTCGAGCTTGTGTGTCCACGTTTTGCATCCGTGCTTATTCAGCTCTAAGCTTGGACGATTACAGGCTCAAATACCGGGACTGGAGAGCTGCCCGTTTTGCTCCTACGCAGTTGTCATTGAAAATGAGCAGGAGCGATTATTCAGGTGCGAGAACTCGCAGTGCGGCGTTGTGAGTTGCCGGGAGTGCAAGAAGGAGGTAAAGCAAGTTTGGAAAAAGTTTCATCTGGAGTGGCGTTGATAAGATTTCCCTCAGGATCATTTACCAAAGACATGCAAGGGTAAGTTGTGAGATCGAGATTCCAGTGGTTGGCCTAAGCTCTAGGTTTGTAGAGGTGGAACAGGACAAGGTTCTGGATGCGAGACATGCCGTGGAGGAAGCTATGAGTACGTCATTCCTGTCGGTTTTCATCCATTTCTCTTCTCAGTTACGCTTGATAGGTAAAGCACTTATGCGAAACTGCCCGAAATGTGGTCAAAGTATGGCACTCCCATCGCCCTATTGCAATATCCAGTCCTTACGTTCCGCCATAAGGCTTCATTAAGGAAACGGGCTGCAACAAAATGACTTGTCCTAAGTGCCGTTCGCTTTCGTGTTATGTCTGTAGAAAGGTGATCAATGGATACGACCATTTTGACCAGGTCAGTGTCATTCTAAATGTTCGGAAGTAATATCTAACTTTAATTTTATGCTTTGAAGACTCCTCAGGGTGCGCCTCGAACCGCCGCAAATTCATCGAAGGTATGTCGGAATGCTCGAACCATAATTCAGTCGCTTGATTGTTTTGGCACAGTGCCCGCTCTGGGATTCGGTCGAGTCGAGACATGCCGACGAGGTAAGATCCACATTCTATCTACCCACACGGTTAACTCATTTTACGTTCTATTCTACCAGGTCAAGAGGGCAGCAGAAGCCGCACAGGAAGAATACCGACGCCTCCATCCCGAACTCGGGCAAGAGGACCTTGCGGTTGATCTACCGGTTGCACCGCCCCCTCCGCCAGCTCCCGGCGTTCCAGGACTTGTTATGCCAGGGTTTGGCCCTGGGCCACCGCAGTATGCGCATTTTGCGCCTATGCTTCCGCCACATCACCCGGTGCTACCTCTACCAGGCCCCAATCCTGGTGCCGCAGTACAGCAAGGGAGATATTATGGTGGAATGCTCAACCCGCAGCGCGTGTGGGAAGAGTTACAAGCGAACAGGCAGAATGAAAGACAGAGGCTGAGGCAAGCTGCGCTCGAGCGAGAGCAAGAGCGGCTTCGGGCTGCGGCTGAGCAAGCTCGGGCTATTAGGGCTGTTCAGTTGGCGCGTGTACTACCTCCAGCACCTGTTCCGCCTCCTCGAAGGGCTGCTCGACGTCGCTAGGCGCGGGTGGTTGCGTCGCCGGATATTCTGTCTTTGAATGAGTTGGGTGCTGTAGTTCTGTGGAGTAGTGGTGGGATGATAACCTCGACTTTCAAATGTGCTTGTGGTACTGTCTTTTCATTTTTTAGGATCCAAATTATATGCGTTATGTTCGGTATAAAATTAGGGATTCAACGACCCACGTGGTTCTGCTTAACTGTTAGTTTGTATACCACGCTTGCGAAGGGATTTACTTGGTTTCCTCTCGCCAAAGTTCCGCATTACCCAGTATGGGTTTGTATGGGATAGAAACAATGAGTAGGACGAGCGACAGGGGTTGAATTTATCACACCAGCATTAGGCTGTCTTGCGGTTACACCCAGAAATTTTATTGCCGTCGTGGACCACAGGAGACTACATGTTACCCATCGAATTTTCAGAAAGCCATATTGTCTACTGTTTGCTATAGAAGGGACGAAAGCCGACGAGACAAAACGGAAGACACTGCATCTGGCCCAAAACGAGCTGATATACTTCTCTCAGTTTCCGCCACACCTTGAATAACTTGAATGTATAGATTGAGAAGGTCAAGTCCTTCCTGGAAGGTATCTGTGGTACGGTAATCCACACGGTGTAGTTTGGGCCAGAGCGAGGTCAGAAATCTGAATTGATTACAAAGTGAGAACGGATCCAACCAAATACAACTTCCAACTCTCACCGCGCGACCCTACTAGGCGACCTGATCATTATTCCCTTCTCCAACACGCGAGTGATTTCTATTCTCTCCAAAGGGCTTATGCTAGGTATACCAAGTTCAGGGGTTGAGCTCGAGAAATCGATCCTTTGGACGGAGAGAGTTTCAAGCAAGGGGAATTGGCTAAACTGGATTAGGTGGCTCAGTGTAAGGCCTTGGTGTGGCATTTTCAAGCTTTTTAGCCTGTGGAGAGGCTGAAGCCCTTTGCCAATTGAGGTATTATTAGCGTGAAAATGGTGGAGCTCTAAATGGGTGATTGGTAGTTGCAATAACGAAGTCCACTCTGTGCTGCTAAAGTCTATCGAGAGAGATCTCCTGCCAGGCTCCCCGTCCAGCTTTAAAAACCAAAGCTTTGGACAATTCCTGGATATCGTAGACAGGTGCAGCCCAAGTGTTGGCTCTTCGAAGAGCCCGTCAGGATGGGCCATCGAAGAATCGATGATGAGCTTTTGAAGGTCTTTTGTGAGTTCAGGGGTTTCTAGTACCGCTAGAAAATCCTCTAACGCGCAAGAAGAAATTCGTAGCTGATACAGCGATGGAAAGGAGCCAGGAGATAGCGATGTCGACCTGAATACCTGTGGCATGGCACCGTTTGGGCTTGTAATTTGCCCAATAACTAGCTCGTTGAGCAGGGGCAATCGCGATATTATTACCAGCGACTCAGCAGTGACAAAGCATCCGAGAATTGAAAGAGCGTTTAGTTGCTGAAAGCTCCGGAGATGTTCATAGACTACCGGAAGTAATATCAACTGATCGATGGCGCTATCATCATTTGCATCATCTTCGTCTGAGCCAATTAGACTGAAGTTATGTTCAAAGCGCTTCAGAGTGCGGCATTTCAGAGCCACGAGAGCAATAACTGGCGCGACAAGTGTGAGAGGTGTTCTAAGCTGTGTTCCACCAGCACGAGCTGCTAAGCCTTGCAAACCCGGAGATAGAAATACAGAGAGCCAAGCCAGTAGTTCTTTAGATTCGAATTTACCAGCAAACCCCAACGTCTTGAGGTTTGGGAGTACAGTCCCAAGCTGAGCTCGATGAACAAGAGATGACCAAGTCAAGATAGTGAACGGTATGGCTCGACTGTTGTCGAAGTCCCATTGTTTTGATATAGTGAGGTGGTTGACAAATTGACCATAGAGGTTGAAGCGCTCCGAATTTTGTAGAGAGAATGCGGGAAATGTGACTGTTATGGTTGACTGAATGTGTGTGTGGATGAGGTTGCAAACAATATGGTTTCTAGACTTACGTTTCTGGATTGATTCGTCTGAACCGCAACTCTAGGAGACAAAAGCATAAGTAGACCCTGGACACTCTTCAAAGTATTCCATATTCGAGAAATGGCAACGGAGAATGCTGAATGCGATGTGCGTGCTATCAAAGTTCTTTCGTTGTTTGTGGAATGATCGCAAATGAGACCAAGAACTTCAGGGGTGCTAAAAACGGAGTGTGCGTTGGTGGCCATGGTTGTGGGAGTGGACAAACTGTGTGGTGTTTGGTTGTGTGATGGCTAATGTAAGCAAACAGCTTCGTGAGACTTGTCTTTGACCTGAGGATTGTATTTGATCCAATACATAGAAGCTGCCTATATGCAGAGATTGCATATAGAACCACTAGGTACTGGTCAAATTTATCGCTTCATATATAGAAATCCAGTCTTCGAAACTACCTGACCTGGCCACCTCTGTACAAGCGTATCTCGGTCAAAAGCTGGAAGTCCTAGTAGCATGCACTAGAAGCTCAGCACCTGAGTATGCTTTTCAGCACTCACTAGGTCTCAAGTAGTTCAGGCTACCAGCGCTACTAGGGTCTAATGAGCACAAGAAAGCGTTTTTAGACGTGTGGGGCCACTTTGCTAGCTAGATTTTTGGTTTTTGCCTGAGATGGCGTAAATCTGTATATGTATACAGCGGTCAGCAAAATGATTGACCCATGTGACTCAATGGCTGGCATACCCAGAGCACAACTAGGAACATAGCCATGGATGTACAAATGGTCTAGTAGAGATATGTACACTATATATATAGAACGAAAAACAAGTACACAAATACATACGTGAATCGCCGAGAAAAAGCTGGAAAAGTAACAGAGAGTGGGTCAATCATTTTGCTGTTAATCATGAAATCGCCACTATATTCTAAGTGGTGTTTGTCTCCCACTCATCGAGCAGAATGCTTAGCCCTACCTTATCACATCACTAGACTGAAAATTCTTCCGGGCATCGTTGAAGCCGCTTTCCCGATCTTCGTATCTATTCCAGAGTTCATGATTCAACTTGGGCTAAGAAAATTACTTATTTATGAGAAATGAGCCACTAATCTCGTAGCGGCAAACTGTACCGCATAGGCAATGATGGTGAGACAAAGTTACCTGAGAGAAATGGCTGGCTAGCAAATGGTAACCCAGGGCGGTGGCACACATCCTTTTTGGGAAACGAGGGTGTTAAAAAAAAAACGTGGGTATTGATTACAATGCATACATGGCCACTCCGCCCATCAGTTTCCCTCGCTCGCAGCACAGCACTAACCTCACGTCGAACCACCTGTTGTACCATTTCACTAGTACCGAGCTGTTGTTTCTCCACAAAGGATACGCGATGATTGGTCGATTCCATGCGCCTGTCGACCAGATCGGTGAGTCGCTCAAGGTCTGTTCGTGACCGCGAAATAGCAGAGGTGGCGATTAGTCCGTGCATGAACTGGCGGAATTGATTAGTGTGCTAGAGATGTACCCAGCGAGAACAATCTCACGCAGAACATAACAATGCGGTCAAGTGTCTCTTCCTTTCTTGTCTGCAGCCGCCGCTTGACCTCGTCCTGGCAAGCGAACTTGGCAATGAGAGACTCGTCTCGTAAACCCTGTAGCTCATCGCTAGCATCTGTCAGATACCTTGAGATTCAGGTAGGCGTTTAGCTAGGAATATAACGCTGATGGATGCACCTTACGCGTTGAGATCTTCTAGGAGTGAGAGACATTCTTCGGTTACTGCATTCGGACCGCTAGCCGCGAGAGTGGTGAACTTGTCTGCAATGGCATTGGCATACTCCTGAATCCTACTAGCTTGCTCTCGTGCATTTTCGTCGTTTTCTGCGGGCGCCTGGAGAACATCAGGCTGTCGTTCGCATTCAGCCTGACACCAAACCAGATAGGAAGCCAGATAAATACCTTTAGAGAAGCGGCCCACTCGCGAAGCGCACGAGCAAGGTTGGCGGTGGCTGGGATGTTCACTAGGTCTGTGGCTTCGTTTGCGAGCAGACGACTTCCTCCTCGAAAGATGCGGCGACGGAGTGGGTTAGGATTGAGTGCGACAGTTGCAGTTTCCATCGTAGGTGTAGAGGCGGGTCGGTGTGTGAGGCGTGGGACGCGGCGGACAGACAGTCTAGATGCCAACAAGACAAGGGAGACAAAGCAGGAAACAGAACATAGGCGCGCCGCGCGACAGCACTCGCATAGCATCGGTGGCTGTGGTCTTGAGCGTGGCGTGGCTACACATTCTCTGAAGCACACTAGGCATAGTCATCGTCGTGGTTTTCGGCCGGAGCTAGGCGATTGGCACAGACCCTGAAGGCTATGCTCTTCAACACACCGAAATCGACCACCCTGCATTATTGATACAGCACATTTCTGTAGCATCGTTGATAATGCCGTCGTCATAGCTATATTGAAATTTATTTATATGGTACTCTTTCGCTTACTGAACCATTCTCGCTCGACCTGTGACCACCAGAAACCCAAACGATCGGTTGAGAGGTGAGGGAACCTTAATTCCTCGTCGCATTCATGCTTTATAAATTATAGTCACAACAAGGCCCTAACATAACGCCCGAAAAGCAACGAGTTTAATAGGCTTTCAATATTTCAGCTTGATGGGACTACGTGCGGGAATACCCAGACGCGCCCAAAAACGACATGCGTGCAGATTCGGGTTTTGCAACGTACGAAGGCCTGTCACATCTGGAGAAGAACTAACATGTTATATTAACAAACAAGTATTAAGTTCCATTTGTAGATCAAAAGGAGCAGAGCATCGTGCCATAACCATGGACCCGAAAAGCACCCAAGGCAAAACACCGACCAGACGACGGACCTAGGAGGTGTATCAACATTTCCTCACACTCGGACCAGTCTGGCCCTCAAGCCAGGCCTATTCTTTCCTTGGCTCTTTTTGATATTGAGCGTGATCCAAACCTATTCCAAACTCGTTTTGTATTCCGTTCTTTGGCAGCTGCTGGGGCACTTGTCAGATACACCAAACCCTGGTGGCAGAAGAAAGCGAGTTGAGAATCGCCCTGTTTCATTCATCCTATCATCGGACAGTAACTTCCTATCTTCGAAGCACCTTGGTTACGATACATGTTTACCCATCATTCTCGGTCGCGTTACCCGATGGCCGCTCTCAAGATACCCGGTGAGCGCCAAATTCAGATGTCAACACGCACGGTTGAACCCCTAACGGCGGCCATGCTGGGTGATCACCGGGGTTTACAGACAGCGGTCGAAATGATAATGGATCAAATGATGAACAGTCGACTTCGAAATACTAATCGGTGCCACCGTAGGGGTACAAAGTGCTGGATCTTAATCATAAAAGCGGGCATCAGGCAAACAACCAAGGACTTGGGTACTCTACCTGTCCACGGCCTAAAATTGGTCAGGTAAGAACACGAAGCCAAGCTTTCCCGGTTGACAGTATTGGTTAGTCGGTCGAATCTCCCCGGCATCGGTATCAAATTCGGCGATACGATAGAGGTCGAATCCATCCACGGAAAATAGCACCTAATGTTCCGCCCAGACACAGAGCCAATCACCGATAGCCTTGCTTGCTCCAAAAACTGTTGGTACCTGCTCGGGGAACACCAAATGCCGGGGTGGGATTGGTTGTAAACATATTCTTGAACTTGCCTCCAACCCCCATGCAGGCTCGTTTACTCTATTTAAGTCTTCGCCAGCTCTAAATAGGCATGAGTGGAACCCTTAAAATGCTTGGTGGTTTGGATCACATTTTGGCTGACTCCTCAATCCTGAGTGACAACTGTAGCAGTCCGAAGTTCATCTTTCTACCTAGAAATCCTCGACGAAGGGCAAAAGTAGTCTTATATAATTCACAAAATACAGATCGCCTATTCTCAGAATACACCCGAATTTATGAACATTCTTGAAGACTCGTGTCTGGCCTGTCGCTTTGTTCTGTCGGTTGCGGTGAACTGAGCCAATTCCCGACCATCAACTGTAAACATGGTTATCATTCGGGTTACTGTTTTGGCAAAACTTCCCTTACCAATTGGAAACGAGCGCCAATGAATGCCACCACCTGGTGCAGACTCACTAGAGTCGTGCCATTCTAATTGTCTGCCATAGCGATCTGCCCATTCGCGAAGCTGAGCGCTGGGAGGCACATCACGATCAGTCCGCCAGAAAGATTGAAAGTAATCATTGTCTCTGTATAGCGCCCAAGCTTCTGCTATCTTATCTTCGATCTCGTATTGAATTCGATCCGCTGACCCAAGCCCGAGCGATTCGACTCGTACTGCATGTTGGTTGATGCGATTCCGGAGGTATGTCTGAAACTGAGAAATAGACATATTTTGAGTATTTTTCTACACAGATCTTGTCAATTCCTCTGCCGGATAGGTAAGCGCTCTCAGTTCACCTGATTTGAAACTTGTAGTGATAAGTCTGCTTGAGCATCAAGAACGTAAAATAGATGGTTTTGAAAAACGGCGCATATATGTTCCCACGGCCATTTACCCCATTCTTTAAAATAAGGTGGGCATATCAGAGAAGACACAAGGCAAAGCAGCGTTGCCACAAGATTAGCGTGAGCTGGTCCAGTAACTGTGGCCTCTAGTTCGGTCACAAGTGGCAATAGCTCGTTTTCAACCGTGATGCAATGGTGAAACTGCATGAAGAGCATGGAAGAAAACATCCCAAACATCCACAATGTACATTGGACGATGTAAGTTGCCAAGTATTTTGGGATATATGTCTGCAGTTGGCTTATAAACTGCCAGGGACAACTTGTCAATTTGGCTAGTGTCGTTGACCCACCAGCACCATTTGATTTCGGCGCTCCATTTGACTCTGTGGCCAAGTTCGACTTAGCGGGGCCGACCGACTGATTGACTTTATGGTAGTCAAGGCCCGCCGTAGTCCCGGAGAAAAAGATTCGCCCCACAGAGGCAGTAGAGGAAGCAAAGCGCTGGGAATATTTGAAGTATTTTTTCAGTCGGCTAAAAAGATCTTGGTTCTGTAGCCTTTCTTCGTGTTTCGAGGCAGCCAAAAAGATGAATTCACCCAGCAAAACCCGACCTCTGTCCGATGAGACTTCTGGGAGCCTACCACCCTCTGACGGCAAGACGATTTGGCTCATGTCTAGTGGAAGATGGTGACGGAATGTATCGACCAATACATCTCGAGTAGCAGTTTCCAGTAGGTGCTGAAGTGCCGCCTTCGTATCCCAGTACCAAATTGTAGTTTCCATTATTTTACAGGCCTCTTCAGATACACGCTCACTGAGAAGCTTAGCTTCCAATTTTTTTACCAGGATTTCTGCAGGCCAAGCACTACCCAAGGATGATACTCGATAAAGACGCTCAATGAACGAAAGCCTGGCTAGATTTGTGGTAGAAATATTGTACCTGTTGGCTATGTGAGACAACCCATGACGAATGCTTGTGTCCCAGAGGTTTCCGAAGTCCTTTCCCATCGTTTCTAAACGAATGCTAAGCACAGACTGAATGGCGAGCGCGAAAAAGTAGCAGTTGTACGTGAACAAGTTATAATTGCATGACTTTTCGCCCTCATGGATAGCACGGCAAATTTTTAAGATATCGCTGATATCTTGATGAACAGGGAGTCGTATTTCAATGACAACGTCGGAGCTTTGGAAATCGGTACCTGGGTCATCTTCAGAAGGGAAATGCTGGATAATATCATAAGCCTGAGAACCATTAGGACTTAAGGAGTTGAGGCGAGCCCTTGGATCTCCCATGCGTTCTACTCTGCAAACCGAACCGTCTTCAAGTTTAAGGACAATGAACTCGTGCCGAAAACCCGTCCTATATTTTCTATGCTGTAATAGCTGGAACTTGGTGCAAGGTAACTCTTTGTACCAGCCGCCATCCAGCCTGAGTGGGAATTTCAGGACCATGCCATTCTTATTGCACCCAGAGGATGAGGCCAGAGAGGGATTAGAGCTCGAGCCGGACCAGGGAAAAACCCAAGACATGACGAAGTGGCCGCAGACGGGGGTATGGGTGCCGAAGCCTAAATTCCCTTTTGACTAGTTTTATTTGCATATGTGCATGATTAGTGATACCACAGTACCAGGACATAGGGAGTTGCCGACGACTCAATCTTGATCGCTCATCCCTCTACCTCTTTGAAGTGATTCATACACACATGTAAACCTAATCGCCTTAACCTTCTGATAGAGAGCGCTAAGGCGGTGTCTTAGGATCCTGCTTTTGGAATTATGCAGAAGCAATGCACTGGCACAGTAGAATAACGGGGGAATGGAAGGAGAGTATAACGCGGTCTCCAAGCTCAGCATACAGACAGATTTAGTGTTTGTGGTCCAGCGTGCGATATCATCCTGTACGCTCACAAGTAGCTTGTCCATCCGTGTCTCGGTTAAAATCCACGATATACGGCCCTGGCTCAGGAAGTAACCTGGACAGCGCTAGCTGCCCATCGATTTGCCAAACGACACTAACCTTGAGGAATGTGAAATTCCCAACCTTTTCACCATCCCGGGATATTGGGCACAAGCGTTGGTCACCCTCATACCAGTGCTTGTTGCGCCCAGTCGTTAGCTGACAACAATTATGAACGGTTGCCGTTTGGCCTCGGGATCACGTTAGACACCAAGGAGCGTATCCTCTAAACTGCGATGTTGCCTCGTTTTGGTAACCCCAGTGTGTTACGTTCAATGATGTACTGTATTTAGGTGTGACGGTTTGTATCACAGAAATCCAGAAGGGTCTCCCCTTTTGAGGCAAGGTTGAGTGCATTTTAAAGCACCATCTCAACTAAAAAAAAAAATGCCTGCCCCTCCCAGGGGCTGAAAGAAATTATAATATTATATGTTACATTATTTTGATTCGCTGGATCCAATTCGTGCTCCGCGCTTTTCCTCTGATCCCACCCCTCGTCGTGCTGCTGTCGGAGCTCGGATATGGTTTGAACCATCGCGTGAATGGCATTGTGCATTTCCTTGGTCCTTTTTTCGAGTGACTCGAGACGCTCAATGTGACTGTTGACGGTTTCAATGAAGCTTCGAAGCTCCGCACGAGTCTGAGCAGCGGTCGCTGTCGCCATAAGGCCGTTCTTGAACTATGCGAGATTGGTGTGAGAAGTATGACTGGAAGGTTATTCCACGAGAGACCTACGGAAAACATGGTGACGCGACCTTGGATGTGCTCGTTCATGGTTTGAAGGAGTCGTTGAATCTCTTCTTGTGAACCAAACTTGACGGCTGGAGACTCGGTGAGTACGCCCTGGATCTTGAGAAAGCCATCCAAGAGATCCCTAGAGGATGCGTCAGTATTGAAACGGGTAAGGTGGCTGTTGGTTCGTACTCGGTAAACTCGCCAATGAGAACTATATGTTCATCATCAACTCCATTCGAACCATTTTCTGGGAGAAGCTCAATCTGCTCGACGACATTTTTCGCAAACTGGGTGTACTCTTCGATCCGTGTGGCTTGCTCTCGGGCGTTTTCGTCATTGGCAGCCGGCGCCTGTAACATATCAGGCTAGGTTCGCATTCAGCCTGATACCAACGAGCCGTTTCGCAGTGTAGAGTTGGCTTACCTTTAGCGTCGCCGCCCATGCGCTCAGCGCGCGAACAAATTCGGCGGTGGCGGGTATGTTGATGACGCGCATAGCCTTTTTGGCTATTAGACGGGACACGTTGGGAAGGGCGCGCTCGGGGAGAGCGGGTGCAGGACGTTTGACGGCAGCGGTGGCCATGGTACCGATGTTCTCGAGCGGTCTGGTGGTGGTGGTGGAAGGGAAAGCAAATGGACAAGCGCTCCCTTGCTGGCGTGGGTGGCTGCACAGCATCGACGAGCGTGCATGTATGCGTTCTGAGTCTCATGCAACAAGTCCACACAGGATAGGTTGGCGGAAATAAAATAAAAATTGTTCGGATGTTTTGGTCTGCCCTTTGGCGTTGGGTGACCGATGGTCGACATCGCGGTTCCTGGCGGGCATTCAGCCTAGCCCGAGATACAGCCAACGGGTCGCTCTTGGTTACCTGGAATGGAATAATATATCAAAAAAGAGGCTGATGAACTGCCTGGGCTTGGTAACAAACCTCGAGCTGTACGCGCTGGCTGGCAGTGCTCCCGCCTCGCCACAGTCATTAGCCATTTGCATGGGAGAACCACGTGATCCCTAGATCCTGTTCCTGGAGGCTGTGCAGACCTGCCATGTTTAGCGCTCGCGAATGTGGTCTTGACGGCTCGGGCTTTGTTGGCAAGGCCGGTGTTCTCCCCTCCACCTCCATCTCGTGCTCGCCATGTCGTGCTGCGGCGAGAATCGCAACAAGCAGGAAAACAACCAGGGCAACCAGGGCAACTATGCCGCCAACGTCAACGGCATGGTCCAGCAGCAGCCGGGCATCCAACCGGGCATGATCCACCAGCCGCAACCGGTCGCCATGTCCCCGCCGCCGCTGTCGTACCAGCCCCAGCGACAGAGCAGCTATGGACTCCCCTCGCTCCACAGCAACCAGCAAAACGGCATGGGTGGAATGCAGATGAACCAGTTCGGCCAACTCATATTGCCGCCTGCCCCAAGTTCGACACTGGTCAACACGCAACAGCCGTCAGTCCATGGCAAGGAGCCGACGACGAGCTCGCTTCGTGACAGTATGATCTCCCCCCCACCCATGGCGATGTATCCAAACGGCGGGGGGATGGGCCAATTTGGGGGGATGGGTATGGGTGCTGTCCCAGCGCAGATCGTATCCTATGCCCCGCCGCAGGCAACAGAAGACGGCAGAATGAGCGTGTCGATTGATTTCGGTACGACGTTCTCGGGTGTGGTGAGTCTCTTGCTATTCATCGATCATCGACCTGGAGCTGATGACAAATTCGCCAGGCGTTTGGGTCGGCTCGTTTCGCAGGAGGCCGCGTCCAGCAGATCTTGCAGTGGCCGGGCTCGTTTGAAAACTTCCGCAAGATCCCAACATGTCTGCTCTACAACGAACAGGGACAGGTCCTTGCTTGGGGTCTCGAAGCCAAGGTACGATGCAGAATGCTTGTCATTTGATACACTGCCTCACGAATGAGCGTGCCCAGAATGCCCCGCCCATGCCTGGTTCCATTCGGTGTGAATGTGAGTACCTGTGTACCATTGCGAGACACAGTACTCATTGGCCTTTTGAACAGGGTTCAAGCTGTACCTGGAACCCAAGAGTCTGCGAGAAGGAACAATTGACCCTCGTTTGCCGGCCTTGCCGGTCAGTTTTCCTCTCAGCTGATGCGGATCTGTTTTGACATTCGTTCAATCCCACAGCCTGGCAAGAAGCCCATCGACCTGATCGTTGACTTTTTGTCCTGCCTCTGGGACTACGCCAAGCAACAGATTACTCGCGGGATCGGTGCTGTGGCGGACTTGGGTGAGCCTCGATTTGTCACCTCATCAGAACAACTGCTTAACGATCTACACCAACAGATACCGCCAATGTATGGCTCACTGTTCCTGCAGCGTGGGACGCCAAGGGATGTGATATCATGCGCGATGCCGCTATCAAGGCTGGACTCGTTCAAAACGCATCCGCGACCAAGGGTTTCGACAAGGATTGGAGAGACCGGCTTCGCATCATCACGTACGTCAGTTCCTCAGCTCCTACTCATCCCGTTTAGCTAATCCTCGACCCACAGCGAACCCGAAGCAGCCGCAGTCCACTGTGCTCACCTCACAGACCTCCACCAACTCCGTCCGTCGCAAAACTTTATGATCTGCGATGCCGGAGGCGGAACCGTCGACTTGGCCATCTACAAGATTCTCGGTAGTTTGACCAGTCTCGAGATTGGCGAAGTCTGCGCCCGAAGCGGTGCCAACTGCGGTAGTCTGTTCCTCGACTTGCGGTTCAGGGACCTGGTAGCCCGGCTGTTGGAGAGCCATCCGGCCCACACAGATGCATCGAGTTTGGCCTACTTCCAGCATGCGTTTGCGGAGACGGATAAGCTTGCTTTCAGGGGCGAGGAGGATGATCGTGAGTGCTTTTTGTCTTGATTTCTTTTTGATTCACTAGGAGGTTGACGCGGGATATTAGGAACGCCGTTCCAGTTCAACTGTTTCAACGTCGAAGATCAGGATGATCGTTCGGTTGGATTGATCAATGGCGAGTTGAACATTCCCGGAGCGCTGCTGAGGACCGAGGTGAGTTGGTTGTCTCCGGTTTGGTGCGGGGAGATGCTGACGAAAGGGCATCGGCATAGGTCTTCGATCCGGTGATCGCCCAAGTGCTGCAGTTGATCGAGGATCAGCTTTCCCGATGCCAACAAAAGATCGACGCACTCTTGTTGGTCGGTGGGTTCTCTGGGAGCGAGTATCTCTTCAAGCGTGTCGATGTGAGTGGAGATCTCAGCCCACTTAGGGACATCAAATAATCGGATTTGCGCTCCAGGAACGCTTTGGCTCTCGAATTGGTGTGATTGCACGACCGGCGGATGCGGATACTGCGACTTGCCGAGGCGCTGCGCGATACGGTCTTTCGAACCGGGCGTTGGTGTCGAGTGTGATTGCGCCTAGGGCATACATCATGAAGGTCGGTTTCTCCCCACTTAGGTCGATCGCATTGCCACTAACGATTTGAATAGGTCAAACTTCCCGCCGAGCCCGAGGATTGGCAAAAACGGCCGGCATATATCAGCCAGAACAACGCCGGGGTCAACATTTGCGAGAACCGGTTGCAGTATCTTGTCCAAAAGGGCGCGATTCTCCGAAAGGGCCAGCGGGTCAAGACCAAGTTTTGCAAGTTTTCCCAAGGTCCTCAGGGTACGCATTCATTCTTTTTTTTTTTTTTTTTCCCTTACAACTTGAATTCATTTTCTGGCGACTAATCTACGTGATGACGACCAGACTCGACATTCGTGGCGGTGCTATATACATCCGACAGCGAGCGCGTGATGCGGTACACCGACGAGGGCGAAACGACCGAGCTGTGCAAGTGGACTGTCGATTTGAGTTCGTTGCCCAGCTTTGCGGACCACGCGCGGATGGGCGGTCGGGACGGGTTCTACACAGGTAACGTGGCACCGCTTAGACCTCGATGCTTGTTTCAACTGACCTCGTGGGACGCGCGTGTTCGTTTTTTTTTTTCACCCTCCAGAATTTGAACTCGGGCTCGAGCTTGATAGTGCAGAAGTCCGGGGTGTGTTGTTGTACAACGGAGACGAGTGGGGTCGGGTCGTGTTTGAGTTTTTGAATGGGTAAAGGGGCGGGAAAGGTTGTCGAGTTGGGGTCTTCTTTTTTTTTTTTGTTTTGTTTTTGTGATCTTGTGGTTGTTGGGATTCGGTGTTCTGGCTGGCTTTTTTTTTTTAAGGTGGTTGTATACACTACTCATTTATATATATACCTCTTAGTTTGGCGTTGCGCAAAGTTGGGCTGTCGTCAACTACAAGTCTGTACTCATGTTAGTTTAAAACTGAGGGCATTTCTGGGTCTTATATATATATGCATATTGACTATGTTCGGTTGCTCATTCTAAGGACTCGGTGGACGTGAACGCACAGGTCACGTGGATGGCAGCAAGCCATGCTAGTTGCATTTCTAGGTATAACTATATTTAGATTTATGGATATCAGTAGCATACCCTCAGGCACAGCCAAACCCGCCTAATGTCCACGAGTTCACGTCCTGCGGTGCATACGCCATGAGTTCAGGTTTGAAACTAAAAAAAAAACGTAGATCTTAAGTGCAATGCATATTGCACTGCACTGCCCACCAGCGTGTGCAATCGATAGCAAGGCGCTAACCTGGAACTCTAGCCGCCCCAGCCGTGCATCGCTCTCGCCGATCCGGCGGCTCAACTGTGCAACTAGTTGTTCGACACTCTCTTGAGAGTGCGCCGCAAGCCAGTTGGCTAAAAGCCTGTTATTCAGCTATAAAATAATGAATGTTACATTAGAACAAAATTTAAAATTTTGAGGAGCAATTGCCTACGCAAAATGTGATCGTCTTGTTCAGAATTTCGATTTTCTGACGTTCTAGGTGGCTCCGGATATCGACTTGGTGTGTAAGCTTGGTTTGGAAACGTTCCTCTTGCAGGGCTTGCAGCTCGGATCGCACTTTTTTGAGGTACCTATTCGTTAATGGTAAGGCGTCCGGACGCTGAGTCTTTAGGGTGACCATCCTTACTCGTCGAATTCCTGAAGCTGAATTAAGAGGTTCTTCATGCTGTGGTTCGCACGGGCCACTCCAAAGGTATTGATGCCCTCCGCAGCGTCCTGAATGACGAGGAAGTATTGCTAGGTTTGGGCTACCAATTCTTGCGTATCACGATCATTATTTTCGGGCTCCTGTAGAATTCGAGGCTGTCTTGTATCAGTTTGACACTTTTATCGTCAAATGTTAGACGCTAACCTTCAGAGATGCAAGCCAATCTTGAATCTGGCGAGCGAAAGTATCAACCGCCGGAATGTTGATGAGGCCAGCCGCTTCCGTGGCGAGCAACAAACTCCCACTACGAAAGGGCCTTCGTCGGAAAGGAGTATGAGCAGGAATGTGGTTAGGAGCTATGGCAGTGGCCATTGTCAATGTCTGCGAAGGTAGTCTTGTGCGATTGAATGTGTGTCACCCAAAGTGGAGATGGAGAAAGTGGAGGCAGGAAGGGAGAATCGCAACCATAGGCCGGTGCCTGAAGCCAGCAGAGCCCTGATGCGCGTTGCCTTGCTTGGCCAGTGAAAAGGCGTGTTTGATTGATCTGTTAAAGGCGAAAAAATCACGAAAACGTGCCCCCATCTAATAACTGCTCGGAAGGCATTGAGTCCATTGAGTCCACTGAAATTAATGGTCCCACCTCGAGCTATCACGAGCTCATTGAGCATTGCAAGTTAGTGCATGATCGGGCGCCTACATTGCAAATGTTGACCAGAATGTAAACCCGCCATTATTTTTTAAAATAAATACGTTCGGTCGATCCTGCAGACCGAAATAACCTTGTATGCATTGGGCGTGCTCGCATCATGTACAGTTTCAAGTGCGCTCGTTTGGTTCGGGGCCGCCCAACAGTGGTCCGACAATTCAACGTCTAGGCTCCACACATTTCATAAGACCACGGTCGAACTTCCCCGCAGTACTACAAGCCCGCTTCATCTGCATCACACGCAGGGTAGTTTGGCCCGCAGAATCCATTGAACGCATTAATTGTAAAAAATAACGGTGGGTTTACATTCTGGTCAACATTTGCAATGTAGGCGCTCGATCATGCGCTAATTTTGCAATGCTCAATGAGCTCGTGAGAGCTCGAGGTGGGACCGTTAATTTCAGTGGACTCAATGGACTCAATGGCTTCCCGAGCAGTTATTCGATGGGGGCGCGTTTTCGTGATGATCCCTTTGGACACATGACCTATACTTTTTTTTGCATACATATTTAGAGACCTACACGAGCACAAGGTCGAACTGGTCAAGGAGAAACAACAAAGCAACCGGGCGGCACGGGGCACGAGAGGGCGAAACGAGTGACAGAGGTCAAACGGCCCGGAGGCGTACTAAAGAGAGTGGACAATCAAATACATGACCCATACCTTGCTCAAATCGAGTCCATTATCATATTGTGTCGATGCATCCTCTTCTTACTCCATGTTTCGCCCTCCCCGCGTCCCTTGTGGGTCATTGCCCGTCAGCTCTCCCTCTTAGGTTTTCAGCCTGGCCTGCTAGTTGAGCTCACAGTCGAAGCGCCGGTCACACCTGTCCTGCCATTTAGCAACCTCTAAACTACCAGCAGCTTGTGATAACTACGGAAGTTCCCGGTATTGTCCTATTTAATTCCGATACCACAACTATTATCGCGTGCGACTGAGACCAAAAGTAGCGGAGACAGGCTTCAGTAAGACCTCTACTAGGATTTCTTTGCAGGCGAAACCTGGTTGAAAATCCGACTCCTTTCACTTCTCTCCTTTATGCTACTCAATTCCTGCATTGGCACCGCGAACTGGATATCGGCGGTAGTGTCCTTATCTGAAATAACCGCGACCAAACACGTCCGCGCTTCGTTTTCGGCGAGGGTATGAAGGGAGAGTATGATGCGACTACAAACAACACTTGAAATTGCTCCTAGTAGGCTAAAGTCTCGTAGTCATTCATCAATATACTATTACATGAATTGATATACGTATATGATACTACTCACCCAGACCCGTTGGAGGCAATTTTGACTGGCTCAACAGTACCGCCAATACATGAAAACATTGCCAGGACCACAAGGGCACCCGAATGGAGTGCGCCACTGGACAAAGTTGTTAGTTTGAATCCACGACGGATGAGAGCATGAGAGCATATAGCCTGTTATCATATCGCTTACTTTTTAGCGAGCCGCTGCGTCAAGGGAGTCGTGCCAAACTCTTTGCTCAAGGTCCAAATCCTGGATGTAGTCATTACAAACATGCAAAGATCATAGGCTAGCGGTATTATGTATATCATCCACATGCTTGTAGGAAGCATGATGACACAGCCAGTGAACACTTCGGGTACTAGGGTCATAAAGTCAGTGACGAAACACTATTCTTCAGAGAGGATATATTACGTGGATTCGACAGGTATATAACTTTCTGTCATGAGATCAGCACAACGGTGTTCACAACTTGACACAGGGACTTACATCCATTGTTATTTTGACGAAAACGATTGAAACAACAATGGTGAACAACAGCCCGGCAGAAAGGCCGCTAGCAGAACGGTTCAGGTATCGTCGACAGCAGTCACCACTGGTAAACATACTAGAGTATACGTCTTGAGCGATGGTCAGTCAGGGAATTAACGACTCAATCTGAGTGAAAGGCTCGCCTGTTGTTGTATATGGCCCCGCAGCGCATTAGGAGGACGCCTGAATGAATCCATGTTACAATTTAGGACACAGAGGGGTAGAACCACTAACTACAAATGATGCTCAACTCAATCACGATACCGTAGGCGTAATGTAGTGTGGCCTTCTTGCATCTGATGGAATAATCTACATAGCTAAGTTCGTGAAGTCGCAAAAAACTTACGTCTGTTAGTATAATCAGTACTATGTGATAGAGACGTGGTAGGATGTACATGCCGCAGGTTGAGGAGAAGGGGCGAATAAAAATACTATATTTATCCTCAGCGAATTCCCTAGCTCGTGCAATCAACTACTCACTGGGGATTGCCGAGCTTGGTTGTTAGATATTAGCTAAACCGCATGGTAGAAACGGAGAGTCAACCAACCCAAGGATAGCGATTGACCAAACTCGATTGAAGTGATACACAGCTCGACCGAAGGACCATGGGGTCCGCCAAATATACCGAACTTCGAAGTCAATGCTAGTGAGCCAGTCATAGCCGAGTATGGTCCAGGAGACAACTGGTTTATAAGAAGATGATTTGACAAATAATTTAGGGATGTAGTGAAGTGGTGACGAACCTGATAGCTGTTTTGCGAGGGCAAGTTGAGCATGCCGTTCTTCGATCAAGCCAATAAAATCGTCTGTTTTGAATAAAGCCATAGTTGCCATAGAATGACAGAGCCGGTTCAAGCAAAATAACGAGAGATGTTGAGAGCTGCTGCAGAGACAGGGCTGCAACAAGCTTTATACAACCAAACAAAGGTATTCGAAGTGTTAGCGAGGCATTTCAAGAAGGTCTGCGCAGGCTGAGGTGTGATTGGCCCCGGGGCTTCTCATTGGACTGCATAAATATGATTTTTCATGTGATATTGTCGAGTAAAAGCAGGCCAGATTATCATAATTGGATGCCCGAGACTCTAGGACCATCGGGGAGATTCCTGGTGAGCGACAGTAGTCAACCAGATTCCGTCTTCTCGACACAAATACAATTACTCGCCCCGATGCTCCAGGACTGATGAATGCGGGGAGCTGGTGCGAAATAGAGCAAACGGAGGCTTACGAATTTCAAGGCGAGTTTTCATTTCGTACCCAAGACCGGGCTCATAAATTGCCGAATGGGACCTCATACGTTTGTTAGATTACTTTCAAACCTGGAATAGTGGGGAGAAGCTTCAAGGTAGCTATAGCCTAAGCAGCAATTCCAGCACCATGTGATTTTCCATGGCGAGATTGCAACAAAGGTCATTGGTCGTTGCGGCTTATGAGAGCGATCTGACGCCCAGTGGGCGCAGAGCGCCCGGGAGATGAAATCTTCCGTCTTAGCATACATGTCGAAATGTTGAATTCACAAGCCCGAGCCAGCGCAGATCAGGCTGTTATGTAGATTTTTGATCTGGACTAGTCCCTATAGAGCTCATGTGGCGCTACCTAATGTGGCAAGAAGCTCCGTGGCATTTGCATGCCCACCAACGAAGCTCCAATCGGATGTAAGTCTCATATGTGGCTGCTGCTATCGACCAATTATAAATTACATTTGTAGAAATAATTACGTGCATACGCGCATCAACTCTGGCAAGTAAAGGAAGCTTAAAATGATAAGATCTGTGCTAGGCCTTGGTTTGTGCCTCCCGCTAAACTAGACCATCAATTTCGCCACAGCTGCTATCCGCTGTCGCGCCTGTAACCGGCGGATGAACCGCCAGGTGAGAACCCCCCACGCTGATGCCAACTCTGTTGGCTGATGAGAGATTCGCGCCGTCACGGTTGGCGAAAATATGTAACGAAAGGATTGCTCGACTACAAACTACGCTGGACGATGCGCCGAGTATGCTGGTGTACGAGATTACGCTGAGGTGAGTTTCGCGAGTACTGGGAAAATTATCACACCCAGATCCATTTGCAGCAAATTTCGTTGCTTCGCTAGTATGGCGTTTAGATTGTAAAAAGATCCACAAGCAGATATCCACAATTTCTTTGCGCCACAATGCCAAATTTCGTAGATTGCGGCACTGTGGGAATGTGAGAATGTGAGACTCGTAGCATGGTCCAATTTTGTGTGTGAGCCGGAAGTTTTGTGACTGGGTGGTGACTAACTTTAACTAGTGTGGAAATGTGGCTATTGAACCACATCCTCGCAATCCTGCACTATTGTAACTTAATTTCTATTCTGCTCGGGTGCTCTGTGGATATTAAGTATGTCGATCTGGACCATAGCCCACACAGGTCGCAGATCGAATGCTTAACCGCACCGATGTGGCTACACACGTGACCTAGAATACATAGAGGTGGGCACTACACACCACACCATTGATTCTCTTGCATTGTAGACTCTTTTTTGGTGTTCCATAAGTGTGATGATCTAATTTTGGAGGATGAGGTCCCATTATATGCTTGGGGTCTTGTAGCTAAAGTTAAAATGTATACCATGACAAGTCCTAGTATAGTGGATGTCCAAGAAGCCAACCATACCAAACAGGGAGCATGAGGCTATGGAGTAAAGGTGTGTATAGGTTATTTGGTAACTTAGAAGTCTACTATATAGAGTACCACACCCAGCCTTCAAAATTTAAGTCTGTTTTGTACAGAGTGGGGACTGTAGAGTTGTGGGATTGTGGGATTGTGGGGTTGTGGGGTTGTGGGGTTGTGGGGTTGTGGGTTGTGGGCCTCTGGGATTGTGGCAAAGTTTGTTGGGTTTTGGTGTTCTATGGCACTTACAGCACTTGTGAGTGGCTTAGCTGTACAGTACTGATTGCTTATATGTGTTGGTAGATTTTTTCATGTATCTAGCTCTCATTCCTTTATACACACTCTTTGCTTGATAGCTGAACTTGCAAAAAAGTTGTTGGTCCAAAAGCCCATGCTTGCAAGACTGGGCCCAGACCCTTACTTGCTGAACCCACATTACCACAGATACAAACTGTGTGTTCAATCCCACAATTTGTATATATGCTCAATAAAGATACTGTAGGTGAGTTTTTGGCCCACATTCTTGTGTTCCCACACCCACACTTTTCATAGCAAATCCACTAGTAAGATGCTGAAATGTGGTTGAATTTTTTTGCAATACAAGCACCATAATCATGACCATTAGCTGAATACAGTGTGATAGTGATGCATACAGCAAGGAACCTGCTGTTTGGCCAAGCATTGAATCAACAGAGTAGAGCCAAAATCCTTGCTTAGCCAGTCCACCCTCCAGATTGTGAGCATGAATAAACTAATGTCAAATATAAATGAGACAACAGATAGCACCCATATGCTTGAAAGAACAATGATGATGCACCCTGTAAAGACTGTCAGCACTGAGTGAAATGATTTTAGTTGTGAGCCATTCCCTCTCAGAGCATCAAATTAAACTAACAGGGGTTGGGCAACAGTATGGCTCTCTGTTTCTGAGTAATAAGTGTTGATTGAGTGATTGATTTATTACAACCTGCACAGACAGCCATAACATAACAAGGGAATTAACCTATAGTTTATAGCATTTTCTCCTAAGTTGTTATGGGTCAGGGTACACTAGAATATCTAGAGCTTAAGAAAATGTAGATATGTTAGTATACACCAATCATACTCAATACTTCTTAGACTAGAGTTGTCAGAGCTATGACCTGAAGGGTAATGTCAAACACCTAAGGGGCAATGACAAGCCTATGGGCAGTGATGCCAGAGGCTGTACTGACAACATCTAAGGTAGGACGCACAGTGAGGGTGCAATAAGACACAGGGAGGTAGAAGTATGTGCACTTCCTTAAGAGGACTGGGCAGGGACTATGGACTAAGAGTCACACAGGTAGTAGAGGGGATATGACAGGAGGTTGAGTTCTGAGGCTTAAGGCTCTCAGACTCTCCCTTATATATTCATATGATGAGCTATATCAAATACACATATGGTGCAAGACAACTATCATACAATGTAAGAATGGTGCCACATAACAGAATATTCCAGAAGGTACAAACAGAGCATAAACAACAACAAGGTCACATGATTGTAAGTAATTCTATGCATATATCTGATTAAATGGGACTTGTCCAAAAATGTGAGAAAGAGAGATGTATAAAATATAGGAAATTCATAATAAAATCTGTGTCATGGTCTAGGCCATGACAAGAGTAAGAAGGCTCAAAGTAGTTGCAATGCAATCAAGTAACACTCAAGGTAGTCTTAATCTTTCACAGTGTAAACTGACTAATTTATAGGTATAAAGAGCAAGACTACTGTGGTCAGGTTCCCTTAAATATCTTAAATGTAGTTCAGCCCTAGTTGCTTGGAATAACTGATACTAATCTTAATACTAGAATTAAGTGATAGCTTATAGGATAGATGGTGGACTGCCTAATGCATGTACTTCCTCAGCTACAGGTACTTAGATTTCCTCTAATAGCTGGTACTTAATGTCATGCTCAATCAGGCAATATTGTATCCTTATATATCTCTGTATATAAGATACAATGACTCAGAAAGTATATAACTAATATGGTACTTTATTCCTTGGTACTAGTTATATAAGAAATCACACACAGACAAGAGAAATAGAAAGAGAAAAGAAACCAATAACTGGTCTGGGTTGAGTAAGAGGAGGAGGTGGTCTGGAAGGGCCTCAGAGGAGGTCCTTTTATACCCTGAGGAGGGCATTCCAGAGCCAAATAGATACATGCATGCCAGTGCAATCATCAAAAGAGGGTACTGCTATACTTGGGGTACACCCTAGCCCAGTATAGGATAAGAGAGTAAAGACAGGGTGTGTATCAAAGGCATTGATGCATCTGAGACCTGCTATTGGCTTGTAGATCATATTACCATAGTATATACATGTAATGAACAGAGGCTACATCTCAGTGAGTCATAAAGTGAGTCAGAGAAGCTTCTGGGTCAATTAGGAAGGCTCTCCTGACTCACTGGAGTCATTAGATCTTAATTGATGGTCCAGTAAGATTCTAATGATCTTTGGGCCATTCTGGCACAAGGATCTGGTGGATTGTGATGATCTTTGGGCAGCAGATACCACTGAAGATTAGCTATCGATAGAGCATAAGATTGCTTTGATAGAATAAGTGGTTGCCAAGATATGAGTGGTGTGATGTTGCAATCAATATCTCTTGATAAGAGGAAATATTGCAACCTCTGTATCTCTGAGATCTTATTGTAAAAAATTAATAAAATATGCATTGGAAAGTGGGAAATTTGTACTATTTAATGAAACTGAAAATAGTACAATTTGGAGCACATACAAATTCAAGTATTTCACAAATTAATTACAGAGGCATCACTTGAGGTTGGCAGAGCAAACTAAAATAATAGAAAAATGTTAGTGATCCATAACATAAGTTGAACAAGCTATAAACATAGTCACATGACCTCAGCACTTATACTGATGCTTATCATGGTTATCTAACTCACTCCTGCAATTCTCTCCATTGTAACTTGGAGTGAGGAGTGAGTTATCATGTGAGCTCAGTGCTTAAATCATGTGACCCTCAGACCTTGTGCAGCTCTATAAGAGTCAGAGCCATAACAACCCTAAGAGTGACTTACTTAATACTTGTTTACACCACATGTGACCTATAACATACTGCAGACTGCAGAACAGTCTGACTCATACTGTCAACAACAACAAGTCAGGCAATGAGGAAAATGGTAAGAAAGTAAAAGAACTTGTATTCAATGAGAGGTCAAGTTCTTGAGGAGTCCTCTGCAAACTTGACCTGGTTTATATACATAGTACAAGCCACATCATAACAAACAAGTCTGTACAGTGAGTCACAACTGATAAGAGATAGAAGCAGTAGAAGTGACTGCGGAACTGCAGAATTTCACATCAGAGTTGAAATACATCTCAGTTATCAGTCCAGAACATCCCCTGAATCACATGACACAGATATACCATAAAAGGCAAGTATGTTTTGAAGATGATCTCATAAAATGTAATAAATTGAGAAAATATTATAGAGTGGATATATGCATGTCAGTTCATGACACTTCCCCCCTTCAAGGCACAGGGGTCATGGGGTGCCTTTGGATGTGACTTGACATAGTTGGCAATGAGTTCTGGTGCATTCACCAGGTCATCATAAGTTAACCATTGTTGCTTGTTGTAGCTGAGCCATTTGACGTAGTATTCAAAAATGTTAGACCTTTTGTTGTATTGTGACTTTATGATCTGTTCCACTTTGAATTCTTCTTCCCCTTCAGGAGTTACCACAGGTGGTGGTGGGGGAACCTGATGGCCATAGGGGTCATCTTTATATCTGGTGAGAAGTGAAACATGAAACACTGGGTGTATTTTCATGGTTATTGGTAGGTCCAATTTGAAAGCATGTGTGCCATGTTGTGCTACCACCTTGAATGGTCCAACTCTTTTGTGGGCCAGTTTCCTGGAGGCCTGTTGTGTCCGTATGTTCTTGGTATCAAGCCAGACTTTGTCTCCAACCTTAATAGCTTCTGGGGTCCAATGCTTCTGGTCATAGTATTCCTTGATCCTCTGGTTTGCTATTTCCAGAGCTGCCCTAAGTTTGTTGTGGCCCTTTTGGAGCCATTCTGCATGGTTGTCTGCTAAGGGGAGTTCTTGTTCCTCCCTGTCCCCAACTGCCAGCCTTGGATGGAAACTGTAGTTTGCAAAGAATGGTGATTTGCCAGTCAAGGCATTGACACTGTTATTGTAGGCAAATTCAGCCAATGGTAGGAGTGAGACCCAGTTGTCTTGCCAGTCTGATACATAATGTCTGATGTACCCTTCCACTACTTGGTTGGCCCTTTCAGACTGGCCATCTGTCTGAGGGTGATATGCTGTGGAGTAGGAGGGTTTTATATCCAGCTGTTTGTATAAGTGCCTTAGGAATTTGGATGCAAAGTTGGGGCTGCAGTCTGAGATTGTTTTCTGTGGTAACCCATGAAGTTTCCATACATATGTTAGGAACAAGTTGGCGCAATCCATAGCACTGGCTTCTGATTGACATGGGATAAAGTGGACCATTTTTGTCAGGCAGTCGACAACTGTAAATATGGTGTCAAACCCCTCTGACAGGGGTAGCCCAGTGATCAGGTCATAGGTAATTTCTTCCCAAGGTTTTTCTGGTGCTGGTATTGGGTTTAGGAGCCCTGGGGGAACTTGGTTGCTGTGCTTGTTCCTGATGCATGACTCACAATGTGTGACATATTTGTTGACTGATTTTTTCATTGATAACCATGTGTATTTGCAATTTAGCAATTCATATGTTCTGAACTGCCCTGGGTGCCCTGCTGCTGGGCTATCGTGACAGCTTTCGATGACCAGTTTGCAAAGTTCTTTGTTATTTGGGACATAGATTTTGCCCTTGTGTTGTAAAAGTCCTTCATCCCATTCCCAATCTTTAACCTTCTCATTGTCATCTAGGGCTTTTAGCACTTTTGATAGGTGTTTGTCCCCTGGGATAGCATCCCTAATGAGTTGTTCCAGGTTGTGGTCTGGCATGATTGCTTGCAGGCACAGTGATTTCAGCTCAAAAAATTGGTTTTGCACAAGCAGAGCTTGGCTCTCACCCCCCTCTTTAGGGATGTGTCTTGACAGCCTAGAGGGTATATCTGCCTGGCCATTCTTTGCCCCTTCAATGTATAGAATCTTGAATTTGAACCTGGATAGGAACTCATGCCACTGTGTGACTTGACTGTTCAGTGGCTGATTTGTCTTCCAATACTCCAAATTCTTGTGGTCACAAACAATGTTTACTGGGTGTTCAGCCCCTTCTAGTAAATGACGCCAGTGTTTGAGGGCCTTTATAATTGCCAGCATTTCTTTGTTGTAAATATCATAATTTCTTTCTGCTGGGACCATTGCCTTGGAGTAGTAGGAGATTGGGTGAAGCATTCTGTCTTCTCCATATTGCAATAATATGGCGCCTGTGGTGTAGCCTGAGGCATCTGTTTCCAGAATGAATGGTTTGCTGGGTTCTGGCTGAATTAGGAGGGGGGCTTCCTTTAATTTCTGCTTCAGCAGGTTCCATGCCCAATCCCTTTCTTCTGTCCATTCCCACTTTATGTCTTTCTTGACAAGTTCATAAAGACATTTTGTGATTTTTGAAAAGTCCTTTATGAAGTGCCTTAACCAATTTGCAAACCCCAGCCCTTCCAGGACTTCGGTTGGGTTGGTAGGGGTTGGCCATTCAACAGCCTTTTCAACCTTGGCTGGGTCTACTTTAATTCCCTGGGGAGTCACTACTATTCCCAGGTAGTCCACTTTGGTGACATCAAAAACACATTTCTCCAGGGCGCAGTATAGGCTGGCCTTTTGAAGCCAATGCAAGACTTCTCTGACATGTTCGTTGTGTTCCTCTTGGTTTTTTGAGAATACTAATATGTCGTCCATGTAAATTACAACATAAATGCCTTCAATGTCCTGGAATTCCTCTCAGATCATGGCCATGAAGGTTCCCAGTGCATTCTTTTGGCCGAATTGCATGACTAAGGGCTCATACAGCCTGTATTTGGTCTTAAAAGCAGCCTTCCATTCATCTCCTTCCTGAATTTGTATGAGGTTGAAACCCCACTTTAGGTCAAACTTGGTGAATATCTTTGCCCCATGCAAGGTTTCTACAATGTCATTGATGCGTGGGAGTGGGTACACATTGGAGACAGTCATTTCATTTAGCTGCTGGTAGTCAATGCACATGCGCAGCTTCCCATTCTTCTTTTTAACAAATATGACTGGGGATGCCATTGGTGACCTTGAGGGTCTAATATGCCCTGCCTTCAATTGGCGGTCTAGGGTTTTGCGCAATTCTGTGTCTTCTTTAACACCCACACTGTATATGGGGCCATGCCTTGGTTTTGAATCTGGTTTCAGATCTATTTCCATATCCCACTTCCTATGGGGTGGTAGTGGTTGGACATTGTCTTCTTCAGCAAATATTTTCTTGAACTCCCTGTACTTTACTGGAAGCAAGTCTAAAGAGTCCAACTGGAGCTCCTTGGGTTCATTCGCTTGCATGTGTAAGGGTTTTGTGATGCAATGCTTCAGGCATATTGGTGAGTTGAATTTCATGTCCTTTCCATCCCAGTCAATGTCCGGATTATGGAATTTGAGCCATGACATGCCCAGGACTAAATCATTTTTGCCAACATTCACAATGTAAGCACTGAGAATCTCTCAGTGCTCTTGAATGCACAACTCAAAGGTGCAATAATGGGTCACAGACCCAGAGTCTATCTCCCTTCCATTGATTACTTGTAATCTCTTTGGTGTTTTTAGGGTGGTGGTAGGGATACAATATTGTTTAACAAGATCTTATTGGATAAATACTGATGTGGCCCCTGAATCAATCATGGCCCATCCATTGAATTTTTTCATATTATATGCAGACTTGTGTTTGGGGGTTGTGTGCAGTGGGAATGCATGAAAGAAAAACTGAAGTTGTGATTGGTTTCCTAACAACATACATTCCATTCCCATATTTTTATTTTCATTCTGCACACTTTGTAACATAGTGCCCAAGACCGCCCCCCTGGCACAGTTTGAGCTCATTCTCTTACCAACTCCTTGTCAGTTGTTTCTACATCCTCCACAACCACTTTGTAACCTGACATCTTGGCTGAAGGGCATTTGGCGGCGGTATGACCACATCCTCCACAGTTATAGCAGGTATTCATTCCTTTTCCTTTTCCTGCACTATCCAGGTCCATTGCATCTGGATCTTTTGCTTGGGGGGTTGCTGGTGGGTGATTGTCCTTTTTTATGTCCTTGAAGGACTCTTGTACATTGGAGTTACTACCATCATAGCAAACAGTAGGGACAGTGAAGCCCTTGGTGTTGGGCCTGATGGCCACAATCTGGCCCTTGACTGCCCTGCCATCCTTGATCTTGTATATCCGCTCCCCACTCTTGAATTTTTCCTTTTGGGGGTTGCTTTGTGAGGTAGCTGTTAGCCTGCTTGACAAGGTGTTGTTGCTGCTGGACTTGTTAACCCCATGAGACATCCTTTTGCTACTGAACAATATGAGGTGGCAGTCGATTTCCAAGGCTTGCTGAGTGAGCTGGGCAAAGGTTTTGGTGCAGGGGTTGTAGTTTTGGGCCACCATGCTGTCTGTTACATCTGATGATAGACCATCATAAAACTGGTCACGCATGGCCACATTGTTGTAGTTGAGCCCTGTTGAGTATAAATTGAATAGGGTGAGGTAATCTTGAACCATCTTGGATTGTTTAAGTTTCTGCCACTCATCGCAGTTATTTTCGGTGCAGTTTAGATCCCCATAACAGGTGGTAAACTCCTGCCAGAACAGGTTGGCATCATGAAGCCATGGGATGGTGGTTCCAGGGTTCAGGATTTTGAATTCTTCATACAAGTTGACCCATTCAGCAGCAGATCCTTCAAGATAGGATGTGATAAAGGCAACCACTTGGTTGGCTGAGTGCCCACTCATATTTGTATTGATGTACCAGGCACATGCAATTCTGAATGAAATAGCATCTTTGCACTTTGTGCCATCAAACCTTTGTGGGGTGGCCATCTTAACTTTTGCTGTTGACCCACTGGAGGGAGTAGTAGCTGCTGGTTGCAGCAGGGCCATGCTGGAGGAGGGTTGTGCTGGGGTGACTCTGGTGCCCCCCAAGGAGGTGTTGATTTGTGCCTCAATGCATGTAATGGTTGTTTGGAGAATTGCTAACATGCCAACCAGATTGTTTATATTGGTGGCCAGTCCTGCCATGTCAGCATCTATCTTCACTTGGTTTGTTGTAAGCTTGGCTTTGAGCAAGTCTGTGTAGGTTTTATTGTTGTGTTCAATGTCTCCAATGTCATTTTGGAGGTTGTTGGTTTGTTCTTGCAATTCATCCATAGACTGGAGCATATAGATTACTTTGTCTTCATCAGACATATTTGCCCAAGCAGGGGCAGGGGCTGGTGATGCCATTTCAGGAGGGATTCAGGTAAATTCTAACAGTGACGGAGATGATAAGGAAGTACAGGAAATTGAGACTTGTTTTGGTAATAGAGGATTTTGGTTCCCTGCACAAGTCTATAAATTTTGAAGTTTCCAATCCCCTTGAACCTTAACCATGTGTTGTCCAAGTCCCAACTTTTGGTGTCTTGGCAACAATATGGGCACTCCACCCTCATCAATTTAGTTTGATCCCAAAGGAGTGCTTCCTTGGGGAGGGGTGATTTGGGCTGCCAGAAGGGGTGCTTCTTCCTGAATTGGCAAGCTTGTGCCACTTAGAAAGGTGGGGTGAGGAAGGTCTGATGGTGTTGAGAAGACAGGGAAGGCGTACTTGTGGGGTGAAATTGTTTCTCAGACTATGGCTTCTAGTCTGAGATGGTCTTGGAGGAGGGATAAGTAGTCCTCCTGGTGTTTGCGCAAACACTTGGTTAAGTACATGCAGCAGGCCTCAGCTTCATGAAGTTTTTTGCAGGTTTCTTTGTACTTATTTCAGTAATAGCAATACCTGTCTTGGAAATTTTCAATAGTGTTTAACAGGTGACAAAGAAGTTGTTGACCAAGGTTCTCCAGCTTATAGCTAGTTGTGGGGGATGGTGTAGTAGTATAAAAACTTGTCCTTTTTAGGACAATAGGGGCAGCATGCAGGGAAGGTGGCTCTGTTTGCTCAACAGCAAATTTTGCACTCAGGGGCACCCAGCTCAGTGACAAAGGCTTGTTGGGCTTGTCCAACTTTCTGGGGGTGGACTTTGACAATTACCACATGGTTAAAATCAATGTGCCCAGCCTCTTCAAGGATATCTTCAACTGAGTTGAGGGTGAAGCAATGGATAGACAGGTGTCCAAACCACCCACACAATCAGCAGCACTGGTCTTCTGTAAAAGGTTGTGCCACTTGAGGGCTGTGCATTCTGTTAGAGACGTACTTGAGCAAGAGCAAGATAAAAGAAAAATAGACCCTTTCCTGAGTCTATTGGAATAGGAAGGTGACTTCCATTGCTCAACTACTTAAGGGCAATGAGCAACCCCACCTCTTGTCAATGGAAGAGATTAGAGAACCAAAGCTTGTTACAATGTGTGAGGGACCTGGCTATGCAAGGTTTCACAGAGGCACGTATAGGGCAACAATGTCTTGTGGCTGTGGATAGGTGGAGTGGGATTGGGGAAGGCAATGGGGAGTTATCTTGAGACAATGCCAACGGTGTTCCAGACATATCCCAGACAACACTGAGACTTATGATTGTCAAGAACTTGACCTGATGTCAACGACGACAAGTCAGGCAACAAGGAAAATGGTAAGAAAGTAAAAGAACTTGTATTCAACAAGAGGTCAAGTTCTTGAGGAGTCCTCTGTGAACTTGACCTGGTTTATATACATAGTACAAGCCACATCATAACAAACAAGTCCATACAGTGAGTCACAACCAATAAGAGATAGAAGCAGTAGAAGCAACTGTGGAACTGCAAAATTTCACATCAGAGTTGAAATACATCTTGGTTATCAGTCTGGAACATCCCCTGAATCACATGACACAGATATACCATAAAAGGCAAGTATGTTTTGAAGATGATCTCATAAAATGTAGTAAATCAGGAAAATATTATAGAGTGGATATATGCATGTCAGTTCATGACACATAGCTTGAAGGGTATATAACTCATTGAAAGCAAGCCTGTGGACCCCAGCTTGCTTTATCTTGTCCACCACAGGGACCTTGACCATACTGTCATGGCCTAGACCATGAGCATGGCTTTATCCTGATTTTATATTATTTTGTTTTGTTTTATCTCTATCTCCTAGTTTTTGGACAAGTCCTGTTTATTCAGATATATGCATAGAATTATTGACTGAGTCATGTGTGTTATGGATTACTAACATTTTCTATTATTTTAGTCTGCTCTGCCAACCTCAAGTGGTGCCTCTGTAATTAATTTGTGAAATACTTGAATTTGTATGTGCTCCAAATTGTACTATTTTCAGTTTCATTAAATAGTACAAATTTCCCACTTTCCAATGCATATTTTATTAATTTTTTACAATAAGATCTCAGAGATACAGAGGTTGCAATATTTCCTCTTATCAAGAGATATTGATTGCAACATCACACCACTCATATCTTGGCAACCACTTATTCTATCAAAGCAATCTTATGCTCTATCGATAGCTAATCTTCAGTGGTATCTGCTGCCCAAAGATCATCACAATCCACCAGATCCTTGTGCCAGAATGGCCCAAAGATCATTAGAATCTTACTGGACCATCAATTAAGATCTAATGACTCCAGTGAGTCAGGAGAGCCTTCCTAATTGACCCAGAAGCTTCTCTGACTCACTTTATGACTCACTGAGATGTAGCCTCTGTTCATTACATGTATATACTATGGTAATGTGATCTACAAGTGTCGTGACCCTCTGGAGGCTCCCTTGTGGAGCACTTAAGTAGTGGCTGCGTTGACGGTTTGGTGCTATGCAGTATGTATTGAGTGTTCTAGTTACAGTGTTTGCTATGGTCTATGGTGGTTGACGAGATAAAGCAAGCTGAGGCACCCAGTCTTGCTTTATCCTCCTTATATATACCTGTGGCTGCGGTGGCTGCGGACGTATTATCTAAGCACACTCCGCAGTAGGTGTAGGTTATGTACAGTACTATGGGTTAGGTAATTGTTTGTCTTAAGTTTGTGCGGCTCCGAATCTTATAGAGCCGCACGAGGTCCGAGGGTCATGTGACCTTTTTGGACTTAAGCACCCGGCGCTTAATCGCTGAATAAGCGCCGAGGTCACGTGACAACTCGCTCCTCGCTCCAGGTAACATGGGAGAGAAACGCTGGAGCGAGTTCAGGGTAACCACCAGCGCTTAATCATTGGTAAGCGCCGAGATCACGTGACAACTCGCTCCTCGCTCCAGGTAACATGGGAGAGAAACGCTGGAGCGAGTTCAGGGTAACCACCGGCGCTTAATCGTTGGTAAGCGCCGAGATCATGTGACAACTCGCTCCTCGCTCCAGGTAACATGGGAGAGAAACGCTGGAGCGAGTTCAGGGTAACCACCGGCGCTTGATCGTTAGGTAAGCGCCGAGATCACGTGACCTTGTTTATGGTTTGTTCCGCTTCGGGAAAAATGCCATAAATCTGTACAATATTCGGTTGTTAGGTTATGTCTGCTAGGCGGGTCATAACATTATCCCCCCCTTTGGACATGTCTTGGGGGATCTCGAGGCATGTTTCTTTTTTCTGGGTTCTAAAAGTTTCTAAAAGGTATCTCATATATCGAGGAGGTTAAGGGCGCTGGACTCGAACCAACAACCTTCCGTTCGATGTGTAATTGATTAGCTAGGAGATGATGAGTCAGGCTAGACCCCTTAACCTCTACGCTACATGAGATTACTTTCTCCTTGCTTATTTCCTTGTTTAAGCTTACTTCTCGACACATGGTCTGTGAATAACACAGCTTATACAAAGATAAATTATTTTTATTTTTTAAGGAAAAATAAAAAATGGCTTCCCTCCTGAGTATACCCAGTCTACGTTTTTGGATACCCATAAGTCCCCCTCTTCCCCCTCTATGTCCGTCCAACACTTCATTATGGCCGACCAGCTATTCCCCAGGATCACCGTCGGCCATACCTTCATTGACTTCACATGAGCATATCTGCCTGTGAAGTCTGCTTCGTACTGGCTCAGGGCTTTGAGCGAGTACTTCCCGTTTGACTGGACCATGTCATCCAGGATCCAGATGTCGGCGTCCTCCGACAGATTCCCCACGTTCCAGACGTTGCACATCCGGCTATGGGAGCCCTTGGATCGCGCATACGCCGTCTTCCCAGTTCCTGTTTCGCCTTCAATCACCAGGATGTGATGGCACACGCCCCTCCCTCTCTTCTCAGCTCTTCCGCAAACCATCGGTCCGCCCTGTCGATGTGCGCCGGTCTTCTGGGACTTCCAACTCCACCGGGATTGCAGGCATGCATCCCCGGTCCTCCTTATACGTGTACTCAGCATATGCTCGTACCGAGTTCCACGTCGTCACCATCTGGAGGGGGCGCAGGCGCTTGAATGCCTGGTAGTACTCTTTTTTTGTCGCTGAGGCAACAATCTCCGCCCCGTCCTCCAGGTCCGCCTCCGCCCTCGACCTTTTCCTGCCCTTCCCCTTCACCAGGATTTCCTCCAACCTTTCCAAGGTCAGGTCCCCCGCCATCAGCTCCTCTACCTCCTCGCCGTTAGCTCCGACATCCTTCCAGAGGTAGTTGAAAGCCTCCCTTGCAGGGTTGCCTCCTGGTCCGTCCTTGAGGTCCTTCAGCAGGATGTTGGGGTGTTGCCCCTCGAAGTCCCAGAACCGGGTGTTCTGGGTGTTCCAGCCGCCCTTCCGCTCCTGACTGATGGAGAGGGCGTGGACATGGAGGGGCCGGGCCAGGTCGTAGTTTGGTTCCTCGGGGTTGTGGCGTTCCACCACCAAAGTCGCCCAATGATTTGGCCGTTGGCGGCAGAACGCCTCGTATCGGGCGACGAGCCCACTTGAGGGCTGATCGCGTAGCTTCGACCAGGTCAGCAGCACCGCCCTGGTCTGGACGCGGAACCGAGGGGCCGGCGCGGTTTCGGTCGGCTCTTCGGACCCTCGATCCGTCGGCGTAGGCCGCATAGAAGCGGGTGAGGGGGCTCGGCTTGATACCGAGGGCGCTGGCGATGGCGACGCCGACCTCCGCCCTTCGCTTGATCCGCTTGGCTGGGGTGTTGCCGCGTTCGATCCATTTCCGCTTAGCATCGTTTACAGTTTTAGAGGTATTTGGGGACTGGGAAGAGAGCATGAGAGTGTGGGTTATCTCGGGTCTTGTGCTTGTCTATATAAGCTGCAAGGTCCGTTTTAATTGTCACATGACTCCGTCTTGCATTTGTTGTGATCACATGACCTTATTTTGGTGATGACGCATCTCCGAGGGGTGCCCTCCCATCCGTTCCTCTGCGTCGGCCTTGATCCTCGCTACGCTCGGGGCCTCCGCTCCCCCACTTCGGTCGGTGCCCCCTCTCCGACCCCTCCGGTAGTTAGGGGATAGCGTATATTCACGTGACTAGGCTAGGTCATGTGATTCCTGTGCTTTGTTGTTTGTTTTCTGGCAGGTGGTCACATGACTAGGCTAGGTCATGTGATTCCCGTGCTTTGTTGTTTGTTTTCTGGTAGATGGTCACATGTCTGTTGGTGTCACCTGACCAGACCTTGTTTTGATGTTTGTGCACGTTATTGTGTTGCACTGTGATTTTTTAATGTTCATGGTTTTGTTGTTTTCCTTCCTCATCCCGTCTTTACTATGCGTGTTATTTCCCTTAACTACAATCCCCTTGACTGCACCTGCTGGTCTCTTCCTGAGGGGGAGTACTGCGCCTACTGTGATGCCGTGTGCGACGCCTCCCTTGAAGACTTCTATGGAGGTGTTGGGGACTGGTTCTTCTGTGGGGTGCCTGGTATGTGTGTTCGTTCTTCGTCGTTCTCACATAGCTAACTTGTTCTGTAGAAGAGCGCATCCTCCTTGATGGTCGGGCCCATGAGGCCACCCTTGAGCGTGTCTGGGCGCTTGTTGATCAGGACTGCCGGTTATTTGAGGAGCGGCAACACCAGGCTGCCCTTGCTGAGTTTTTTGAGGAGGGCTCAGCCCCTTTGTTCGATGAGGCCTCACCCTTTGCGGCTTCTGGTTCTGGATGTTTCCAGAACTATATGGCTGATCTCCCAGGGGGGGAGGCCCCCTGGCTGTTGCCTGAGAACCGGGCCGGTGGTTCTGCGGCCCGTACTATTAGGAAGGATAAGAAGGCAAAAAAACCCTATACCCGGCCCCTCAAGGGCAAGAAAAAATAGAAACATTTTGAAATGTATTATTATATGATTATGAAAATTATTCTTAAGACATTCCAAAAAACGTGTGATAGGCCCGATAATCACAGGGGCTCCGGGGCCAGCAGGGGCACTTCCTCCAAGGCGCCCCCAGCTCATCCTCCCATTTGGCCCAATCCGTTTGGACTCCCTCTTGGGCCGGGTCCGGGGTTGGTTCCTTTATCGTTACTCTCGGCTCCTCCTCCTTCACCACCAGGGACTCCAGGCTTGCCGTGAGGCTCGACATATCTGTGTCGTAACCGTGCAGGTTTGGGCGTACCTTCACCCAGTTACGGAAGTCGGCCAAGTTTGCTTCCTTCAACCTGATGGCAGTAAACATTTCATCAGTGGTAGTGGCCTCAAGCAGTCCCACATACGGTGCCGCCGGTGCCAGCTTCCACTGCTCCAACAGTGCCTTTGCCCGGCGCTCCACCTCCCAGTCCCCTCCGTCTGCCATTTGGCCTGTGGCCCTCCTCTGTTGCCTTGCTGCCTTGGTCACCACGTCGACTGTTGGTCCCACGATATTGTCGACGACATACATCGGTGTTCTTAACAAGGCGTTTCTCGTCGTTGGCTTCCGGCTTCCATGCCATGTCAGGACCCCTAACCTGGGATCCAGGTACTTGTCATCGTCAATCCAGTTCCTTTCATCCCTTAACTTCTTTGGGATGTACACTAGGTTAGCCCCTGGCAACAGTCGTTCGGCGTACCTCTGGGCGTCTTCCACACTGGAGCAGTACATCCCTGGTTTAGGACGATTTTCCCTGCCAGGGTAGGGTGCTGGCCGCCTGGTGGTGGGTGGCTGCCGAAGTGGGGCCACCTGATTTTCGGCAAGTGGGGTGTAACGGTTGGGATGTGCGATTGGGTGAGTGACGAAAGGCATGCTTTTGGGGTTTCGCAGGTGTGTTGTGGTGCAAGTGAGGTAGTAGAGCGGGCTCTGGCCTTTCTTGGGTATCCTGGATGGCTCCTTTTAAAGCTTTCCAGATCCTCGTTTGGTTCTCTTTGGCCTGCCTTTCGAGTCACCTGAGTGCTGACTTGTCTTGACTGGCATTGGTGCGTCTGGTAAGCGCCTTTGCAAGTCATTTAGAACCTCTTTCATGTCAGCAAACTTGCTGGCACGTTCCATTGTGTCTTCTATTGGGTCGTAGCCCTTCCATCTGATTTGGTAAAACAGCTCGCCATTCCGCCATTCATAATTTGCAATGTGGTCCACCTCGTATTCCTCCTCTCCTTTTTCCGTTATGATTGGTGGTGGCTTGGCCTGCCTTCTTCGGAAGTCTTTATCTTCTGTGAATGGCGAGAGGAGATTTACATGGAATACATTGTGTACACGTATGTTTTAGGTAGGTCCAGGCGATATGCATGGGATGAGATCTTTTCTGTGATTTCAAAGGGCCCCCCTTTTCGGTTGTCCAGTTTCTTGGAGGGTCTCTTGGACGAGAGGTTTGTTAGGAGCAGCCAAACCTTGTCTCCTACCTTGAATTCCCTCCCTTTCTTTCCATTTGTTGGTGTAATTCCATTGAGGCTCTTGCCTCATCCCATACCTTTTCCATTTGATTACGCATGTTGTCTGCAGCGGGTGCCTCAGATGGTTCTTCTCCCTCTCGGACAACCCATCTTGGGTTTTTTCCATATACTGTTTCAAATGGGGTTTGTCCTGTTGTAGCATTTACGTGGTTGTTATGGCAGAATTCGGCAATGGGTAACCATTTTACCCAATCATCTTGTCTATAATTGCAGAAGGTTCTTAAGAACCCTTCTACCCATTGATTTGTCCTTTCCGACAGACCATCTGTTTCTGGATGGAAAGCAGTGGAGAATCTGGGCTTTGTCCCAATTCCTTTGTATAGGGCCTTTAGGAATTGGCTGTTAAAGGTTGGCCCTCGGTCTGAGACAGTGGTTTCTGGGGTCCCGTGATGTCTCCATACTTCCCTTATGAATATTTCTGCCAGTTCTTCTGCATTGGTGCTCTCCAGACATGGTACAAAATGGGCCTGCCGGGAAAGCGATCTACAACTGTCAAATACTGTCGTACCCCTTTGAGACAGGTAATTTGACGATGAAATCATATGCGACATCTGCCCATGGTTTCCATGGGATTGGTAAGGACTTCAGGGAGTGCCTTGTTTGTGTCCTTTGCTTCTTTGACACGTTTCACAAGATTCCACGTATCGGTTTACTTGGGCCTTCATTCCTGGCCAATAGTAATCCCTTGATAGTAATTCTAGTGTTCGGGCTTGTCCCTGATGACCTGCCACTGGGGCGTCATGGCACTCCTCAAGGAGACTCAACCTCAAGTCCTTGTCATCTGGGATGTAGAGCCTATCGTCATACCTTAATAGGCCCTCCTTCATTTCATACCGTCTAAATTCCTTCTGTACTGAGGGCGGTAGTTGTTCTTATTTGCCACACTCAGCCTTAAGGATCTGATAGATTCGTCTTCTTCCTGAGCTTCTTTAAGCTCTTCCCAGAAATTCCCCTGTACTTCTGCCATGAAACCTATGAACCTTTCTTCTGGAATCATGATCTGTGGTTCCATAGGGGTATCCCCATGGTCGCTCCTTCTGGAAAGGGCATCTGGCTTCTGTGAGAGTTTCCCTGGTCTACACAATCTGAAAATTGAAGGGTGCCAGAGTGAGATACCATCTGGCATGCCTTCTATTCCACATCTGGGCATTTTGCCAGTACTGGAGGTTCCTATGGTCAGTGTATATCACAATAGGTTCCTCTGTCCCTTCTAAGTATAACCTCCAGTGCTCTAAGGACCTAACAATTGCAAGCAACTCCTTGTCGTAGGTGTCATAATTTTTCTCTGGTGGGGTGAAGCTCTTCGATAGGAAGGCAATTGGATGCAATCGGTTGTCATCACCCTTTTGGCTTAGTACCGCCCCCATGGCCACTCCTGAGGCGTCTGTTTCCAGTATGTATGGCCTGTTTGGGTTTGGGTGGATCAGGACCGGTTCTCTTGCTACTGCTTCTTTGATAGCTTCAAATGCTTCCTGTTGTTTTCTTTCCCACAGGAATTTGACATCTTTTTGGGTGAGATCTGTGAGGGGTTTGGCTAAGGTACTAAACTTCTCTATCCACCTTCTATAGAACCCCACGAAGCCTAGGAAGGCTTGGACTTCTTTTACTGTGTTAGGTTCTGGCCATTCTAGAACTGCCTTTACCTTTTCCTTTTCCATCGATATCCCTTCTGGGGATATGACAATTCCAATGAAGCTTACCTCCTTCACAAAGAACTGACACTTGTGTGGTTTGAGGAAGAGGTGGTTTTCCCTCATTCTTCTTAACACTTCCCTGACATGTTGTACGTGTTCTTCCCTGTTTCTGGAAAACACTAGTACATCGTCCATGTAGATTACCACATAATCGTCTATTATATCACGGAACTTTTCCATCATGAACCTGGTAAAGGTTCTTGGTCCTTCTTTTACTCCGAATGGCATGACCAAGCATTCAAACTGGCCTTCTCCTGTCCTGAAAGCTGTTTTCCATTCGTCTCCCTCTTTTACCCTGATGTTGTTGAACCCCCATCGAACATCCATTTTTGAATAGATGGTTGCATCCTTCAGTCTCTCAATCAATTCTATTTGGATTGGAAGTGGAAACCTGTCTGGCTTGGTGATGTCATTCATCTTACGGTAGTCGACTACCAACCTAAGCCCTCCATCTGCTTTGTTCACATAGAAACAGGGTGCAGCTACAACTGACTGGCTGGGCCTTATTTTCCCGTTTCTTAGTTCCTCCTCTAGGTACTCCCTGAGCGCCTTTGTTTCTGCTGGTGACATACTGTACCTCTTTGCAGGCTTTGGCAGCTCCGCTCCCTCGATCAGGTCCATTTTGAAGTCTAGGTTACCTCGGTGGGGTGGAAGTTCTCGGAAACCTTCTTCCCCAAATAGGTCTTCAAAATCCCTAAATTCTTCTGGGATTGTAGGCTTTCACTTGCTGCCCTTGCCTTGATTTCGTCTGGGTATGAGATGGTAAGGTCTTTCCAATCTATGATAGGTTCTGCTTCTTCAAGCCATTCTTTCCCTAGGACTATGTCTGTGTCACCTAGGGTCATTACATAAAGGGAGCATTTTAGTGTCTTCCCTTCCACTTCGATGTTTAGTTCTGCCCTTTCTTCTATGGCATCCTTGATTTCATTTCCATCAATGGCCACAATTGATTTCTTGTGTTTGAGGGGAGTGGTTGGAATCCCTTTTTCCCTTGAATAGGCCTTATCGATGAAGTTGGTTGAAGATCCTGAGTCAATCAGCGTTTAGCTGGTTCCATGATTCCCTCTACCGTAGTGTATATTATTGATTGATTACTAGACTTCTTGAGGTAACATACATCTGCGGTAGGGGTTATATTGGGGTCCTCCAACATGGAAGTGGTAGGACCAATTAGTTTTCCGACTCAGAGCTGCTTTCTTCCTCAACTTGTCTGCTGGCCTTCCCTTGTATCTTAGCTTTGTCGTAGGTCCACTGGCCTCGGCACTCCTTCAGGACATGCCCTGATTTACCGCATTTGATACAGAGTCCTTCTTTCCTTCGCCTGTCCTTTTCACTGTTTGGTATCCTTACCATGTTGTTGGTTTGGGTATTCCCCTGTTTGCCGCTGGTCCCTAAAGGCTTGTTTCCCCCTTGTTTGTATTTCGCTGGTGCCCAGGTTGAATTTGATGAGTTGCTGGTCCTTGTATTCATTTTCTGGTTTGCAAACTGCATGTCATCCATTTTGCAGGCAAAGTCAATTAATTGATCTAAGGTATATGATGGACCTTCAGCCTCATTTGCCAGTACTTCAATCCTTAAGATCTCTTGTCGTACTTCGGGTTTTAACCCTTCCCTGAATTGGTCCTTGAGGCTTCCTGGTTCCAGTCTACCTCTTGGATCAGGATCCGGAATTGGGTAGCATAATCCAATGCGCTCTTGGTCTGTGTTAATTTCCTTAGTTTCCGGATGGTCTTTTCCTTTATGACTGGGTCATTAAAAGCATCCAGGAATCCCTTCCTGAAATCCTTCCAGGATGCAAGAATACCTGTGTGTTCGCCTGCTAGTAGTTTCCGGCGGTAAGGTTGTGCCCAGTTTGCTGCTTCCCCATCCTCCATGTTCATTAGCACAGCAGATATCTTTTTTCGGTCATCAAAGGCTGATTCGTCATAGTCAGCAAAGAAAAGTTCCATGCTGATTATGAAGTTCTCTGCTTCCTTCCCCTTTTTCCCATTAAATTTGCTGGGTCTCCCTAGTCTCGCCTCCTTAGGAGTGTGGTTTGCAGCAAGGGTAGGTTGGTTTGCTTGGGATGGAGGTTCTGTTCGGGGTCTTATTGTGGACTCAGCCTGGAAGGTTCTTCCCAGAAAAGGTGTTCGTACTGGGGAGGCTGAGGGGGATCGTGAGGGGCTTCCTATGACCACCCTAGTTCTTCCCCTGGTTTCTTCTGTCCTTTCCCTTGGCCTTCCTGCTTCAGTTGTTTTCCGGAGCTCATTTCCTAGATCGGTTACCCGTTGTTCTAGTGCGATTAGGATCTCCCCTGTGTTTTCGGTTTTCTTCTCTAAGCTTTCGAGCTTTCGCTCTTGCATTCCCAGTACCCGGTTTATTTCCATGGAGATGTCCTTTAATTCTTTTATCAGGTTCCCCATTTCTGCTTTTAGGTCGTCCTGGTTCTTTGCCACATAGAGGACATTTTTGTTGGATGTTTCCATAGACCTTACCATCCAGTCCACGTTTCCTTCTTGTCGGGTTAGTGATATTTGACACTGATTTATACCCGTGATTGCCTTTTCTAGTTCCCTATGATTATTGTCTCTAAGTTCCTTGAGCCCCGCCCTGATGGCCGTGGCAATGGTGTGAATAGGGTTGGCAGTGGCTATGGTTCCGGGACCTGGCTGGGGTTGTGTCCTTGCCTCTTCCGCCAAGGCCGTGCCTTGTTCGTATATGGTTCGGGTCATATCTTCTACCTCATCCCTCTCTGGATTTGAGATATCTTCTGGGTCTGGATTTATCAGGTGAATTGGCGGTTGAGGGCTGCGGAGTGGTATTCCCCCTATTTCCCCTCCCAGGATGGGGGCCCGAGTGGGGTTGGGTTGAGCCACTGGTCGTGGGTTTTGTGGCAACCCCCCTGGCATTCCTTGGAGGGTCTCATCTGGGTTACCTTCAGCCTCTGGGGAAGCAATGGGTTTGGGTGATTGTGGCCTACTATTTGCCACTCTGCTTTGAGATCGAGTTTGTGGTCTCTGTGACATAGTTTCTTTGTTCTCTTATGTATCACAGGAGTTAGCTGGTTTTCTCGTGTACTCAGCCCTTAGTATCTGTGCAGTATACTTATGTTCGCCACTAGTTAAGTTAAGAGCTTGCTTTATAATGTCGTGACCCTCTGGAGGCTCCCTTGTGGAGCACTTAAGTAGTGGCTGCGTTGACGGTTTGGTGCTATGCAGTATGTATTGAGTGTTCTAGTTACAGTGTTTGCTATGGTCTATGGTGGTTGACGAGATAAAGCAAGCTGAGGCATCCAGTCTTGCTTTATCCTCCTTATATATACCTGTGGCTGCGGTGGCTGCGGACGTATTATCTAAGCACACTCCGCAGTAGGTGTAGGTTATGTACAGTACTATGGGTTAGGTAATTGTTTGTCTTAAGTTTGTGCGGCTCCGAATCTTATAGAGCCGCGCGAGGTCCGAGGGTCATGTGACCTTTTGGACTTAAGCACCCGGCGCTTAATCGCTGAATAAGCGCCGAGGTCACGTGACAACTCGCTCCTCGCTCCAGGTAACATGGGAGAGAAACGCTGGAGCGAGTTCAGGGTAACCACCGGCGCTTAATCGTTGGTAAGCGCCGAGATCACGTGACAACTCGCTCCTCGCTCCAGGTAACATGGGAGAGAAACGCTGGAGCGAGTTCAGGGTAACCACCGGCGCTTAATCGTTGGTAAGCGCCGAGATCACGTGACAACTCGCTCCTCGCTCCAGGTAACATGGGAGAGAAACGCTGGAGCGAGTTCAGGGTAACCACCGGCGCTTAATCGTTGGTAAGCGCCAAGATCACGTGACAACTCGCTCCTCGCTCCAGGTAACATGGGAGAGAAACGCTGGAGCGAGTTCAGGGTAACCACCGGCGCTTAATCGTTGGGTAAGCGCCGAGATCACGTGACCTTGTTTATGGTTTGTTCCGCTTCGGGAAAAATGCCATAAATCTGTACAATATTCGGTTGTTAGGTTATGTCTGCTAGGCGGGTCATAACAACAAGCCAATAGCAGGTCTCAGATGCATCAATGCCTTTGATACACACCCTGTCTTTACTCTCTTATCCTATACTGGGCTAGGGTGTACCCCAAGTATAGCAGTACCCTCTTTTGATGATTGCACTGGCATGCATGTATCTATTTGGCTCTGGAATGCCCTCCTCAGGGTATAAAAGGACCTCCTCTGAGGCCCTTCCAGACCACCTCCTCCTCTTACTCAACCCAGACCAGTTATTGGTTTCTTTTCTCTTTCTATTTCTCTTGTCTGTGTGTGATTTCTTATATAACTAGTACCAAGGAATAAAGTACCATATTAGTTATATACTGTCTGATTCATTGTATCTTATATACAGAGATATATAAGGATACAATATTGCCTGATTGAGTGTGACATTAAGTACCAGCCATTAGTGGAAATCTAAGTACCTGTAGCTGAGGAAGTACATGCATTAGGCAGCCCACCATCTATCCTATAAGCTATTGCTTAAGTCTAGTATTAAGATTAGTATCAGTTAGTCCAAGCAACTAGGGCTGAACTACATTTAAGATATGTAAGGGAACCTGACCATAGTAGTCTTGCTCTTTATACCTATAAATTAGTCAGTTAACACTGTGAAAGATTAAGACTACCTTGAGTGTTACTTGATTGCATTGCAACTACTTTGAGCCTTCTTACTCTAGTCTAAGAAGTATTGAGTACAATTAGTGTATACTAACATATCTTCATTTGCTTAAGCTCTAGATATTCAAGTGTACCCTGACCTGTAACAACTTGGCACACATCATACTGGGACACACAGATATCAATGCTGCACTGAAACCCCCCCTCTTATAAATGAACTTGAAAAATGCCAATGTTGTTGTCAAGAAGGTTCCCTGTGGTATAACACCTCTCTTGCCACTCACCTCAAGCCCCCTGAACCTTTGCTGGTTGAACACTTCAGTGTGTTAATTCTGTTGTCTATGACCTTGATAAATGTAGTATCTCCTGACTTCATTATGGTCACTATTGTGGATTTACACAATCAGTTGGAAAGAGCCAAATATCTTGCAGGTTTGTTTCATCAATATGGGATAACCATGTGTTGATGAAAATTTATAAATACTTGTAAAATAGTTGTGTCTGGAACAATGCTGCTGTATGACTGGGTAACAACTCTGGACCATGAGGTGGCATATATATGGAAATCCACTTGGTCAGTTGGTTGCATCTTTAATCATTTCAACCAAGTTTAGTTGATACTAATTCTTTTGTGAGTACTTGGGAGGATGTATGACTGCTGGACAGTTGCTTTTCCATTTAGTGCAACTCTGCCCAGTGTGCTGATTGACAGAATCACTGGCTTCAACTATTGATTGCCTTTTACACTATTCTTATTTTCACCTATACCTAGTGCCTTGGTGAGTAGCCTGAGGACCTGCATGTAACTTTCTGTTTGACAAATTGGTCTTCTAGACATGAGCATCATTCATTTCATCTCATCCAGAAGATTGCTTAATCAAATTTCAAAGTTGTAAGCAAGTATTGACATTTTATGGCTAAAGTAATGTAATTGAGCTCAGTGTGGTCTATAGTAAGTTCCTCCTCCCTTTATATTAGTGAAACAATAGTGTAAATTTTCAGTGCCAAGGGTTGTTTTCAATACACTGCTGGGTTTTGCACAATCAAAGGTGCACCTAGAGGGCTGGCAGCAGGCTTGGCATTTACAATGTTGTTTTCCCTCATGTTCATCAAGAACTTGATTGATGTATGTGCAACATTCTAATCATGTAAAGACCCCTGTTTACTATCTGTTGGTCTTCCTTAAGTAGTGGCTACACTGGTTGTGTTGTCTATTTCTATCTATTGTGTGTGTTATTCTACAGTGTATGTGTCAGAGCTGATGACCTGAACAACAACACCTAACACTTGTGAGGTGAAGGCAGATCCAAGGGCTGTAACACTGAGGATCAAGGCTGCAACATCTAAGAGGGGACATGCAGTGAAGGAGGTGGTTGTGATGACATGCAGGGAGAGTATAGAAGTGCACTTGTCCTAAAGAGGACTGGGCAAGAACTGACTAATTTATAGGTATAAAGAGCAAGACTACTATGGTCAGGTTCCCTTACATATCTTAAATGTAGTTCAGCCCTAGTTGCTTGGACTAACTGATACTAATCTTAATACTAGACTTAAGCAATAGCTTATAGGATAGATGGTGGGCTGCCTAATGCATGTACTTCCTCAGCTACAGGTACTTAGATTTCCACTAATGGCTGGTACTTAATGTCACACTCAATCAGGCAATATTGTATCCTTATATATCTCTGTATATAAGATACAATGAATCAGACAGTATATAACTAATATGGTACTTTATTCCTTGGTACTAGTTATATAAGAAATCACACACAGACAAGAGAAATAGAAAGAGAAAAGAAACCAATAACTGGTCTGGGTTGAGTAAGAGGAGGAGGTGGTCTGGAAGGGCCTCAGAGGAGGTCCTTTTATACCCTGAGGAGGGCATTCCAGAGCCAAATAGATACATGCATGCCAGTGCAATCATCAAAAGAGGGTACTGCTATACTTGGGGTACACCCTAGCCCAGTATAGGATAAGAGAGTAAAGACAGGGTGTGTATCAAAGGCATTGATGCATCTGAGACCTGCTATTGGCTTGTAGATCATATTACCATAGTATATACATGTAATGAACAGAGGCTACATCTCAGTGAGTCATAAAGTGAGTCAGAGAAGCTTCTGGGTCAATTAGGAAGGCTCTCCTGACTCACTGGAGTCATTAGATCTTAATTGATGGTCCAGTAAGATTCTAATGATCTTTGGGCCATTCTGGCACAAGGATCTGGTGGATGTGATGATCTTTGGGCAGCATACCACTGAAGATTAGCTATCGATAGAGCATAAGATTGCTTTGATAGAATAAGTGGTTGCCAAGATATGAGTGGTGTGATGTTGCAATCAATATCTCTTGATAAGAGGAAATATTGCAACCTCTGTATCTCTGAGATCTTAAGATAAAATCACAATAAAATATGTGTTGGAAAGAGGAGATTTTGTACTATTTAATGGAATACAAATAGTACAAATTCAGATGCATACAAATTCATTTAATTTCAAGAAAATTACAGAGGCATTGCTTAGGTTGGCAGATCAGACTAAAATAATAGAAAAATGTTAGTGATCCATAACACAAGTCAGCTGCTATGTATCCATAGCCTTGCAGGCACATTATAAGAATACCTCTGAGGGCTTGGCTTGATGGGGGTATTTCAAGTGGTAAAATGCTAAAATATGTATCTAATGACAGTTAATTTACTGACTTCTACCAGAATGGTTGAGTTTTTAGCTGAACCAAAGCAGCAAAATTGAGTAGGAGATCTACCCTCTTGGATGTTGCACTGTGCAAAATATTGAGACACTTCCCAGCTGTGAACAAATTAAAGGGTTTATGCTCATTGTGGATATTGAACAAACTCCATGCTCATATTGATATTACATCAATGTTGTTCCTTTTCTCTCTTTCTGTTGTCCAATATTCATGTTTTAACTCCATATGTAGATATATTAGCTAGATACACCTGTGTATTCTCCTGATTATTCTCTGTTGTCTTGTATATAACTGAATCAACTTCTGCCTCAATTCCTCAGTGACTTTTACCCATTTACTTGTGTGCTCTATTCACCAAGTTCAATCGCTTTATTCACTGTGCTAAGTACGTCTGAAGTGTATCTTATTCCATTCGCTTCAATAGTGGATGGCATTCTGGAAGAATATCGGCTCATTTAAATGCAGCCAGGGAAATAAGCACTGCCAACGCTCGACAAGCAGAGAAGGTCGGAAATTGCACACGATCCCGCGACTTTGTACAGAGGCCAACAGCAAGGTGTGCATACACTCGCCCTTGAGTTGTGTTAACAGCGCGCCTCCCACAGACAATTTGGCCCATACATTAGCTAGTCGAGCTGTAATAATATGTCTGCATAAATAGGCCTAGTATTGCCGAGAATCTGTTTGCGGGGGTGATGCCCGCCGTCGCAGCCTGGGCAGCCTGCCTGCGGCGGTTCTGACTTCCCTAAACACACCGCATATGCTGGGCTCGCATGTACCCTCGTGCCCGACCCAGAGTGACCAATTACATTATAGCTAGGTATCCTGTGACACAGAAGCGGTGATGCCCATTGATTATGAGGCCCCGTAGGTGTTGGCTGGTAAGGGCAGTAGCATTAGCCCTGGACTGTCTGACGTAGACTGGCGGTGAGCAGCAGAAGCAGCAAGGCATGTATGCGTAGGGCATGCCAATGGAAATTACGTGAATGTGCGTCTTTCTACGCCTTGCGGACCGACGTGACCAGCTATCTCCGATAGCTTTCCCAATGGTCGTACCACTCGCATCCGGATTCCGCCAGCGTTGCTCTTCGGAATTTGTTCCTGGTCCGTGGAATCCCTCTTCGCAGTCGGTCACACCCGCCGACACCATAGCATGGCAATGCGTTCTTTTCGTCTCGTTAGGTCCACTCTTCACTTTTGACTAGGATATTGCGAAGTATCTTGAATTCAGATCTACGCTGAAGAGGTACCAAAACGGCTGTCGAATATCGTGAGTAGAGTAACTACGTTCGCTATACTCCCGATTGTGACTTGGTCCATTAAGCTCCAAAGAACCAACAGGTTCGTTCAGTCGCATGTCGCTTCAGTTCGTATTTAGCTAAGGATCAGCCTGCCGTAGTACCAGCAACTTTGCGTGTGTTGTAGACATTGCCTCAAACATTTACCGACGCCGCGCAAGAGACTTTGAACCCGTCTACGGGCATCTGTCAGAGCCCCCTAACAACAAAAGCAATATTTCTAACTAGAGACCTTTTGAAAGCTCATTCGACAGATGCCCTGGCGACGAGCTACTTTTGACGGGTATCACAGCATCACCAAGAGCCCGGAAATGATGGATGTTGAGCAAGCCATGAAGGTGTTTGGCAGCCTCATCGCAGATTTGTCCCATTCTCGTATCGAACGCGAGATCCAGTACCACGTCACATAAGCACCACTCAACCTCGACAAGTCATAGCAGAGCGGCTAGGCGGGCTTTACCCCAGGCTAGCCAATCGCTGGCTCGATACCCGTTGACGAGGCTGGTTGGGTTGATTGCACGGATCCAATAGCTCCGATTGAAGCCGATGCTGAGCCGCAAGCAGGTCGTTGACTCGAATTCTAATGTTGAACCCAAAGTGTTCCGGCAGCAGTCCTTCCGGAAGCTTTGCCTTTCGCGCTTCAGCAACTACCCAGGCCCGCCGGGTCGTTTCCCATCCGTGCGGTCCACGCTAAAGATCGGTGCCTCGGTTGGAGCCCAGGTCGAGCGGTTCCACCTCACCCCCAGGACTACTTAAGCGTTCTCTCTGGATTTGTCTGGAACGAACATTTTAGTCGCCAAGGGCGTTTTAACGGTCAGCGCACGGCATACGACAAGACACTGCGAACACAGTGACTGCAAAAATTCGCCAGGCAAGGTGTCTTGAAGTCCGCCTTGTACGTCCTGTAAATAAAGCACAGTGTATCATAAGTGTACTTTTGAGGAAATCTCCAACGAACCCGCGACATGTTTCGTCATTCCCAATTGATTATTTCAATTGAGTATAGGATACATGATGAGGCCCGAAGAAATTTCATGTATCGTTCATATCCGGGCGCCGCCAGTGCACGGCCCGCCAGGCTTTGTGCATCAATAGTATTTCTGGCGTGTGATAAGAACGATTTAGGCAAATTGAATTTTGTGCAAGAATGGCTGATTTTTTGCCTGAGTCCAAATGTTGAAATTATGTATGGGGCCCAGATATGATATGATCACCACTGGAGGTTGTAGTGCGCTAAGTGATGAGGCATCATTCAAGTGAGCACAGATCGATGGGTGTTTGATTTTCGCAGATGGCGGCACTCGGTTATTTTGTGAGCCCGAGGTGGCGATACGCATGGGTTATCGTCTTGGGGTGGCGAAGCAAACCCCACGTCACCACCTATTACATAAGCATTGTCCTTTGCTAAAAACCACCACCATCGCAACAGTATTTTCGCTGCCACTGCTATCCCAACACCACAACAACATCAGCACCTTGTCAGAGAAACTCTCAAAAATGGTTCATCAAATTCCTACACCGGCGAACTCGAGAGGAAAAAGTTCTACACACTCCGTGTTTCGACGTATTTTGCTTATCCCGGTGATTGTGTTCGTGATGTACTTGTCGTTCAAGTATTACTTGTGGGCTACGACTCCTAAACAACCGGAAATTATCTATGCAGATCGGTCAGTTCTTGCTCTTGGATTCCCTACTTGGACCTACACCGGAAAAGCGGTGTGACTGTGTTCAACCCAATTGTGGCTCAGATTCGACAGTTGGACTAATTGTACGTCTTTCTAGGTATTCGGAAAAATACAGGTTCCGGCCTGCGGCTTCGCCAATCATCACCGAAAAACTAAAGGACGGAAGAATTAGGATTCGAGGACACGATGCGAGGGACCTGTAATAGTTGGTAAGAACATCACGGGACTCACATCCATCACACTAACTCATGAACCAGTGTCCCTCTGTAGGCCACTAACTGGCTCGTTCATGGACATTGCGCACTTTGGATCAACATTTGGGTTCTTATGCCTATATATCTCGTTTTGCCATCAGACGATTTGTATCCTGTATCTCACAGTATCACGTTTAATTCTCCAATTATTAGCTTTAAGTTCGGACAATAGCGAATTTGATTCTCGCTCCTATGGCTCTCGCAACAACCTATCCGAGGATATGCGCTCCCACGGCTATTGTTGATTATTTGTCTTTTTCGTTTTCGCGTGGTGCCCCCATGACTCAGTCTTCGTCCAGCTCGATTCCTCGGCTCGTAAGCGCCAGCTGTTCGGCACGTTGAATAGGGCTGTGAAATCCCCAGGAGGCGCTGAACAGCAAACAACCATTGGTATCCTCTGCAATTTTGAACAACTTCTGTAATCCTCAACACTGGAACACGACCGACGGATCACCCGATATGTTCTCGAAGAAAACTCGCCATCGAATTCAAGGTTAGTCGTCACTCACGCCAGACAGCTAACCCTTGGCCCATGCACACCCAAACCTTCTAGAACTTGAGATTCAGCGTACATTCAAGCACGCAACCGTAGCCGAGATCCATGTGGATACTATGGAGGCGGTTCGATTGCCATCTATCGGACCAGGGATGCCGATACGTTGGCAGAACATTGGACCATGGTATAAAATATTCAGCCGGAATGTGAATAAATGCTGAACTTGGCACTAGCGAGACCCTTTCTGGGTCTCGTATCAAAGTCATTTTGTTTGAAAAGCATTTTTTTGGAAGCTGGAAGTCGAGCGTCGGATCGGTCGAATATGTTGTATCTTCTGTCCAAAATCGGCGACAATTGATATTACGTAAGTGATATTAGACATAAGGAGTCTAATTTATCAAACATAACTTTCGTCTAGTATCGGATACTCACGCCTTCAAGGCTATGTTCACCTTTCCCGATTCGAACCCTGTGATTCAATGTGACGATCGCAACTTCGATGATGCAGCCGAGGCTCTTTTGAAAGCCCGTCTCATGGAACGACCGCAACGACTTGTTGACAGGCTTGGATTTGTTAAGGATGTAGTCAGCATGATCTTGGATACCGGTGGAATGGTGGCTGACGTGAGTTCATTCTTTGTTTAAAAAAACCTCAACTGCAGATAAAACAGCGGTCTCCGCTAGATACACCCTATCGCTAAAGCTGCCTACGTTATCTGTAACACTGCATGGGAGGTACGTTCATGGCAGAATTTGAGAGCCCGTCCTCACCGCTGCGCGCTTTACTGGCTATAGAAACTCAAGAAGCAGGAGCAATGCGACGAAGAAGTGAATAGACTCATCGAAGAACTTTCAAGCATCTTGCCATATATGAAGATAGTTCATGATATCGCTACTCTTCTTCAGCTGAAGAGCTGCGTGTTAGATCTACTACATCTGATCGAAGATGCGTCGCAATTTATCATAGGGTACAATCTTGATGGTGGTGTCGGTAAGTAGCCAACAATTTACCAGTATGGTCCTTTCTCACTTGAAATAGTTCATAATTTGAAAAAACTTGTTGGGTCAACTGCCAAGGAACAGGTTAACAGTCTCATGGAAAGCCTGAAAAAATTGGAAAAAGAATTTGACCGAGGGGTCAACCTGCAGGCTTTGCAAATGATGGACATGAAAAGTAAGCGATGTATTGATTTCAATGTAGCTTCGTTTAGGAGTAACACTTGTATTCACAGTGCGCATGGCGCTCGGAGCGTTGAAACCAGTGGGTCAAGCTCAATATAACATTACCCGCTCGTGTATGCCTGGCACACGTGAAAAAATAATCCAAGATATCCTCAAATGGTGCCTTCATGCCGCAGAGGGAGACGTAACCGAGCCAACTTCAAGGCTTTTATGGGTACACGGAGATGCAGGATTTGGGAAGACCGCGATTTCGACTTCTGTGTGCGAATCATTAGACAAGGAAGAGCGACTCGCCGCTAGCTTTTTCTGCAGGCGTGACGATCCTGAGTGCCGAGATCCACGGCGTGTAATGGCGAGTATCATCTACGAATTGGCCATCAAGCATCGTCCCTATGGCCAACTGGTAATTGCGCAGCTAGCCGAAAAAGGTGCTCTGAATACTTCCATGCAAAAGCAATATGAACGCCTTGTGCAAGACCTCCTTGGATCTCCTGCGCTGGCGTCTTCCGCCAATCGTTTTGTTGTCCTCGTTGATGCTTTAGACGAGTGCAATAGAGACATGCGTCGGCAGCTCATTGGATATCTATTAAAGATGTCGCAGCTGGTAACCTGGCTTAGAATCATAGTGACAAGCCGACCCAAAAGGGATATAAAGAAAGTATTCGAAAACTCCAAATCAATTCCATTCTCGGCCCTGGACGTTTTTCAATACCACGCTTCTGAAGACATTCGTACGTTTATTCGGGGACACTTTGCCGATTCAACGGATTCTGAACCACTTTCCGAGGAAATGATCGATCGTTTAACAATGCAGTCAAACGGGCTATTTCTCTGGGCAAAGACTGCATGTCGGCACGTGTTAGACGGACCTCGTCCGCAAGATCGATTGAAGTCCGTACTAGCTCTTGGTTCACATTCTAGCGCTACATATAAGGAACCTGATAGCATTTACAAAAGTGTGCTTAAAACTAGCATGGCTAATGGCGGCAAAGGCGACGAGGACCTATTTAAAGAGTGCCTAGATGCGATTATTGTATCTTCAACTCGTATGCCCCTATCGGTTACTAGTCTATGCGCGTTGCTTGGTCAGCGATTTCAACCAGAAACTATGCAATCAGTGGTGAATAGCTTGAACGCGGTCATACAAACGGACGATACGAAAGAAATGGCCGTGCGAGTATTGCACCCCTCATTTGTCGACTACATGACAACTCCCAGGCGTTCCCGTCGATTTCACGTGAACATCGAGGAAGAAAATGCCCAATTCGCAATATGTTGTATGCGGATACTGAAAAAACAGCTCAGGTTCAATATCTGCGGACTAGCCACGTGCTATAAACGCAATCAAGAGGTAGAAAATTTCGATGAGCGAGTCAATCAAACGATCAGCCGAGAGCTTCGATACAGCTGCTTGTTCTGGACTAGCCATTTAGCAGACTGCCAAGGCGGTGACGAAGGGCTTGTCAACGACATACTGACAGGCCCAACAGTATTGTACTGGATTGAAGCACTAAGCCTAATGGGAAAACTCGATACAGCATTAGCCTGTTTACGGGATCTGAAAGGCCGGTATAGTGTGAGTGTACAGTCTATTGCGTAGCGATCTTTTAAAGCACTTACTGAAAGAAATTCTACTAGGAAAAACCATTATATAGCTATGTCAACGACCTGGACCGTTTTATTCGAACATTTTATGATCCCATTTCGGAGAGTACACCCCACCTTTATACATCAGCACTTGGGTTTCTCCCAGCAAATTCTATGATCCATACACTTCGAAACAAATACTTCCCTAATACCATCAAATTCAGGGACGGGATGCAACATAACTGGCCTCTTTGGCTGCATTGCGTATCGCATGATGATGCTGTGCAATCCATTGCAGTATCTCATAATGGGCGTCGTGTCGCCTCCGGATTGGCAGGGGGTAAAATATGCATATGGGATTCGGATACTGCAACAGCTACAGCGATTCCGTTTGCCGGCATACTGGAGCGATCAACTCCGTTGCATTCTCACCCGATGACTGCCATATTGTTTCAGGATCGGCTGATAAAACGTTGAGACTCTGGAATGTCGAAGCAAGTGAAGTTGCTGGCAATCCGTTCATGGGTCATTCAGAAGCTGTGCGCTGTGTCACGTTTTCTCCAAACGGAGGTCTAATTGCGTCCGGCTCTGATGATCATACAATACGACTATGGAATACCGCAACTGGCAATCCAGTTAGGCAGCCGTTCGCCGGCCACTCAGGACGCGTTTTCTCGGTTGCATTTGCACCCAATGGCATTCATATTGTCTCCGGTTCACAGGATAGAACATTGATGGTGTGGGATGTGAATACTGGTGCCCACCTCTGGTCTGGTATTCTTGGTCACTTTGGCCCGGTGATGTCAGTTGCGTTCTCCCCGGATGGACAGCTCATGGTGTCTGGATCAAGCGACAATACTCTCAAGTTATGGAGTGTAGCAACACGCGAAGAACTAAAAACCTTGGTCGGGCATACTAAAACCGTCACCTCGGTTGCCTTTTCGCATGATGGCCGCCGGATTATATCAGGTTCATTTGATAAAACGCTACGCGTCTGGAGCATTGAGGATAATCTGGGATCAAGCGCTGCTCTCACTGGGCATTCAGAAGCCGTTTTTGCGGTTGCGGCCTTCCCTGACGGAAAATTTGTCTCGGGATCTAAAGACAGGTCGGTGCGAATATGGGAGGCGAACACCGATCTTCCACTCAGTAACGATCTCCATGGCCATACCAAAGGGGTATATGCTGTCACCTTCTCTCCGAATGGGCGTCATATTGCTTCTGCATCGGGGGACAAAACGATACAACAATGGGACATGCACACGGGTGCTAAATATAACGAACGTTTCAGAGAGCACTCACGAGATATTTGCGCCATTGAATTCTCTCCTGATGGTGGCCGTATTGCATCTGGTTCGTCCGACACTACAATAATCATACACGATGCGAAATATGGGACCAAAGTTCTCCCCCCTTTAATCGGCCATACCGATACCGTTTCATCGCTCTCATTCTCTTCTGATGGTCGTAGGCTCGCCTCAGGATCGTGGGATCGAACAGTACGAATATGGGATACAGCAACTGGTTCCGCTGTTGGGCCAGCCCTTTCCGGGCACACAGATTTCGTGGCCTCGGTCGCATTCTCAAATGACGGCCGATACGTAGTTTCTGGGTCCTGGGATAAGACAGTTCGAATGTGGGATGTACGAAGTGGCGCATTACGTTTTGATCCCATTACGAAACATGAAGGCCTTGTCCTCTCTGTTGCATTATCTTCTGATGATTCTCGTATCATCTCTGGCTCTTGGGATAAGACTGTGCGAGTATGGGATGCACAAACGGGTGAATCGCTTAGCGACCCCTTAGAGGGCCACTCAGATGGCGTAATGTCGGTCTTATTCTCTCGCGATGACCGCTACATAATCTCTGGCTCTTGGGATAAAACCATCAGGATTTGGGATGCTTCTACATTCGCTGCAGCCGGCAAACCACTCATGGGGCACTCCTGGCCCGTTCGCTCCGTCGCACTCTCCCATGACGGCCAGCATATCGTGTCGGGCTCAGATGATTATACAGTGCGAGTCTGGAGCCTTGCCACCGGTATTGAAACGAGAGGTCTTCAATCTGAATATTCATGCGAAGTTGAAATCGTGGATTTGGAAACTACCCCAAATGAAGAAGTTGCAAGCCAAACAGATAGCTTGAACCGGTCTTATTCTCAGGACTTGCCGTCCAATGCCTTCCGGCTCACGGAGGGCAGGGACCCCACAAGCGGCTGGGTAACTACCTCTCAGGGCGAATTGCTGTTCTGGCTTCCTCCAGAATACCGTGGGGAACAGCCAGACGATTCCAAACTTGTCATTAGTTCGTATCGTTTGCCTCCTCCTGTCTGGCTTGATTATTCCAACTTTGTGCATGGCGACCGCTGGACCGATGTATTCAACCCAAATTCTTAAGTTGAACCAGGTAAAATAATTCAATTTCACCTCTCTTTCGGTGCACACTCAAACTCGATCTGAAATTTGTTAGATCCGTTTCTGGTTCTCGAAGGAGAAAGGACGTTATGTAGCAACGCGCATGTTTGAGTCTCCGTATATATATTTGACAAAGAGCTCCCCCTATTTATGAATTGAACAGGTGTCAGAACTTGCCACGGAAATTTTGATGATACTGAGCTGGGGGTCTTGAGCTGACGCCCGTACAACATACCGGTTACACGAACCTTTGGCAGGGTTGCGGGAGGCAACCGCCACCAACGGTAGGGTGTGCGTGGCCCCAAACCGCGAGTGAGACACATAAGTGGGGTGCGCCTAATCCAAATAGTTGATCGTATCAGTCGGATTGCAGCTAGGTAAAAAGCGACATGCAACTTTAGGCGCTATCACGAAGTCGCCCCGGAGCGGGCGAAAAGCCATACATCGCTTCGACGACCCACGTTACCGGCGACACCGAATGTCTAGCCATGCTTTTCAGCACTTCAGGCACCGCTCAAGACTCATTTCATGCTACTCCTGTGTTAATTTACATGTGATAAGCTCAAGGTGGGGCGGAGGTCCTCAGCAGCATGTTTAGACATTTGCCTTTTCGTCAAGAAGTTTACTGCCAGAAAAGTTGGAGGGATGGTGCTCTCGTCTCAAGTTCTCTCCCCTTCTCTTGCCCACAATTTCATCGTACCTTTGTTGCCACATGGTTTGCCGCCCAACCTGCGAGTTTTCCGATGCCTCATTCCCCAATCGCTTTGCTCTGGACCCCACTCCTCCCGTTTGGGCTGCATTCGTCATTTAATGGGGCTGATTCAGAGGTTTAATAGTACCACTTGCCAATTACATATAACTGCGCATTTATGGATACTTATTCCCATCGCGAGCATAGGATACGCTTCTACCTCGACACCGTGCCCGCCACAATAACACCCAAAGGGCGCAAGCGTTATTCAATTCAAAGAAATCCTTTTTATGTAACAGGGCAAATTCTTGCACGCAATTCAGATATATGACCATTCAACTCACAAAGACTTGGTCTTGGGTTAAAGTCTTCCTCCTCATTGTTGATTATAACCTCATAGCCCTGAGGAACTTGGACTATGTGCTTGTAGCGGCGTTCTCAGAAATTGTATACTTGACAAATATTTGGCCACAACGCAAGGAGATACCTATAGCCATTTGTTACCTATGCATAGGACGTCATATATAAGAACCATTTGATGAAGCTTACTCGGCCAAATTTCTCAGAACGTCTCCCCCAGGCAGCGAGTAATTTTCCGCACAGAGCTCAAAGGCTTGAAAATGCTCCGAACCAAGGGAAATTGATTCGGCAGGAGGAAACTTCCAATCAACTTCACGACCCAGCGATACACTGCACCGACTCAGATTGGGCACTTGGCTAGTTGACCGAGCTTCTCCATGCATTGCGTATTGAGGAATAACCAAGTGCAAGAGATTTGACCATGACGTCGGAATTGATTGAACCGCGTTTGCGTCGAATTCGATGCCGGTGAGATGACGGATGGAAAGATACCCAAGTGGCAAGGTGGCTAAGTAGTCAGAAAGAGCCTCTAGCATACGGTCGTCGACGATGGTCAATTGTTTGGGACCTCCCCAGTCGATGGTCAAATGGGATATGCGTCTGCTGTTCTGGCATATAAGCGGGATAACAGTTCGCATATATAGCTCGGCTGCTTCTGACCCTGGCACGTCGTCTTCGGAAACCCAAAGATGCAGGCGAAGACGTGTTACGCGTTTGATCATGTGCGCATGTCCCAAATCGTGCATACGTCTGGGATTGATAACAACCGGAGTGATAAATGACGCAAAGCTGGGAATGATTTCGGTGGTATATCAACCGTTTGAATGGAATGAATCAAAGGATGGAAAAGGGTGGGGCTAATTTCGAGTGATTTTAAGCTAGGAAGTTCGGCCAGAGCCAGAATGCCTTTGAGGGTGAGTAGAGATGCATTTGTTGTGAGGGTACTCAGACAGGAGAAATCGATCAAATGAACGTGAAAATCGTTAATATTTGATGAAAAAGGACGGTTGAATTTTTGATCCTGTTCGACATCTTCTGGCATGATTCCGGGAAAGACCGTGAGGGTCTCGAGTTTTGGGGCGGCCCGTTTCAGATTCTCAAGGTTTTTGTGAGAGCGACGATAGAAAGTTGCATGGATGGCATGATGATTTTGGTATCCTTAGTGACTGAAATCAGGGAAGGACGAGAGAAGACAAGAATCCATAGTCTTTGATCTGATCCAATGAAATGGCTTTCGGGTATGCATGGGAAGCGAAGATTGGGTAGGAGCAACGTCTTCTTTGCTGCCGCCCGGAGCGTACTCCATCGTGGTATGTAGTGGCGCTTCGAGTCTCCGGTTTGAAGCCTCTCAACGAGCGGTGAGTACAGAAAGAACCGGGTAAAGTCCGCTTGTTGGAATGGAGGCAACTGGCAGAGGAGTGAGTAGCGTGGGTGGCATCGAGTAAGTGCGTGTGTATTTACCTCTATAAAAGTCTGAGTTGGCCTATGAGACGAGAACAAGGTATGTCCTGGTATAAGAGACAGTAAATGCAAAACATTGGGGGTGTCTCTCCAAACTTGGGCCGCTGCGGCATAATATATAGCTCGGCAAGTCGCCGTGAATCGAACACATTCGGACCCGGGTATATATGAGAAGATATGGTTCATTACTTCGGGAAAGCCTACTAGTCTGTTCCTCGCCAAACTGGATCCCTCCATGACGATCGGGATAGGGTTAGAGGGGGGTGGGGGACTCGAACCATAAATAAATCGTTTATGTAAGGAGAGTGCCTATAAGCCATGATAGAGTATAGATCGATGGCAATGTATCCGCTCTTGCGATTCATCCGAGTGATCAATTCAATGGGCCGCAAGGCTCACAACGGCTGGACGCCACACATGGGTTCTAAAGGACGTCATTGAAAGCAGGGAATGAGGCAGAGAATACGGCTTGTGGTGTCGAAGGACCTCGAATAGCCCGCGAATGCGCATACAGTGACTCGAGAAATAGATGCGGTAACTCGAAAAGATAGAACTGGCCTAATCATGTGGCGCCAAAAAAGCGCCTCGATTACTTGAATCGGTTATCGTCGCAGCAGGATAATATTGCAAGTTCGTGAGGTCTCAGCAGTGATCTGACGGACCCAAGAGGGAGGATTCAAGCTCGAGTCACAACCTTTACTACGGCTATTTCGAATCGTTTTTGCTCGCGTTGGGAAGAGCGAGGATGAAGCAGGAAGTTGTCACCGGGAAAAAACCGTGACAAAGCCGAAAGCGTCACCCTGGCTGACCAATCATCCCGTGGTCCGTGCGCCGGGCTGTGATTGGCTGATGCGGGTGATACGAACCTAGCGACCACACCCGCCGTCACTCCCCGTTCGCCATCACGCCCCTCACATCGTCACGGATAGGAGTGACTGCATACACCCACCCCCCCTCAACTGGCCCCCTCGGCGCGCTTGGTTTGCCCACATTTTTTTCTCGTTGCCATCCGGCGCTGTTCCCACGTCACGATGGAGCCATCGGCGGTCCCACAGCCTGCGACACCCGACGGACACTCCCACCCGTCCCAGCCGTACGACCCCAACGTCGCCTCGACCAGCAACAATGGTGCCCAACGACAGGCGAGCGAAGATCCAGATAGCTCGATGGATTGGCAGGATGTGTCGTTCATCTCCAACGTCTCCAACGTGACCAGCGAGGTCATTCCTGTCGACGAGGACGAGGCGGCGTACAAACGCCGCAAGGCCCGTGAGCGACAGCGGCGCAAGCGTGAGCGGGATCGGGCCAACGGCATTGGACGAAACGGCCAACCTGCGCCTCCCCGCCGCTACCCGGGGATGGACGTAGCTCAATTTGCCGGTGGGACTAGCCCGTGGGCAGACCCCCCTCCGGATCCGGCAGCGTTGGCCGCGATGACGCCAGAGGAGGCACGGAAAGAAAAAATGCGGCGGGCGGCGAGGGAGCGCCAGAGGAAGCACCGGGCGGTCGTACGAGCGCGCAAGGTTGATGAGGATGCAAGCGACCACGTTCAAATCGTCCCCAGTGCGGCGGCGAACACGGGCACGCCGGCAGCCGAGGGCACCCTCCCACCCACGAGCACAGCCGAGCCCGTGGACGAGGGACACGCAGAGCCCGACATCGGCCACCACGAGGACTCACCCGGGGTGTCCTACGAACAGCAACAGCCCCCGCCGTTTGCATACTACCCGCATCCTATGTGGACCAGCAGTCCGTTTGCACCCGGCCAGTTCTTCCACCCTCCTGGCACACATCCTGCGTTTGTGCAAAATGGCCAGTTGATGCCTGCGCCCAGTCACCTCGTCCAGATGATGCCCCCTCAAGCGCCGCCTCAGACGATGAATCCGATGCAGATGCAAGTGTCGCCGGCGGCGGCTTCGCCCCCCCAGCCCTCCACAGCCTCAGCAGCACCCGCCACGCCCGCCACGCCCGCACCCCCGGCCCCGACGGCATCTCCCGGTCCAGCCGTACCAGCCCCTACCGCCCCCTCTGTTTCTGCCCCTGCGCCAACCCCGCCACCAGCTCCCACACACGCTCCGTCTTCGGCACCAGCCCCAGCATCGGCTCCTGTAGAGGCACCACCTCCAGCACACGTGTTGGCCCCTCCTGCTTCCCTAGCCGCATCCATGCCTCCCCCTCCACCAAGCCATACCAACGGCCAGACATTTGCCATGGTCCTGACCCTCGCCCTCAACAGCTCGAACTCGGCCCTTCTCCGTGCGCACATTATGCAACAGCTTCGACTTAGCCCGATGGACCTCATGGAGTTGGAGGGAGTCATTGCTCGAGCGTTTGACGCATGGGATCGAGAGGTTCGTCTTTCTAAATCGCTCCCGGTCTATGCCTCATGTTCTCTCGGATGTTTGTAGCGAGGTGGCGGGGATCAAGCGCAGACTCAGGCCCAAGCGGGTTCGCAGTTTTCTGGAGGACTTGCGCCCGCGTTTCCTATGCCACAACCACCGGCGCAAGCACAAGCACCACCGCCCACCGCTGCATCGCCTCAAACTGCGCCGGCGCCGGCACCAGCGACTCAGCACCACCCCCAACCACCTCCAACCCCTCAACACCAAACCACCGCCCCTCCGTTAACACCTCAATCCCAGCCTCGTCCTCGTGCAAGTACGAGCACCGGTACCACATCTCGTCGCACAATTGGAATGGGACACCCACCTCCTCCTCCACCTCCCCCAGCAGGCGGCACGCTCAACGTCCCGCGCCCAATCGCCGGGAGGAGCGTGAGCGTGAGCGGACCCAACATGGCCCAAGCCCAAGCCTCGGCGGCCCAACGGAGTGTGTCCCATCCTCAACGAAACTCGCATGCGATCGCGCTTCCGCGTGCTGGTTCGGGAACGACGGCCGTCGCGGGGCAAAAGCGGCCCGCGCCGGGTTCTCAGTCTGCGACGCAGTCCCAGTCGACCCAGCCTCAGTCCTAGTCAGAGTCAGAGTCAGAGTCAGAGTCAGCCGCGACAGGCGCCGCACCCGCTTCAACAACAACAGACAATGCGCTCGCCTGCTCCGCCTCCGGCTCAGCCTCAGACGCGGGTGAGGACGTCGAGTCAGCAGTCTCGGACGAACAGCAGTCAGCCCCAGACGCCGAATGGCGCGTCGAGTGGGGAAGCGCGGGGGAGTGGGAGCGGTTCAAGTTCGGCGGGTGCAGGTGTTGCTCCAGCTAGCACGGTGTTGGGTCAGCTTCCGTAGCCGTGGTCACGGTCCAATTTCAATGCTCGAGCTTTATTTTTTTCCCTGGCTTTTCGGTCTCTCTCTCACGCACCACTAGACCTCCCGTTTTTTGAATTTCTGCAAGCTGCGGAATTATATTACATAAATTAAGTACAACCCCTATTGCTTTTTCCTTGTGCTTTCGAACCCCCACCATCCTCCATATTATATACGTGGCCACATTTTTCTTCTCTGATGTATGGGTATTGGATATGCGTGTAGTGTTGTACGTTTATTCGACTGTGTCGAATGTGAATGTGTGTGGCGGGGTCTATTTGGCAGTGTGACGATCACGGTATTCGAGAATTTCCTGTCACGGTCATGTGAGGATCACATTTCGGCGAGAATTGTCCGATTCAATATTCGATACTGGCCTAATTCACTGCATATAGCTCTAGTTATGTATGTTTGAAGAACCGAAAGCACTTACCCATTAGTATCATAAAATAACTAGATTATGTGCTTGAATTGAGTATATAAAAGTAAAAGAACTTGCACAAAATCGTTACCAGGACATGTTCGCAAGCTGTCAAATGTAATCAAACTACACTTTTCAAAGCCCGACGACATATCCTAGGCGCTCAACGTCAAAAAAGCAGAGTACACGTGCCCGAGGACCCCGCTATCCCGCCTCGGCTCGAGCGTGGCCGAAGGCAGTACGCATCGGCTGGAGTACTTTAACCATTCGCTCACCAGAAACCCCATCACACGACATCATGGGCACCCCCATTATGCCAACTATTGTCTCATGTGATGCTGGTCAGGATGGTGGTGCTTCAGCGTACGTCGCAGTCTTGGGTTGTTTGACGGAAAGCTGACTGCCTGTTTTAGGATGTCCCTGGCCGAATTGGTGCGTACTGGCAACTTGTACCACATCCAAGGCCTAAGTACTCAAATTAAATCGTTTGCGTGCTACGCTTCATTTACATACAGGTTCAACTTGTGAAATCGCAGAGCCCAGGAAGAGATTTGTCCAAACCTTGCGACCTGCCAAAACCATGCGATCAACATTCAACATGCCGCTCCGATAACGACAGAATTCTTCATATTCTGTCGATTGAAAGGGACTGCAGAACTTTGGACTTTGACGAAGCATGCCTCATGCTAGCCCAACACCTGTCGCTAGTGAGCGAGGACGATGACGTTGAGCAATTGGTCTATGACTGTTACCTGGAACTCTGCACACGCATACACGGAAGTCCGAGCTATTCTGCAGGGATAGACTCTGAACTGTCAATGGCTACCGAACTGCTTGGGCATACCCCCATCGGGAATCCAAATAGGGTCGAGCTAGTACGAATGCTTGGCTGGATGCTCAAACGACGATTTCAAGAGACCGGCAAACCATCGAACCTCAACTTGGCAATCAGCTGCTTCTATCAGTCAATATTGCTTTCTCTTTCAAGAAGGAAAACGACTTGCGTGAAGATATGTTTAATCTTGGCGAATTGTGCCACCTTCGATTTCAGCGCAAAGGCATACTCATGGACATCGACCAGGCGATTACATGCTTCAGCTGTTTAGTTGGTAATGAATCAACAAACCCCTCCGATTTATGTACGCTTTTCAGTGGACTCGGCGTCTTTTTCTGCTTCCGGTTTGAGCTCACCAACGAGCAGACTGATATAGATCAAGCGATTGTCGCCCAACGCACAGCCATATCTCATTATCCAAACGAACACCCCTCAAAACCGGAATGTCTGAGCTCTCTAGCTGTTTCTTATATGCGGAGGTTCGAAGCTTCCAACAAATTCTCAGATATTGACGCCTCGATCGAGTTTGCTATGCAAGCTATATCCATGACACCCGACTCTCATCCGGATCGTCCTGGGCGGTTATGCAATGTCGGAAACTCATACAACTGCCGCTATGAAAAATCTAGATACTTCAAGGACCTTGAGCTTTCCATACGGTACCAACTGCAGGCGGTAGAGGCCAGCACCGCAAGCGATGATGTGCATGCTCTATGTCTGGACAGTCTTGGTACCTCGCTAGCCAACAAATTCGATCTTCAAGGGAGCATTGCTGATATCGACCAAGCTATCTCTTATCATAATAAGGCTATAACGTTGACCCCAGAAGGAGACATATCCCGGCCTGATCGCCTCAGTAACCTCGGAAACGCTCACGGGCGGCGATTTCTACATTTAGATCAACCGGCTGATCTCGAGTTGCATATTCAGTGCCTGAACGAGGCAGTATCTTGTGCAAACGAAACACATCCCCGTTATCCAGAGTGGCTCGATCGTCTCGGAAATGGCCTGATCTGCCGTTTCCAGCGCCTTGAGAAACTCGAGGATCTGAACAATGCCATCATCTTTCTTGAACAAGCAGTCTCGCTTACAGGTGTCCAAGACCCTAAAAGATCCGAGCGCCAAGCGGTTCTTGAATCCGCTATGTCTACTCGTACACTTTGGATCCGAGGCCATGAAGGGCCAGAATAGTCGTGATTTATTTGGTTGTTGGCGTTGAGAAAATGAGCAAAATTGGCGATTGCGTCGCCACTGTCTTCGCCGCACAAACGATACCCCAGTAGATTATTGAAAGGCCATTGTAGGCCCTGCGGTTTGATGGTTCGATCCGACTGGGTATATGTCGATCATCTGCCGTTCTGTATTGTATCTCGATGACGCTTTAGTATGTTCCCCGTGCGCTTGCAAAATGCCATCAAAGCGGCGAAGGGAAGAACTAAAATATTGAATTGAGCAGCATAATAGAACTTATGGCTACATGAATGAGGGTTGTTCTGAATAAAATAGGAGCCCGAGCCTTGCTGCCGGCCTGAAATCGAGTAACAAGCCATTGTGATAAATGGCCGCGGAGAGTGTTTTGCGAAAATGGGGTTAAATCGCACATATGAAATCACACGTATCTGCGGTGAGACAGCAGATTTGAGAAGGCACTTGTAACTCTGATACGCCTTATAACTGAATCAGTCTAAGCTGGTATGAGTAAACAAAAATTTGGAATGATAATTGTTTCGGAAAACAGAAGCTTCGACAAAGGACACAGGTATGAACGGAGAAGGTACAGGGAAAATTAAATGTTCATAATGTCCCCAACTATGTTTCGGAAAGGTTTCCAGTCGTAGAACCAGGAGTGTACAATGCAACATGTTGGTTACGTCCTGGAAACTTCGCTGCATGGCTATTCAAGGCATCCTTGATGTCCGAAGGCGGGCGAGTGAGAAGAGCTTGACCGCCTTGTGAGTTGGAAGTAAATCCGTTGGCCCCGTTGACGAGTTTGTACCGAGGGCGCCCAATCGCGAAGAACCTGGACCTCCCACAATATTTGAGCCCAGGGCGTTTACACTGTTTGAGTTCAGCCCGACCGAACCTGCCCCTGGAGTTCCAAGGCCAGATAGAACCGCCTCAGAGGAGCCTAGGCTGCCCAGACCCCCAGCATAACGACCTGGGTCAATCCAACAGGGTTGTAGCTCGAAATACCGTTGGCTCCGGGTAAATTAACAGAGTTCGATGTGGAAGAATTGATACCACCGTAGGCGTAAGGCAGGGCGCTGGCGAATCGAGATTGGTCGCGAGTGCCCATCCCAAATTGAGTATTCCACTTGCGAAGCTCGCTCAACGAATTCTGGGACTCAGATGATGAAGGTGCAATATCCATGAGCGCCCGGCTAAAATGACGAGCAGCCAGAATATGAGGTTTTGAGACTCCGGAGCTTTTGTCAGGCGCGACTTCACTAGTCGAGGGGGATGAAGGCGTCTTTGACTCGGGATTTGAGGGGTCGCACGAGTTTTCATCATCAGATGGCTTGGGGATGGCTATGCTGTTTTCGGGTGTCCCTGTTGTGCTACTGGTATATTTTGAGCCTGGAGCGCTTTCGGGTTTTGCATAAAGGGAGTTAGTGTTCCTCCCGTTGTGATCCATGGCAGTTTGACGTTCTCTTTCAGAGCATCCATAGCAGCAGAAACACAGAGATCTAAAAGATATATTGTTAGGATGTGTGCCGGGTAATATGACTCCAACTTACTCTTCAGATCCGAGCCACTAAATCGTTCTGTCTGCTGCGCTATCTTACGAATGTCGACGTCCGGTGCCAGCGCGTCATTTCGTAACATAATCTTCAGAATCTCTTCACGCGCCTCTATTCCTGGCAAATCCACCAACAAGCGATATGGGAGACGGCGAAGAACGGCATCGTCAACGTCGAACGGTCGGTTTGTCGCTCCAATGACGATTACGCTCGAGGCCATCAGCCCATCCATCTCTTGCATAAACTCAGTGAGCATGCTGGTATGCCAGCGAGAGCCGCCGTCGCACGAGCTGCTTGTACGAGAGCCCATAATCGAGTCGATCTCGTCAATAAAGACGACGCAGGGCTTTAGTCGGCGCGCAAGGCTAAAGAGACTCCGCACGAGCTTCTCGGTTTCGCCGACCCACTGAGTAGAAAAGTCAGTAAAACGAGGTAGGTAAATAAATCAAAATGAAGCGGCCACTGACTTTGTCGGCAATGTCGGAAGGTTTAATAGCAAGCTGATATAACTCATTAAGATATCTCTAGGGTGAGTTATCTGGACAACCTACCATCCGAGAACCCGATTCCTTGGCAAGAGCTCGAACAAGAAGTGTTTTACCAGTTCCCGGTGGTCCGAATAGCAGTGCTCCTGAAATTGCCTGCTCTTTGAGAATGCCGGACTGAAAGGATTGAGGAAAGAGGAGGGGAAGAGATACGATCGATCGAACACTATCGATCACATGCGTAGGAAGGTGAACGTTGTGAAAAGTTGTAGAGAGCTTGGCTGAATTTCAGAGGGTTTCAATCAGTACACGACAGCAACCATGATTAGGGTTACTCACCGACGTCGACGATACACCCGGTCAAGCGCTGCTCGTATTCATCCAAATCCTCGGCTTTGACTTTCTCAACTATTTCATCAACGGGCGGCTTCTCGTCCCCCACCACTGCTTCCTCGTCGCATTTCATCCATGTCTTGCGTTCATCGCTACTCCTTTTGTTCGCTCGCCACGCCTCTCGTATCTGTGCCCAACTAACCAAGACCGGCTTTTGCTCCTCGTCTTCTCCATCATCGCCGTCTTCACATGAGAGCATCGCAATCTCGAGCGCACGATCAACGACACCCTTGAAGTCGTCTGGCTTCGCCAAGTGCTCGTCCCACTCCTTTACCATGCCGTCTTGAATATCGCCGTTGTCAGCTTCGGCCTCTCCAGTTTCCTTCTCCCTAGCCAATAAGCGCACCGCGCCAGGCTCTATGAGACCACCTTTGACGCCAGTCACCATGCGAAGCATGAGTTCGCTGAGCTCGCGCCGTCGATTCTCGCGTGAAGCGCGCTCGAGCTTGAGATTACGCTTCGCAGGAGCGACGACGTACGACCGGAAATAACCATCAAGTCTCTGCGTATAGTCTTCGTCAGACGGCTCCGATGTCGCGGAGGAAGCGGATTTGGATATAACTTCCGAGTCGTCTGAATCGCTGGTGCTCGAGTCGTCCTCTGCCTGGCCTGTCTCGTTGGTGGGATTGGATTCTGGGGCCTGTGACTCCGACATGGTGGCCCCATCCTCCTCGATTTCTAAATCCTCCGCCGGGTCCTTGGCTTCCACCCCCGAGCTGTCCGCCCGAGTCATTTTCTCCCCTCGCTCCACGCCCTTGACTCGGGACTGGTTGATTTTGATTTTCGGCCTAAACGAAGGTAGATCCTCCAAAATTTCGCCTTTCTCCAACTTCGCCTTCGTTTTCTTGAACCGTTCGGTCCTCTCCTTGACCGCACTTTCATCCCACTCCTTCAGCGGCGGGCAACACGAATCGCAGTCGCACCCTTCATAACATAACTCGCGTTTTGCAGAGTTTGGAAGGATCGATGACACGGGCGGGCAAACCCCGAAGACGACGGTAGTTGGGTGAGTGATTTGTGATTCGGGGCCAAGACCACCTGTACGACGGGCACGAATGGCGGTATAAAGAGGTGGAAACCACGTAGAGACTCGAGGAGCAAGGAGGCCAAAGTCACGGATATAGATTATGCGTCGACGGGGCGTAGTAGAAGTGCTAGTCAGGTCACCCGTGGCATCGTGTCCAGGGGCAGGCTGTGTAGCCGGAACGGGATTTGAGTCGATCACTTTTTGCCAGAAGGACTCCAAGGCTTGGACGTTGCTCTCGCCGTCATCGTTATCGTCCAAGTCCTCCCCGGGTTTGACCTTCCCAAGTGGGTTCTTTTTGAAGCGGAATCCAGAGGCGGCTGTACGGGAATAAATCACTCCAGGACGATAGTAATTACACGATAGCAACTTACAGGTCCCAAATGCCCCCCATTCTCCCGCAGCGAGCTGGGCCATATCTATCATTTGGACCTCGGAGTTGGTTCGTGCTGCCAGTTCCTTGATTGTTGTATCGATAATATGCTGCGAGCGGTTTAGTCCTCATTTAGAAAAGTATGAGACCGAAGAAAGGAGCCCACCTCCCCGCCTTCGATGGGGCAGTACAATGCCACCGTTGGCTCAACCAACTGAGATACTTCGTCGGCTTTCATGGCCTTTCTCTGTGTCTTTGAGAGAAGTGTAACGCGAAGTTGGGAGGTGATATCATCCATGTGGCCTGGAGGGGGTAGTACGGCCGAGTTGGCATCATCAAGAGCACGAGAATTCCACATGTTTTCTAGTGCGCGGTTCGTCAAGGATACTGATAAATATGATTTATCTTGGAGCTTATTTTCGGGCTTCTCTCCAGTAGGGAACCCGTGCTTTTGCATAGCACCAACAATTTCATCCAGGTTACCTTGAGGAAAAACCCCTACATTTAATTTGCCTTTAAACAGGACGACGGCGGGAACATCGCGCGCGCTGTACTGGCTCGTCTGTGATTAACAAATAAATGATAGTCCGACGAGGCACGCCAACTGAGCTTACTCTATACAAAATATCAGTGAAATATACTATTGAATAAATCAGTCAGCTACTAACATATATGTGAGGTCTGCATCAGACTCTATTGGCACCTGCACGAACTTGACTTGCTTATACTTTGTGGGTTATCAACATCTAGAAAACAAGAGCTATGGTAAGATAGCGACGTTACCTTGCCCTCAAGTTCATCTAAAGTTGGCCCAAAGGACCAACATCCTCCCCAGGCAAATTCGACGACAGAAAAGATTGAGTCGGACAAGAACGTGTCCTACAAGCGACCAACGTAAGTCCAACCGCGACACAGAAGCTAACGGATGAATGACTTGCCAAACCAAAATCGCCGTGTAATCCAATGGTGCGCATGTCTAAGAGGGATGGGATGTATACCAGTATATACAGGCCTGTGTTGTCTTTTATTCTCGACCTGATAGGAATTGTCTGTTTATCCGGCCCCCGTTCTCGAATTCATCCAGTGAATTGAGTCAAGTTCAGGTATCGCCATGAGGGGCAAGGCCGTTGCACAGAATGTGCGGACCCATCCCAAGTAAGAAAGCGCAGCTGGGGGACCGGGCATATGTCTGATGCGATCATTCGGGCCTGGCTTGGAGCACTCCCGCCGAGCCGAAATTCAAATTTCGTGACAAGCCGGCGCTCTCGTAAAACAATCTTGTTTGTTGTTAGCGATCACATACTGTAAATTACTCGATCCTGGCACGCCGTCCCTTTGAGAAAATATATTACCATCAACAAAGACAGGCCCAGAACCTGATTCAACCACGTTTCGTGATTTCGTCCATAGCGCTTCAATTTGCCACTTACGGATACCGCGGTTACTAGCCCCGGACTCTTCGTTCAGCCTCCTGGGAGATCAATTCTTGGGCTCATGTGATGACGAGGCAAAAAGGCGACCTGCTTGCCCAGGTGGGGATCTGCCGAATTTTTTGATTCCTACGCGAAGATCACCCTGTTCAGCTAAGGGTATCATACCAGATATCCCGCCTGCTGGACTTTGGCTGGAGCCACTGAAGTCGATGTTCTCGCCTTGTGTGGTGCCGAGAATGTTACCCCATTGTCTAGTTAGAATATTTTGCATTCTCTATCGTACATAATCCCTTGACGCATTTCGTCGACAATCAGCTTGCCAAAAGTTCGCCCGGCGAGTTTCTTGGCCAGAGCGATGCTCCTTGCGTGGAGAATCGTCCACCGGTCAAACATGATTCGATAATTTTTGTAACCAACTTCTGATAAGCGTGCTCTAGCGTCGATCACGGGCATACCCAGTACGGTCAACAGCTCGAGGCACGGGGCTGGACCCAGGCTCCAACTGCAGCGCAATACACCACGCTGCTGAGTCGCAGAACCATATGGAGGCATATGCACCGGATGAGTAATCAAGAATTCAAGGCACACCAGTGTATGCGAACCTGAGAGAATGATAGGATACGCATACTGATTGGGTGGGTAATATTTACCCACGTTTTTCATTGAGGAATTCCTCAGGGATTTGAGTTTTGCATAGGCTGACGCAGATCTTTCGCGTCTTCGAACGATACTAAGTTTGTATTCTCGCGTACCATGGAACGTTCGCAACCTGCTAGTTATGATTCCCTGCTGCGCAAGCGATTCCGTATTCCATCTCGGTAGCCACAACACTGCCTATCGTCTTGCACATATATCCGGTCGTTGGCGACCGCTGGAAACCGCACCAACATGACAATTGACACACCCTCTCACAGTGGTAGCAGAAATGGGTCAAAGGCGTACGTATGTTATTGGGATCCACATTTGCAAAAGCTCACGAGACGATTTGTGCACAGCATTGCATTGGCTGAAATGGTTCGCATATAAATTGCTTTTAATCAAAATTCTTGGTGCTAATTATACACTTATTCTCCCCCGTCCCTCTTTCATGACCCCATACTCAGCTTCAAATGGTCAAGCAACAGAACATGCTAGGATTAAATCCTTATAGCTCTTCATTTGGACCAGACTTCGATGCTGCTCTCCTGAATAGCGGCCACCTAGGTTGCCGCGAGAGTGACAGACTCTTGCATATGCTTTTGATCGAAAGGGACTGCAGGTCTTTGTCTTTTGATGATGCATCCCTGGTGTTAGCACAACGCCTTTCTGAAGCTACGGACGACGAAGAGATTCAACAACTGGTCTATGACTGCTACAAGGAGCTTTGCACACGCACATACAAGGATCCGACTTATTTTGTCGACATAGATTCTGAAATGATGATCGCGGTCGAGATGGTCGTCTACACACCCATTGGGGATCCGAATCGCCTCGAGTTACTTCGAATGCTTGGGTTTATGTTCCAGCGACGATACAAGTTCGCCCATTCAGGCAAGCCATCGGACCTCAATATCGCTATCAATTGCTACTATCAAATAATCCTGTTGGCTGGGTTCAATGATCCATCCGCCTTGGCAACAGATATGCTCTACTTAGGCGATCTTTGCAATATTCGATTCGAGTGTACAAAGCAACTTGCAGACGTGGATCAGGCCATTACGTGCCTGCGGTATCTGGCCTCCGGTCGCATTCAGATGGACTCAGAAGATTTAGCTATCACTTATAGGAACCTTGGCTGCGCCTTGTACGTTCGATACGAGCTCACAGGGGAATCGACGGACACAGATCGTGCCATTGCGGCTCTTCGCACATCCCTGTCTTACTTCCCGGATCATCACCCCCAACACCCGGAATGTTTGAGTAATTTGGCGCTCGCATATATGCGAAGGTTCGAGATCTTCAATAAACTTCCCGATATCGATGCCTCAATCGAATGCGCGCGAATGGCGGTATCCATGATCACCGACGACCATCCAATGAGGTCAGAGTGGCTATGCCAGGTTGGAAACTCGTATACTACCCGATATGAGACGCTAGGGATATCCAAGGACCTAGAGTTTGCGCTTTCATATCATCAAGAAGCAGTCGCTTGTTTTACACGAGAGGATCGGATTCGTGCCCTTTGCTTGGATAGCTTGGGTACTTCGTTGTCTTACCGCTCCGAACGTCAAGGCCAAAAAGCTGATATTGATCAGTCCATTTCGTGTCACGCAATGGCAGTACAGCTGATACTCGAGGGTGACCCGACACTACCGGAGCGCCTCAACAATCTTGGGAACGCATATAGCCGACGCTTTAGTTCCTTCTCTGAGCCTGACGATCTTGATCTTTCCGTCGGACATCTTCGAGACTCGGTTATGCTCGTTGACGAGTCAAATCCTTACTATGTTAAATGGCTCGAAAACCTGAGCATTTCCCTGATGATTCGGTTTGAGCGTTTAAAATCATCCGAGGACCTGAGCCTCGCTATTCGGTGTTTGCAAACAGCCACCTCGCTCATCCCCCTGGATCATTCGAGGCGGCCCAATATCATTATACATCTTGCAAGTGCTTACATGATCTCGTTTAATGTGTTTGGGAGTCGACAGGATCTTGAGAGTTCGGTGGAATATTACAAACTTGCGGCTCTCTCGTCCCACGGAAATGCTGCAACTCTTTTCCATGCTGCCACTCGTTGGGCAATGCAGTCTAATCATATCGATTCGTTACCTTGCCTTGAGGCGTACCAACAAGTTATGGCCCTCGTGCACAGATTCATCTGGCTGGGTGTTAAAATGAACGAACACTTCCAGAAGATTCCCCAAGTTTCAAGGATCGTCATGGAGGCTGTGGCCGTGGCGGTTAGTCTAGGAGAATACGACCTTGCACTGGAGTGGCTCGAACAAGGTCGATCCATCATGTGGAATCAAATGTCGCAACTGCGAACGCCGATGGACGACTTGCGCCGTGTCCACCCTGAACTGGCGGGGGAACTTGACCGCGTGGCTCAAGGGCTTGACGATGCGTACGCTCCCGAAAATAGAAGCGGCCAACACTCGCCCATACGATCCACTGAGCAAGCTGATCAGTCCCATCATCGTTTGGCCGAACAATGGGAATCGCTTCTGGCACAGGCTCGTCTTATTCCCGGCTTTCACGACTTTATGAAACCAAAGACGGCCAAGGAGCTTATGCTTGTCGCTCAAGATCGGGCTATTGTGGTTGTGGTTGTCGAGGCGCACCAGTGCGGCGCTCTTGCACTTGTGCCAGGGTCCCAAGAGATCATCTACATCCCGCTCCCCAACTTGTCCCACGACAAAGCCATCCGAGCTCAAATCGATCTGGCCAACTCGATACAACAAGCATCCATACGACAGCGAGCCATCAAGGGCGGTAAGCCTCTAAAAGAAAACTTGTTCGAGTCAATTTTGTCTATGCTCTGGACCGACGTAGCCAAGCCTGTGCTTGACTCTTTGGGGTATACGGTATGTACGAGAATTATTATTTTTGAAAAAATAAATAATTTCGTTACAACAGGAAAACCCGGGTGAGGATCTTCCCCATGTCACCTGGTGCACAACCGGCCCGCTCGCCTTTCTCCCCCTTCACGCCGCTGGGTTATACGGTGTTCCCGGATCACGAGTCTCTGATTTCGTCGTGTCGTCATATACCCCTACCCTGACCTCACTACTATCCAACCTCAATGCCCCAAACGACTTTCACGGAATCCTCGCAGTCGGCCAAACAACAACCAAAGGATTCCCCCCGCTCAAGGGTACCATTGGAGAACTCAACTCCATCGCTAACCACGCCGCCGCATCCAATATCACATTCACTCCACTCGAAGACCACCTGGCCACGACCTCGAGCGTATCAGACCAACTAGCTCATCACAGCTGGGTCCACCTCGCATGCCATGGCTCTCAAGACAAATCCGATCCTACCGCCAGCGCGTTTCACCTGCATGACGGGCCTCTCGAGCTCGGCGCGATCATTCGCAAGCCTTTGCCGTACGCTCGGTTTGCGTTCCTGTCTGCATGTCAGACAGCCACGGGAGATGAGAGTATGCCGGAGGAGTCGATGCACTTGGCTGCGGGTATGATCATGGCAGGGTACCCAAGTGTGATTGGGACGATGTGGTCTATTCGAGACGGCGACGCGCCGGTGGTGGCTAATAGGGTATACGCCGAGTTGCTAAAGCATGGAGTGCCCAATAGCAAAGGAGCGGCTCGGGCGCTGCACAAGGCGATAGAGGAACTGAGGAGCAAGGTTGGAGAGAAAAATTTTGTGGCATGGGTACCATATATCCACATTGGAGTTTGAGATATTTCGTTAAAGTTTTGTAATTTTGGTTGCAGTTGTATTTCTGATAGGTTCTTGGCGTTTCTTCATCACTTTGTTTGTTATCCTCTGTATGTGTATTTCTCAAAACGCACAGCTTGAGTTAAGTAACCATGGTGTCGGAGTACGGTAGTAAAATCAAGAATAGCTGAGTCTCAACGCATGTGGGGCATCTATATGCTGAAACTTCCGAGCCACCAGTTAAGGACCTCATGGAATAGCATTTAAACTACTAGCTTACGCCTCCGAATCCCAATCAATTTTCGATCTACTTCATTAAACCAAAGCGATTGAGGGAAAAGGGGCAATTAGTGCCAGAGACACTTACTAGTTTCATCAGATTTTCGGCGTTTCAGCAGGCTCGTATCACTAACTTTCAACTATTCGGCCGTTTCGCTCTGGGCTAGAAGTCCGGGCGGATTAAAGCCCAGCATACACGATGTGTTTCGGAAAGTTAGAGTTATTGTAGGCGGGTTGATGAGGTGGCCAACCGCCCAGACTGTGGCCACAGGGACCACCGCCATGAACATATTTTGGGTGATACTGGAATGAATCATATATCTACATGATTACGCCAAAATTAATATTCAAATTATGGCTGGTGCGCTTTTATGAATGTTGAACGAACCCGCACTCATATCGACGTAATCGATGTTATATCTTTCTCTCCGCCTGTACTCCGTATTCCTGTCGTATCTCCTTTTTTAGATGTCTCTCTCACATAAACGCCGATTTTTCTTCCGTACTTTCTCGATTACGTTCTATATAAGCCAATAGACAAGTCGCCTCTAATTTCAGCGACGTTTTCCCCATTCTTACTTGTCTACCCTCTCAGTGAGCCCAATCGCTTCCTACTCTGCGCTGAGTACCTCTTGGGGCGTCTCTAACCTATCACGCTTCAAACATGAACAAATCGAAGGCACATGTACGCGCACTGGGAGGTGCGCTGTCTGAGGTCAAGGGGTCACGTGCACTGGTCCGACCCCCCATTCTCAGTCGGTGTGTACGGTCCTTCCTTTGCAGGCTGCATCCCACTACTTTATTCAGACAAATCTATCCAGCGCCATTTTAATAAACTAAGAATTAACTACATCATTATATAGGTATCCTTTGACTCAGACACTAGCTCCCACGAAAAACCCCTCTCAACGGGAAAAGGGGCTTGCGCGATTGTTGGGAGCAGGACGAGGCAGCGCTGTCGTGCTTGGAGTTTCTGATAATCCCTGATATCGCTTTAATGCAGTATGTTGAATCAACGTGAGCACAAGTCCCCCCTATTTTTTGCGGCAGTTCAGACACATGAATAGCCCAAATAGGATCAAAATGTTGCTCACAACAGCGGTCAAAGCAGTAGTAACTGCTACTGCAGTAGTCTCAACCTTCCAGGCAAGCACAATTAGTGCGGAAATTAATGCAGTTAGTGAACTGTTTGGTTTGAAAGCAATCTCAGTGCCAAAGGAAGGGATCGAAGTACGTAAACTCTTACTATCCAACCAGGACAATTGGAATTACAGGAATACCAACCGAATAGGGGGCAGGGTTGGAATACGACCCTTTGTGGTACATGCTAAATGATCATCATGAAAATTCACTCAGACGGGTGGCATCTTTACGCACTCCTGTTTCAATGACTAAGTGCTGCGTGACTAGTTTGATTTCTAGGCTAGCATTAGCTACTTTCTCCCTTCTCCAACCCCAAATTTAAGAAACTCACTCAACCCAAGTGGCCATATTTGACGAAGCCACCGCACCAAACATGAAAGCATGATACTCCCATAGAGCAACGCCTTAGTGACCTGAATCACCGGCTCCTTGGGATTGGGCGGGTTGTTTGTAAGACTAAAACATTGGGCTTCTACGCCAGCAATAAAAGTCGCAAGAATGCCAAGAGATCGATAGGCTAAGGGAAAATGTTCTCAATCAGCACAACTAGTTTCATAGATTGACTTGATATACAATCACCAGCCGCAGCAGACTAAAATGCTCCTATCTCAGCGATATTGCCGTAAAAATCCTTTGAGTGCTCACTTTCTGAAAGTGTATGTTTGCTTCAGCGTCATTGGCGGCGTGTTCTGGAAGAGCTCATCAAAGATAAACATCAACTGGGAGGAATCGACAGTTGTGGTGGGCGGCGCATACCCATGGGTTGGTGTGTGGATACCAGGAGCACTATATTTGCTCGGCGAAATAGAATCTCAATGACAGGCGGTGTCGGACAAAGCGGATAGAGACGATCCAGTCAGTTGCACGCAGTTGGGAGTGATTTCAATGAACTGGCAAACAAAATCCTCGCATAAGGAGTGCAATAATAATGCACAAACTCGGAGGTGATATGCTGGCCCTTTGCGCGCAAGCAAGTGCTAGTCACTTATCAACTGCCTGTGCTAGTATTGGCCTCATGGCGAGGACACGCCTGGCATCACGCTGGAACACACGCGAATACGGCGGGGTTTCGGGCCTGAAGTATCACACGTTGCATTTGATGAAACCCACAATTGGGGCTACCAGGGCACCATTGTAGTGGATAGATCGGCGCTTGGCCAAATATCACCAGGATCATGTCTCGTGTTCTCCTTGTTTTCCATTGCTATCGAATACTTTCTGCCTTCCCGCGGCGTGAACATTTGATCGTTTATCTGGGCATATCGAAACGCTGACAAACTTGGATCCCCCCAAGAGTTTTGAGCAGGATGTCACAGCAAAGTAGGTTTTTTGGCCTGCCAGCCCTATGGAACGGTCTGAGGTCAACCCAACAGCGATTAACGCCGTACAACCCGTTCCAATGCCCGAGCCCATTTATCTTACGGCGCCCGGTCAGATGAGCGTACCCAGTCAGATGACCATGCCCAGTCAAACGAGTGTACCAGAGGATGGCCCAGATCGTATGTTGTGTGATATTAATGCCAAGAAACCCAAGTTCTAAATGTCTCACCAGATCAACTCCGTGAAGCCAAATCTGAAATATGCCTGGAAGATTGTAAAAACTGTATGGGCGCCTGTGGGCTCTGCATACTCATATTTCTCACGTGTCAATGCTGTGTGGGTTGTGGCTGAGGCGTTAGAATAGGGGCATGTGTCACCTAGAGCAAAGTTGGGCGTGTCCATCACATTTCTTGTCGACTGTAGCTATTATATATCCATAATACCCTTAGGCGTGCCCGTCGGAGGAAACGGGTTGGACCAACGGCCCTGTGCCTTCCTATGCCACTCTGCAACCCCCGTGGGCCCTCGGGTCTCCATAGCATAAATAAACTCGCAACATGGGCAATGGGAGTAGGGAGGAGATAATCACATATTTAGTTGGCTATACCCAATGGGATCCAGCTATTCAAGTGTTGAACACAGAGAGTAGAGGGAGTAAACTCGGGGTGCCAGAACGTTTGCTCGGCTAACATGAGTTTGCTACCGTTTTTACTCTGGTTAGTCTAATGGTAGTTCGGAGAAACTTGACGGTATCAACAACCAAAGGATTTCCTCTGTTCAAGGGTACCACCAGAGAGCTCAACTCCATCGCCAACCACGCCGCCGCAGCTAATATCACATTCACTCGACTTGAAGACCACCTGGCCACAACCTCGAGCGTATCAGACCAACCGCTCATCACAGATGGGTCCACCTCGCATACCACGGCTCTCAAGACAAATCCGATCCCACAACCAGCGCGTTTCATCTGCACGACAGACCTCTCGAGCTCGGTAGGATCATACGCAAGCCTTTGTCGTACTCTCAGTTTGCGTTTTTGTCTGCATGTCAAACAGCCACGGGAGATGAGGGTATACCGGAGGAGTCGATGCCCTTGGCTGCAGGTATAATCGTGGCAGAATACCCCAAGTGCGATTGGAATACAGTAGTAAATTGGAGAATAGCCAAGTCTGTGTTGCAGGACGTTTGTAGCAGCCAACGTCGCCGAGCCACCAGCCACAGACCTTATGTAATACAGTCTCCAACGCCAAATCAATTTCCGATCCCCTTCATTAGATAGATAAACTAGTACCAGAACGGTAAAAAGAGCTACATAATCCGAAAAAAGCGGTGATGCAAAACCCAAAAGGAGAATAAATATACACCTGCCCCTTACGACGCAAAAAAAAAAAACCCCCCGTCAAAATCTAGCTCCGAATCTTCCATCCATCACCCTTTCGCTTTTTGCCCCCCAAGCCGCCATACCCTTCGCGCACCATCAACCACAGCCCGGTCGTGCTCACGACATCCTTGATCTCTTCGGACGTCATGACCATCTCGCCCCTGCCCACACCTTGTCGTTCCCCGGCACCCAGACCAAACGAGTCCCCAGGCGCGCGGGGCACGAGTTCCATCCTGCTCACGCTCACGTCCGGCAAAGGAAACGGCATCTTGAACTGGCCAATCACTTTCGGATGGTGTGGCGCCGGGACAAGATGCGCAAGTCGGAGTTTCAAGCCAGTCGGTAAAGCTGGATCGACAGGGACGACATCATCCGAGGACGGCGGTGGCGGGAGGTCGAGCGGCAACACTCGCAGCGTACAGCTCCACGGCGTCTCCGAGTCCTCAGGATCGCTATACTCCTCTTCTTCGTCCCGCTCCCGACTCGATCCCGAATCATTTCGCCCAACGGTCCCGCGCTTCACGGGCGATCCTGCCCTCGTCCCCTTTTTGACCGGCGACGACCCGCGCCGAGAGCGAGGCTTGGATTCAATCGACCGGCGCGGGGAAACCGAGCGCTCCGACGCGATCACACTCGGCGCCCGTCCAGCCGCCGATCGAGGCACCGCCAAACTCTCGCTCGCAACCGTCGAAAAGTCCAGCCCGTCCGCACCGCCGAGCGACGCGACGCTCATCGGCCGGTCCGCCACGACGCTCACGGGTCGACTCGCCGTGCCGCGTACCCGGCGACCGGTCCCGATCGTCCGAGACGGATCGGGTTGGGGCTCGTTTCGGGCGCCGCCGCCGCCGCCGCGCCGTTTTTTGGGGCCCCGGACCCATTCGAATCGGACTTCGACTCCGGCTCGGTTCATGTCGAGTCCGCCCCCGCTCGCGAGATTAGAGAACATGCCTCCGCCCTTGGTCCACTTGCGCAAGACCCAGACGTACGCAGTGGGTCGTCCGATAGGTGGGTAGACATCCGACCTCAACACAGCCTGGGTTCCTAATACGGGCGCCTGAAGATAGGCACCCGACGACGAGGAAGCTGCCAAAATCGGGGTTGTCGGCGTCGCAGGTGTGGTCGGAGCAAGGTTCGAATACACCGAAGTTGGGCGCTCTCGTCCGCCCGAAGCTCTCGTCGGTGTTGGGGGGCTCAACATGGTCGTGGGCGTCGTCGGGGACGTAATGGGTGTCTGCTCCTTTTTCTTGAACAGCTTCCCAAATAGCTTTTTCGTCCCGCTCTCCTTGGGTGTCATTGGCACAGCATCGTCCGACACCTCTCTCGAATGGGCAAATGCTGAACCCTCCCTCGAATGAGCCAACGCCGAACCGTCTCTCGAATGGGCAAAAGCCGACGCTTCACGGGAGTGCAGCGTCGAACTTGGTTTGGGTGGCGAATGCGAGGCCGAATGGTCGTCCGTGCTCGCTGCGCCGTGACCTGCATCGGACACACCGTCGTCCGCACCATTGGAGGGACCGTACCCACCCGGTCCGCCGAGGGGAGCGTTTCCCCATACTTCAACGGGCTCGAGGACGCCGAGGCCGACGATATCGATCCCGCGTTTGCGGAAACGAGACACTGTTGCGTCCGTGCCTGTACGCCAAGGGGTCGATCCGGTCAGAAAACGGCAGAACGATTAAACAGGGTGGATCAGGTGCGAATGGCATGGATCAGGGGAATATGAATAGTGTGATCAAAGAATCAAAAGAGTGAAGAATAAGACGATCATCCGAGAATGATCGCCAAACAGTGAATCACATGGGATAATGACGATGAGCCGAGGTGAATAGGGGTGAAATCACAGGGGGAGTGTGACGCTATCGTGGGAATTTTCCAGAAAGCACACGCGACGCGACGGCGGCCGAGGGGATCTTCAGGTGGGGCACCGAGCTCGCCAGGGTGAAGAGAAGGAACCGGATGGGACAGAACAAGGTTGGGGAAAACCGGACGTAGACGGACGAGACATAAACATCGATACTCACCCGCGTCCTGGACGGTGTTTTGCAGCACGTTGTGGGCGGACAAGTTGTACAAGGGGATAATGCGTCTAGACGAGCCAGAGGTGGTGCCTGTGGAGGCCATGGTGCTGAACGATTGAACCGAGGCCGACGATCCTATAGACGAATAGAACTGGGACAAGTCGGATCTGGAGACGCAGTTGAGACGAGGCGAGTTAGGCCTTGATCCTGTTTAGGACGTACCGGTTTGTGCGAACCCGTGTCAGGTCATTGTCCTCGGACGGTGAGTCGGCCTTGGCCGCAGCTGCCGCAGCCTCTTTGCGGCTCTGGAGACCGGCGCTGACGGGCGGGACGTTGGGTACGCCTCCCATCCCGCCGTATCCTCCTCCAGCAGACGATGTCGAGCCGGTGGTGGACGTCGAGGCCGACCGAGATTGGTGCAGAGTTTCGGTTCTGGGCGGGATGAGCTGGAGTTGGAGGTTGAGCGGGTGGTTCGAGACCGAGGGCGGCGGTCGCACGACGACAAAGGTCTGGGAGCCAACATGAGCGTTGGCATCCAGGTTCAATATAACCGAACACACGCACCTCGTTCAATGGCTTGCGCTTTTTCTCCTTTTCCCTGGTTTCCTGCTCGGCATCCGTATCTGCAGGCGGCGTGTGGCACGACTCGGGCTCGGCCGTCACGGGCGCCGCAGTGGGAGCGGTCGTCGTCGTGCGGACACCGTCAAACTTGCGCTTGACGGCGAGGAGCCTGTCGAACGGGTTGGCGACGGAGGCGTTGGTGGGGGTGGCCTGGTCCCTGGTGTCGGACAGGGAGAGGCTTGGCAGCATGTTCGTTAGCTGGGAGAACATGGTGGTGGTGGGTGGGAGACAACCGCCGTTCGGGCGCCAAAATAATATATCCTCCTTCTCGGCGCGGCGCGCGGATCGACCAAACTGAAACCCGTCCGGTGGTCGGCACAATTACTGCCGGAATAAACCAGACAAAAAAACTCGGATGTGGTCCACGAGAGGCGAGCTATACTCCGCTCTTATACGAGCACCCACATGGATTACCTAACACTGACGCACTGATGCTCCAAGCTCGATGACGCTGCAGCGCGAGAATAGACATAAAATCCGGGATAAATGCGGTCATGATTCCGGTGCGCATGCGGTCCCATTGTGCTCCCCACCGTCGTCATACATCGTTTGTAACCTCGGGGCACGTCCCGGACGCCGTCAGATGAGGCTGAACTCGGGGGGTCGGCCATCGGCAACGGTCCTCAACTCTCCATGGGACCCTATCGATCTCTATTTGCGTGGGTGTTGCAGCACAGCAAACGCTTCGTTTTTGTCCCGTTGCGCCAAGACAATTTCATCCTGTTCAATCCTGCGTGCCTGGCATCGATCCTGTTAAATCGGTGCATTCAGAACGACCGCGCACTTGAAGTTTCATGAATAGACCACACTTCTTCATCGCACAAGCCGTTTGTACCACGGACATATACCCTATGGACCCCGAATAGATTTCTCGGACCATCCTTCAACGTCCGGAATAGTGCATATGCCCCTCACACCACTCCAAAAATCGCAGGATCCCCGAACCCCGACACGCAGTCGCTTGCGCAGCTTGAACCCCTAGAGATCGCCAACCACAGGTCAGAATCAGTATCTTTATCACCACCGGACCATCATTCGTCGTGCCCGCTTATGCCGAGCGCACAGCTTTTGCATTGCGGGCCGCAGTTTTCGGGCGCTGGGAACACGCCAAGGCAAGCGTGCAGGCCAACATGAATGCCCTCGAGCCAACCCACGGGGAGTCGAGCGTTTACGCGCAACTGCGGCTTGGAAGATCGGTTGATACCAAACACGTCCACATCTATTTGGAATCACGAGAACTCGTATACGTCTTCCTTGACGAGCAGCTTCTAAGCGCGTTCACCTGGAGACCAGACGATGGACATCTATATTTGTGGTGAACATCCTCATTTGCACCGGAACATCAGTTTACGTGTTGTTTATATTATTCTTAGGGAGTCATCTGACCAATACAACATGACGCACACTCTGGTTAAAATGAACAGGGGTCGGCCCAAGCACAACCAAATAACTGGCGATCGTGATCGGATCCTCCTCCCAGGATAGCGGCAAGGAACGAAAGACTCGGCCCGGAGAGCTAAATCGTTTCATCTGGGAATGTCTCATACCTTGAGACCAAAGCGGCGGAACTAGAATTTTTTATGTAAATTCTTCTATCAGCCCTTGGAATGAATGTATTGAGTCCGCTTGAATCTCAATTTATACATCCAGCCTGTTACGTATAATGGTACACCTAGAAAATGACTGGAACGGGTGCATACGGAATGTGGTATCTTGGCGTGACGATCCCCGGGCGTGATCGCGGTTCCCATTTGCATCGATATGGGCGAAACGCCAACAATGCGAGATATATTCTCGTTCACAATTCAAGGCATATGAAAGGTGTCCAAGTTAACGATTCAGCAAGCTAAATGAATCCCACTTGGTCGAGCGTAAATGCTCAACATCGACCCGGGGGGATCCCGTTTGTCGACTGTGCTCGGATAAATATTCGCGCAGCCAGAGGCGATATCCGCTTTGCGGGCACAGTCACCCCACACAGCGCGAATGGTTAAATACAATCAAACGCTCACCGTTTTCTATCCAGCCTATTGCTACCTAGCTTACTGCACGCTTGCACAAACCAAACACTGTCATGACCGAGCGAGTCTGGAATTCGAATCCCGACTTCATCTTGTATGTTGTCGCACTGTATGTTCTGGTTTCCAACGGTTGAACTGGTCGAGACACTAACCGGGGGTTGTTTTTGACAAGTCTCCTCCCACCCGTTGCGGTGTTCATGAGTATGTCTGTCTTATTCCGTGGAAAGGCTAAGCTTTGACATCAGACGCTATCCTAGAACGAGGCCTCTGCAAGCATCTACTCCTCAATGTCGTACTTTGGTTCCTCGGATGGATCCCAGCAGTAATCCACGCATGGTGAGTACGCTATGTTCGTGAGCTATATGCGTTTTGTGACCTTTTCAATCCTAGGTGGGTGATCGCTCACTACCCATACGAGTTTAGTCAAGTAGGCTACTCGCACTAGAGGATTAATTCATGTTCCCGCCGCTTTGGATATAACCATACATTCTATACCTTTGAGGAACATATTTGTATCGATACATTTTATTAATTATTTTCCACCTTTACGCTCTGTTGTCTTGCCGAATCTACATTCAATTCGTATATCATTGACAGAACAACAAATGCAGATCTCGAAGCACGATGATATCAATTCCTCCGTCCCTTTGAGCTCTCGATTCGGCCGGAATGTCGATTCTGTTACGCCGAAACATAATCGCCAGGCCACGGAACAACTGTAGATCTTGATGCATCTCCTCGAGATCCCAAGCGCACAGAACTTTCATGCACGCAGCCTATCGTGCATTGCACCATGTGCTTTATGCTCCATATATACGTGTCCAAAATGCGTGCCTCCCTTGATATTGGGCACCGCATCGTCAGCGTGACCTGTTAAAGCGGCGCTGGATCTAAACGTTCACTGAGACGTTGGCAAAGTTTGGTGATAAAATATTGAGCATGTTCTTCGAGTGCGAGACATGGCAAACAATATGCCCGATGATTACAAGAGAGACATACGGTTATATGCGCCTGCGATCATGCCGACTACGGCTCCCGGGCGTAGCCGCGGTTATCATCCTTAGGCTTGTCTGCTGACAAATATGAGGGAGAATTCGAGCGCCGTCCCACCACGGAGATGCCACAAGCCACCATGCTCCTCTTTTGGCTTATACAGGCAACCAAGGCCGGTAAAAACACATATACATGGCGATTAGTGAGCCTCGGCAGTCAGTACAAGGTGTTGTCTGACTCATTCCTGGGGGAAAACGGGGTTAAATGTAGCTGTTGTGTGGCTTCGCTTCCTGCACCCGCTACCCCGCATACATAGCCCGCATACTTATTCGCCCGAAATCCAATATCAAAAATGGCCAATCGACCTCGGCCTTGTGTCAATGATACGACATTATATTTTGTCGCAATGTTAGCCTCCCGATCACTTCGTATCGTTCAAATCCGAAGGGTTAACGACCACTGCGTTGTGATATCCTAGACTCATGCCTCCTCTGGCAGTCTTCATGAGTAGGTTACATATTTTTTAATCTGCTGAAGACAGTGAAGCCTCAACCGCAGATCGTTCAGAGCGTGGGTTGTCAGCACATGTGCTCATCACTTCGCTTCTGTGGGGCCTTGGGTGGGTCCCCCGGTATAGCCTATGCCTGGTACGTCAAGTCAACCCTCTTGACAGGAGACGCCGCATGCTCAGTTCACAATCAGGTGGATTATACAGAAAGACCCGCCGACGACTTTGGCTATAGTTTGGAACGACTCGCACTACTCTCTCATACGGACCGGGTCTAACACTACGGTATCGCTTCTATAGTCCTTGTTCTTTTCTTCTTTGTGCTTTCCCCCCCCTTTATTGTTGCCTTTGTATCATAATTTGTTATTTGCTGGGGTGCGATGATCGACGTGCGCATAGCCCCAGCGCATTGCGCTTCTCGAGTTCGACTGCTGCCGATCAATGTATTTTTACTTCCGTTCCTAGCACGCATCCTTGTCATATAAGAAGATCGTGTGCGAGGCCTCGATGTGAATAAAGAGCGTTGACCTTCAAAGCTCGAACCTATGGGACGTATTGCTTGCGACGCCAGCGATTGGTTCTTGCAGAGCCAACCCGGACAGCGGCCACGCTGCCACACATGTCTGACTGCTGGCCAGTCAATTGGATTGGCTGTAAGTTTGGATCCATTTTCCTTACGTACGGCTTATGTCTCAATTTGTCAAAATCCAAGTTCTCAGCGTTCACAGGAGCAATCAGTCTGCTGTTTGTAGTACTGCTCTTTACGGTGGTGACGGTATGTTCATGAAGATAGAATAGATCATTGTAGGCATGCTAATTCGTATGACAGATTCGATTTTATCATGCGAGTTCAAACCGACGAGCAGAACTACTTTCTTATCTTGACATTTTCTTGGTTGGTCTAATCCGCTATTGACGCAATCGCCGGATGAGCTAAAACCATGAGCTAGATCAACCTATTCGTAGCCGAGGTGCTAATGTCATTTGGAGGCCTTTTGGATGCTGGGTGGGCAAACCAGACTCAAGTATATTGCGGCGACTATTGCACTGCTCAAGGCACGGTGCTATTCATCGGTGAAACGGCCGTTTCTATCTGGACATTCGTCATCACCATCTACACATGGATCTGCGTCGTACGCGGTCGACGCGTGACCTTCCACGTTTTATATTGCCTTGCAATCATGGGTGCTGTCTGGGGCTACGTCCTCGCGTTTCACTTTGGATCATACGCGACTATAAAGTCGGTTAATGACGAAGATCCTCATAACTACATGACACCAGCTACGTTTTGTGAGTGGCGGTGAATGTTCTTTGATTTCGCGTCCTGACGATGATTGACAGGGTGTTGGATAAACTCGAAATACACAAATAGACGACTTGGAGAGTACATTTGGTAAGTACGAGCGATATGTTTCCATATCCCCCATCTCATAACAGTCAGGTTATGGATCGCTGGTGTAGGGAATATAGCGGTCTATGTATCGCTATTCTTGATTCTCCAGGGCAACATAGCCATTGAAGGTAACGACCTTCGTACCGCTCGGTGGCACTCGAAGCCTCCTCCGCGAAACGATGGGGATGCCGAAGAAACTGACGTTCGTAATAACGCTGCGAAAATACTATGGTACCCTATCAGCTATACAATCCTTGTACTGCCACCCTCGATACTCCGGTGGATGGGAACTGGGCACCCCCGGTTTTCAGATCCTCAGCTTCCGGATATGAGCTCCTTTGCCACTGCCCAGCTCGTGTTCCATGCTCTGTTTCGACTCTCCGCCGCGGTTAATGTTACGCTTGTACTCGCTACAAGGCCGAACGTCTTGTTACTAGGCGTAGGGAACCAGGAGCTGGGGGGCGGGGGCCAGCGCCAGGAACCTCGCTGGAGAAGTAATGAGAGTATCCCAGTTCCTCCTAGATCACCTACAGGTAGTGTTCGTACCGACGATCTGGGGAACAGTGCTGGATTTGGCGGACCGCGTGCTCGCTTTGGAGGAGACGAGGCGTATGGCAGAATCTAGGCTGATCCATTAAGCTAGGAAAATACTGAATTGTCAAATATTTCTGTGGAAGATAAATGAGGTTGAAGGGCAGGATGTACGTGGGCATAATATTTTACAGTCAGCTGGTTGCACCGAGGTTATACCTTGCCTCTGTGTGGATTGCTTCTATCTGAAGTATTATTTAACACGCTCTATATCGGGTACTTGGCGTCCACTCTTCTCTATATATGCGACTAATCCAAGGTCGCTATCCTTTCTCGTGAGACCAGTGTCGCAAAAATCTACTCGTGATCGCGAGTGCAACCTATTATCGGGAGTGCTCTTGTGACCACTACTGATAATAGGTATCACTCATGAGCGCTCGGGACGCTCGTAATCACGGATCGAGTTGGCTGAGAGGTTCCGACTTCTGCTGGTTATCGTAAACACTTTCTGTAGTGATCCTTCACGTTTCTTTGGCGATTGATCACACCGGACACCCCGACGCCCAAATCAGAAGATATTTTTGGATGGAATGTGGTTTAGTGCACTGTCTCAATAAGACCGCTTACCACTTGTGGGCGAACGGGCCGCTATCGGATTAGAAGACGGAGCTGCTGCCGCCCCTAATTAAATAACCGGCCAGTTTGAAGCTACAATTTGATGTAAGATCGAACTGGTCTATTGGCGCTCCCTAAAATGGTGATCGCCGTGGCACAAAACGCATGGTTGAGCAACTAGGCTGGAAGGAATGAGAGGGTTCGCGAACTTCCTAAGCCTTCCCCCTTGTGCTACGCTGAGAAACCAAATGTTGGCGCCGTTGGCGTCAAGCCGCTCCCTATAAATGTTCGGGAGGGACACATGTAGAAAGCCCGTGTTAACTCTTCCTAAGTTTATCATGCTACAGATCAGGGGCCTTGTTGAGTTCATCATCAACAGCCAGCTACAAATGACTATCGCCAGATACCTAGCTAGTGAGGGGCACCGCTCATAAAGCGCCGAATGTGGCTAATCCAGCCATCGCTAGTTGTATCCTGGACAGTGCTTGTATACGACTGGGTAATCTGTCTCGATAAGGAAGCCAAATATATATGGAGCGCACCATGGTCCATAGGGAGAACGCTATATCATTTCAATCGGATTTGGTGCGTTTTGATATTTGGGTAAGATCTTTTACGCAACCTCGAAGCGCCTCGTACTCAATCCTCCCGGATTTTGATCAAGTTCTACGATCCCTAGTAAGTCCTCAGAATTTGATCAGCATGTTACTTGGTGTGCAATTAATTCAAGTCTCGTTGTTCTCTGCTTTACCCGATCCAATGGTTTGTAAAATTTCGTTTACCTTGATGTTGGTTGGATTGAGCTAACATGAAATAGACGTAAGCTGCCAGGGTACATTTCAACTTCTAACGACTCAAGATTTATGCTAGATGTAAAAGAATAACTTTGTACTACGCGTCCGGAATTGTGGTCGAGGTCATTGGCATTTATTGTGAGCTCATTAAATGTTGCCCGCGTTCACATGTTAACAATCACATTAATTAGGTGTTTTGTTACTGCGGTTTTGGGCATTGAGTAATAATAGGCAAGTACAAATAGATGTGACCTATGGAGGATACTGAGCATTTTTCAAGGCGTTGCCTGTAGTGAGTTGGCTATATGCAGGTTACGAAGCAAGGCTTATCCTGTCCCGAGTGCGCTGCTTATATTATTCGGGATCTCAGTCGCTCTGTCAATAGTTCTCGTCAAGATGACACTCGATGTAAGTGCGTGTTGAGGGGTCAGGATGAATTTCTGAAAATTTCGTTAGAAATTCGTATATCTGCCTAACCCCAGTGAGTGCATTTATCGGCCGTGGCATAGCATCCTCATATTTTCACATATCACAGTGCCAAGCGTTTTCACAGGATGCGTAATTCTCCTACCGTCCAGCATGTGGATGATGTACATTGTTCCCATAACCTACGACTGGATTTTGTTCTCTCTTACAGTCAAGACGATTTGGAATCTTGGGAGGGAGTATGGCACATCGCCGCTGATGCGACGTCTGGTTGAAAAGTGAGTAGATAGACATTACCTCGTGGCATATCGCCGCTCTGGAAGCATTGGCTCCGCAAACTGAACGTCTGGACCTAGTGGTGCACTACATTCCGCAGTGTTGGTTGCATTAACTATGTTCTCATGCATTGGCGGTACTGTAGAGGCAATTAAGATTGCCTCAAATGGATCCGGGTGAGCGTCCAGGCTACATCACTCAACTAAGTATGTCTGACATCCAATTCAATTCCAGCGTACTGGGAGCCATATCTAGCGTGGTTTGCAGTCGAATCATACTCTCTTTACACACACTTGCGGAAGACGAAGCACGCCAGCGACTACCTCAAGTAACATCTAGCGGGCGTACGGCAGGCAAGATAGAATTCAAGTGCCCATGCAAGAGTTGAGTAGCGCCGGCACCGCGCATGACGAACCAACTTCTCTTGTGTAACGGAAGAACCACAATTAGGGGCTTAGGGGGTATGATTAATTTCAAGTTTGCATTCTATCATAACTTCGCTTTGAGAATGATTAAAAATCTGTATCCAGTGTACAATTATCCACAATTGGATTTAATGAACCGAATCATAGGAGTAGATGGGGTACCTGTAGCGCCCGCGCGCTGGTACATGATTCTCACAACGGTCCTCGAGCGTGGCGACATGGCTCGGAGTGGTCTTTCCGAATACTCGAACTGATCGCTCCGGATTGGGCGCTCAGGTGTATGCGAGCCATGTGCACCGAGCCCACCGTCTACGGTATGTTTGGCAAAGTCCGAATCGCCGCACGTGGATCACCCTGACTGCGACCGCGGGGATCACTTCCACGAATACATTATGGGCAGCGCTGGGCTCGATCGTGTAAATATATGCTCACAATCAATTGTGAGTCAAATTATGGCCGGATGGCGGGCTTTTAAGAGTAACGCGACGGCGCACATAAGCACACTTCGTCGTGGTGGAGGCTCAGAGTTCATGTGCGCAGTCTGACCTCTGGCGATCTAGTCTGCAGGGCACTCTCTTGGTAGGCCGCCTCCCACTGTTCTATATTCTTCAATCCAACAAATGGCAGTTAAAAATCCATTTCATGTTTCGGACAAGATGCCTCAGCTCCGCTAGATCAACAAATTGACCAACGATTAACTACTGTGATGATGGCCGAGATACTTTTGACCTGGAAGAAGACCATTAGACGTTCGGTTTGAGTTTCAAATTGGCCCCACTGACCGGCTCCCAGTAAAACTCCTGTTACGTTCTGGTCGTCGTAAAAGTCTTCGTCTTTCAGATCTTGCCCTGCGTATGCCTACATTGTTGTCAGGTCGAATTGTTCTTCGAGTATGGTTGATGGAAACGTTTACCAGTGGTACGCGCGAACTCCATGCGACGTTCGACCCGGCGTCGGTCACTAACTTGACCTTGGTCTCTAATCTTGGCTTTGTGACGCCCGAGGGAAGTCTCACGGCGTCTTTCCACGCAAACCCGGGGCAATCGAATCTCACTTGAACAAGATACTGCGTAGGATTCACTGAATCGCCTCTCAGTAGTGAATACACAAATATACCTTGACTTCGAACCGCGCAAATTCAAAGCTTGGGCGTGTATTTCGAGGAATAAAAAGTTCGCCTTCAACTAATCGTGTATTCGGCGGAAGAGACTCGGAAGGATGAGTTGTTGGCCAAACTCGTGCTCTACCGAGAGACCTGGTAAAGGTATTGTGCGAGCTCCTTCTATCATCATCTGTACCAATGAAAGCTTCCTTTTTGCGAAGAGTTATTCCAGGCGGTCTTAGTGGCGTGTTCAAGACACTCACTTGCACAAGACGGAGTCGAATCGAGCTGGGATTAGAGAATAGGTCCAAGGCTTGTGAATCCGTGCATTCTAGCATGATAAGGACGGGCGAAAATGTTCCAATGGCTAGCGTGGCATGGGGGAGTACTACAGTCGAAACATTCACGACTATCGATCGCGCTCCAAATATTGTGCCTTCAATCTCCAGAGTTTCGCCAATCTGCCAGTCAAAATTCGATGGAGGGGGAAGGTTAAGACCCGTTGTAAGCGCTGACAAGTGAGGCTCCGGGATAGGAGGGCTCAAAATCTTGGGGATGTAGATTATAGTAGTATCGAGTCTGTTGGTCAGAAACACAGGATTACAAAATTGGTTTAGGGCACAAAACTTCGCCTACTGTGAGTTCAACCGGAATCGGCCCCTTCTAACTTCGACTGTGAGTCGATATTCTAGAAACGAGGGAATAGACTAGTTGCTAATTAACGTGTCTCTGAAAATACAACAGGTTTATAGTCGTACTTTGACCGAGAAGGAGGGCGGTAAATCATATACATCATGAGGGGCGCCGATTTCCTTAAAGTGGACCTTTTCAGGCAGCGCTAGCTCAAAACCCCAAGGTCCCCGGGTTTTTGTGGTGGAATTCCATATATCTACTCTCAAGTCGAGAAAGCTGGGGCTTTTGTCTTGTCCAACAACTGTCCGTTCTCCCAGAAGCTGTCAGAGAGTTATTTTGGGAATCCAGCAGCAAACCTTTATGACGAACTCTAATTGTGATCGTTTTGATTTTTTTGAGTTCCGCAGCATCAATGTAGACGTTGCCTCGAATGAGACCAAGCTCGCCTTGGTGGAAGACAGGTATAGATTGTGACGATTGCGCATAGCTATCAAGTTTCAGTTGTAACCAGGGTTGCCCTCCAGATGAACTCAGAGAGAAATTGTGAGTAGTTTGACCTGGAAGTACTCTTGTTGTTGCAATTGACGAATATCCCGGCAAACGTAGCTCATTCTCTAGGGCCGCAAAAGCAGGAGGTGGGGCAGTTTCTGTCATATGATTAGAGCAATTATTCTGGGTGTCGTGGTCGAGCGGAACAGCCAAACATGATCGGCGCCGCATCCAGGCGGTCGTTCCGCCGATAATCACCATCGTGGTCACAAGCCAAACTTGGTCGAGCACGCTTCGATATTGTGACGCGTCACGATGTACAAGCGTCGCCAAATTCGGCGATTATGTGCGCCTTTTAACCTTGTTTGCCTACAGCTCGCCCCGAGTCGATTTGTTGTCTCAAAACAAGTCCATCTGTTTCATGTACACTATGGTTTATTTTTCTGCTCGACCCATGCTTCCATATCCCACTTCTGCACATTTATTCTTCGCAGGACTGCGAGAGTCGATCATCGACGACATAATGCACTACAAACTGATCTGTGATTAGACCAAGCCTCCTAACTTCCTGAAATCATGACGTCAAAACTTTGTCGTAAAATTTCAATTAAGCGACAAATTACCTCCACTCCAATCAATCGACCCTCATCAACTATCCAGTCATCGAATTGTGCAAGTGGGTCGGGGATGATAGTCATCCGATATGGCAGTGTTGAATGAACCGGTTCGTCAGTGTATTGCGTGATCGAGGTCGTTTTGTCCTTTGTCACGTTCGTGATTATAGTTCCGCTGGTATGTTGCTTGGAAGAGTCTAGTATCTCATAGTACCAATCTCCCTTCAGAAACTGGTTGCGGTGGTTCACGGTTGGAGAGTTAGAATCAGACGGTACGTCTAGTTCTGGCTCCTTGAACCTGTCGACGGTCGCGGGATTGAAGTCCAGAATGAATAAATATTGTTTCGGTTCGTCAGTACGCCTTACTCGCATCGTGAACCTTGATCCGTAAATGCAAGACATCCTGTAGGTGCTAGAACTGCCAAGACCCACCCAACGAGTGGCGTCTACCCCCCACTGAGACCACGGGACACGATGGGGGAGCATATCAGCGGGAGCTCGCATAGAATGTCCAAGGATTGTTGGTACATCGACGAAAATAGCAAAACGACCGTATCTGAAATCGGTTTCGATTGCAAGCGTCAAGCATATGGTCTGAGACTCCGGATTAGGAACGAAGCCTGTGTGGTTGGTGGATTGATTAGCGGACATTGGAGTGGAGTACATAGCGAAGTCCTCGACCGGAATTGACGTTGCCAAGGTCAGCACGGGAAACTCCAGGCAAAGCCTGGGTGTCAATATGTCGCCAGCGAGCTGGCTCGATCGACCTCCCGTCGGGCTGCATGTATCTGACCGATCTTCCTGACATATGCGACCAACCTCATAAAGTAAAAGACTTGGCGATATTGCTCCAGATATCCTACTTTGATGAGAGCAACCTATGTGAAAAACGACCAGCTGGTTGGAGCTCACAAACGCAGAACTGCAGAAGCCAGGAAGTTCACCCGTGTCATGTAGTATGGATCCCGTTCGCCAGTTGACGACTATAATTTTACAGCATTGTTCATCTAAATCCAGACTAGGTTTGTTTGAAATGAGGTTGAGAGCTAGGAGCTCATTCGAAACCGATGAATCAGCTACGCTGTAGTCACGAGTAGGTTGAATCTCGAATCCGAGTCGAATCACAATGCTCGGGTGTGTGGCACCGGAGTGAACTGTTCCAGCCCTCAAGGAGCGGAAGTGCAAGGATATGGATCTAAAACTATGGTTATGTATTATAGATCAGCTGAGTATGTCCAATATAGCAAACTTGCCTCAATCGGTCAAGTACCGCAATTACCAACAGATCCTGGTCAGGATCTATCATGAACTCGTCACAGTTAAGATCTAGCGTTAAATCCCAGCGCGACGTGGGGTTGTCCACAGGAATGACAGAAAAAGTTGTTGTATCTAAGGTGGAGTCCTGACCCTTGTACGCAAGTACGATAAACCCGCTTCGAGCTTCCCAAAGATCGTAATCTCTGTCATCAAATGTCGGGTTTATCACAAACGCCGGATGTAGGTTCACGTTGAGCCAGCCTAAAGGTATGGGGTAAACGAAGAGTGATAAGAGTCATTAGACTCTTACCGTTACGGAATCGTTTCAATTTTTCGAGCTGTTCCCGGTGGGGTTTGCGACTCAAATCTCTTGATACAAAAAGACGGTTCGCTTCAAGTTCTATTTGAAGCTGTAAAGCGGTCGTCTCTTGGACTAACTGAAGATATTTTCGGCATGTCTACATGGGGGATTTATTACAGAAGAAATACGCCAGCCGGCGTTCATAAGAATCCTACCTTGGAAAACCGGAGAATGTCACGAAAGCCGCAACACAGCAGTACGCGAATAACTAGCTCTTCGGGTAAACTTGTAAAATTTACGAGAAGCGCTTGTGACATGTAACTGATATCTATAGATGTTGTTGGATCGGGTATTGCGCTTGTTTGTGGTTCCGACAGAAGGCAAGAAACCGGAAGTGGCGGTCAGTCTTAGAACCAGCGGATTTTTGTCCTCAGAAGTTTGGACGACGCTTAATTATTCAATCGTACCAGATATGAAACAGGATGGAAGATCTTGATGAGGCGGATAACACTATCTTTGCGATTTCTCGATTCTGATGGCGAAACGACCAGCTGGCGCTGGGCGCTTCCGGCATCGATCGTTTCTCCTGACTTGCCGTTACCCAGCGCGTTCTGGGTTTCCTGCTTAACACAAACGACATCTACATCTCATCGGTTGGCCGCTCGCCCAGATATAGAGTATCTTCACCTAATCTGGCCTCTATGCACACGTACGCCACAACCGCCCAATCTAAGCAAAATTCCAAACATATCCTTGGACGAATAGCAGATTAGATACATCAGTGGTGTTACTAGTATTTGGTAAATTGCTGATCAGCGAATATACGCTATTTCTGTTTAATTATATAAGATACTTACTGGATGAAATGAGCATTGACTAAGCACCGGGGTGCGGTCCGAATTACTGATCTCGGCTAGTTTACCATATAGTTCTAGTTTAAGGTGTTTATAGAGACAGCCATTCTTTGCCATCAGAGATATGATGAGCTAGAAACTGGTATATAACTCCATCGTCCATCGGGGTGCTCTAAAAATGACATATGTCAGATTTTCGTCCTAGACTACAAGCAAGATATTGCTCGTACCTGCATCCCGATTAGACGGTCGCCATCAATCGCCCAGTTCTCATCCTCTCAGATCTCACGCAGGGAGGTAACTCGTGGCTAAGATACAAATCGTACTTAGCTCAACTACGAAGGTAGAGAACTGTGTATATACTGTACCTAAGATACAAATCGTACTACAGAGTACAGTGTGAATAGAATACATGAGAAAAGAAAGAAAATACGATACCTTAGCTCAACTACGAAGGTAGAGAACTAAGGAAGGATAAAGGGGGTTCCCGCGAACTCGCGCATGATATCAGAGAGGGGGGATACGAAACAGAAACAAATATGCGCATACATACACGCATATGATTGTGAATTCAACATCAGACAGGTCAGGGACAACAGTCGATCGGTAGGGAAGTGTTGAGTATAAGGAATTTACAGAGAACATTTCAGTAACAGTGACCACATCTTCGCCAAGATTTACGGTCGCCGATCTACCAGGCTCCAGGTTTGGTGAGTTTAACCCACGATACGGCCACTTATTTGGGAGGAGTGTATCGCTATCATACGACGGAAAAGTAATAAGTTCGGCTCCGATATAGGAATCGGGGGCTTCGAACCTTTTGACAGTGATCGGGTTGAAGTCCTTGATGAAAAGATGTTGATATGGATGTCCGTTTGGGGAACTTGCACATAGAGCAAGTTTAGAGCCATATATGCATTTAATGTTGGAGCCTGCGGCCCTACCATGCCCCATCCAGCGTGTCGCCTGCTCTCCCCATTGATCGAGGAAACAGAGAGTATTGTTGAATCGGGTGGTATGCGAGGGATGTAATTTCGCAACTTCGACAGGAACACAAGGATCGCCAAGTCAATGTCATTATGTAGGGCTTGGACTGTAAGCGCCAGAAATATTTATTGAACGAACTCCGTGCTCAGATCGATATTATATCGATGTTGTTCCTTTTCTCTCCGTCTGTTGTCCGATATTCATGTCTTAACTCCATACGTAGATACATTAGCTAGATACATTAGCTAGATACACCTGTGTATTCTCCTGATTATTCTCCGTCGTCTCGTATATAACTGAATCAACTTGTCACCTCAATTCATCAAAGAACTTACCTATTTACTTGTGTGCTTCATTCACCGAGTTCATTCGCTTTATTCCTGTGCTAAGTACATCTGAAGGGTATCCTATTCCATTCGCTTCAATAATATTGTCTGAATAAATGGGTCGGAAACGAGCGTGGTGGGATCATCAATCTGAAACTTTTACGCTGGAGGAAAGTACAAGGCAAACGTGTCGATTAGTATTGAAGCCCCCGATTTCAGGGATGGCAACTCGAAGGGAAGTGCAGGTGCAAGAATACCACTCGGAGTTACGCTGCCTCGATCCCGGATGTGTGAATCCATTTTCCGACTCGTGGTCGGAATCTTGTATATCAAAAGACTTATTGAATGATATTCCCACATACCGTCTACAGGGGGTGAAGTACTCGTGTAGTAGACGAGCAAGTCCTCGAACGTGGCGAACGCAGAGCTACAGAAAGCTCCAATAGTGGTCGCGGAACCTATGATAGCTCCAGTTTTCCGATTGATGGCTATTACTTGGCAAAGGCGAACCACCAGTAGGCCCCAGTATCCAGAACCTGAATTTAGATTGACCGCTAACAGGTCGTGTGAAATTGAACCAGGAACCACAGTAATTCCCAAGCAAGGCATCATGTCAAATTCCGATTGAACTGCGACGATAGAAGCTGTTGAACGAGGGTGGGCCAATCCAGTTTTGAAAGGGCAGGATCGCAATGATCGCATTTTGAGGCTAGAGTCAGAGTATTATTCACTCATGGTGTCGAGGGTGAAGCTCACCTAGACTTGTCGATTTTTCCTAGCACCAATAGGTCTTGGCTCGCATCGATGGTGAACATATCACATTCCGGATTGAGCTGAAGTTACCACTAGTTTGTGGGGTTGTCCGTGGGTATGATGGAAAGAGAGGCTACTGCTGTTGCCGGAAGTTTGGCGTATGTAACTACAATAGTACGTTCTCGAGCTTCCCATGAAATTGAGTTTCTGCTGTTGGCCTGTGGGTCCGAAGGTATGTTCTGGATTAAGCACATTCGGACGTTTAGCCAGCCTCTTGAACGGGTCGTATAAGCGAATGTTTCTAAATGTAAGGCAATTGAAACTTACCGTTGCGGAGACGATACAATTTTCCAAGCGACTCATAGCATTTGTCTCCCTTGAGGCCACCCAAAACCACGAGACACTTAGCCTCGAGCTCGATTTGGAGCTGCAGAGCCGTTGACACATAGACCGGGCTGCGGTTCCTCTTGCACGACTACCAAGCATGTAAATTGTGATAAGACGAACCAAAATCACAATCGACAACAACCTCACCACTAAGAATCTGAGGATATCCCTTTAGCCACAGAACTGCAAGACGCGGAAAACTAGCTCTTCAAGCAAACTCAAAAAGTTTAACGAGGGTTTCTGTGACATGTGATGCTTGAGATGGTGCTCGAGTGTGAGTGCCAGTGGCGGGAGAGCTTTAGCTTTAGGTCTAGGAGATGGCAGAAAAATAAATTGAGGAGTGGGCTCTGGTTGTTCTCTGAGGGCTGCTGAAATGCTTTGATCCGATTCTGGAGTCTCCAATCAGCCATGAGCAGGCAGAAGATAGGCGCCGCTCGCTTGCTCCTGCCGCGGCGATGACGGGAGAACGATGACGTGATGTACCTGATTAGCCTTCCATGAAATCTCCCTTCTCCTAGAATTTATTGACAATTTCGCTATTACTGTTCTGCGCGCAATGTCATGGACACATTTTCTGGCTCCCCGAGTTACAGCATGTTCGAGACACCGTCGAGGTACAACGCTGGCTAGAGACCAAATTGCCAAAAGGCAGTACTCAATTGACTCGCCGGAATGTTGATTCCAATCTCTCATCCTTGATTGGACCACCGGCTCGCATAGCCTTGACGTGGTTCCTCGGCGCGTGTCGAGTCTTGTCCGCCGAGACGTATATTACGCGCTCAACGTGTAGTAGGCCTGCCTCCCGGCCCCATGGACACCATTCGAAGCTCTCTCAAGAATCTGAGCCTCAAAGGCAAGCCCAAACCTGGGTCTGATTTCGCGCCTGCGACAGCACCGGTCCCAGAGCCTCTAGAAAAGGAACCCGAACCCACTGGGCCTCCAGTTCGGTTGGCTGTTATTGGTGCTGGCCAGCGTGGAAGGGTGAGTTCTTGCGCCTCATGAAGCTTCACTCTCGATCCAAGTCTATTCAACTAGAAATATGGTGCATATGCGTTGGCATATCCAAAGCATTGCACCGTCATCGCGGTCGCCGAGCCCCGTCCCGAAACGCGTGAACGAATGGCTCAATCCCATAAAATCCCGCAACCGAACGTGTTTTCGACTTGGCAAGACCTCTCGCAGCAGCAGACACTCACGATGCCCAGCATGACATCAAGTACGTCGACGGAGTGATCGTTGCGGTCCAGGATTACATGCACGCCGAGGTTGTCATTCCGTTTGCCGAGAGGGGGTATCATATATTGTGCGAAAAGCCAATGGCCACTACACCCGAGGAATGTGTTCAAATGGCGGATGTTGTGGAGAAGGCGGGGATTGTGTTTGGGATGGGTCACGGTCAGTCGAACTCAATTCCGCTGGGCATGTTTCTGATTATAGTCGCTTTTAGTGTTGAGATATTCGAAGTACAACCAGACGCTTCGAGAGATGATCGCTTCTGGCCAATACGGCGATCTTATCAATGTCGTTCACGTTGAACCAGTTGGGCACTATCATTTCGCCCACTCCTATGTCCGTGGAAACTGGAACCAAGAAGCGAAGAGCTCGTTCTCTTTGATGACTAAAAGCTGCCAGTAAGCGTCCTTTGCTCCTTCTCAAATGTCTAATGGTTGATAATCTGCTCAGCGACATTGATATTCTTTGCCATTTCTTCGCCCCAGCCACTCCTGTTCGGTTTACATCCTTCGGGTCCCTGTCCCACTTTAAAAAATCCGAAAACCAGAACAAGCTGGAGCAGCCAGTCGGTGCTTGGACTGTGCTGCGGAGCCAACATGTCCCTATAGTGCCAAACGGATCTATTTGACCGGAAATACAGGATGGCCCGTCAGCGCGATCGTAGATGGGATTCCTACCCGTGAAAAGGTTATGAAGGAACTCGAGGATGGGCCATATGGCATGTGTGTATATGAGTCCCCGAATGATGTCTGTGATCATCAGGTACGTTCCTCTCTCGCACATCGGGAAGATTCCAGTAACATTGGATACAGGTAGTCAATATTGAGTTCTCCAACGGCTCAACCGCCTCGTTCACAATGGTGGCGTTCACGACCCTGATCTGTGAACGTCAAAGCCGTATACACCTCAGCCACGGCGAGATCGTCGGCGACTCGAATACCCTCTCCGCGACCGATTTTAGAACGGGAAATACTCAGCGCGTTCGACCGAGTATGGTGGATACCCATGGGGACGGCGACATGGGCGTTGTGCGGGCGTTTGTGAAATGCGTTGCTCAGCGGCTTGCTAAAGTAAAGGCCGGGGAGATAATTGATCCAAAAGAGGATGATGGGATGGGCATGTCAGTCCGGGACGTCTTGAGGAGTCATTTGGCGGTATTTTGTGCGGAGCGGGCTAGGAGGACGGGTTCGGTAGTCTATTTCGATGGATTTGAAGAGCAAGTACGAAAGGGAATGGGTCAGCCAGAACATGGGAATGTGGTTCGCTCCGACCCAGGCGAACCAAAGGTGGCAGTTGCTATTGAAGAATAAGAACCATCCTATTAGCAGGCAGAACGTATAATTCCTAGCTTGCAACATGCGATACGCAAATCGAGACAAATCTTCATATTATGATTGAAGATTCGAGGCTTCTTGCAATATGAATTGTCTGGTATCGGCTTGTGGACACGGGAAAACAACCCATTTACAATTTACAAGCAGTTTAGCTATTTTAGCTCCAACATGCTGCTAGTGGGCCTATTCGGCGCCGGATGGGTGGTGCCCGCTTTATGTGAGCCGCGATTTTGATCCATTGCTAAGAGTATGACAAACGATAATGTCGTTTCCAGCAACATCATCCCTCAGTTTCCATCATTATATGCGTCATTTTTTTTGCAATTGAGTATTTTAAAAATACTCTTGACACATTTATCCGAATCAATAGTTAACCATTAACAATCCATTTGCCACACTTCGTAGAAAAGTCAGATACCATATGGTAACCTCATTTGTACATGGTGTTTAGAGAGGCATTGGATAAGTGTTGCCCTTATCCCGACCCGTATTCTTTTTCGTTGGGCTATTGGGGGTCATGGCTAATTCCATGATATAGCCAGTCAAATATCGGCTGTTGAACGTTTTGACGTCGTAAGATCCAGCATCCTGTCATTTACATTAAGCTCTATTAAAATAATTCCAATATTCACTCAACTTTCCCAAGCTACACAACTCCAGCCTCAATTCGCCCTCATTCAGGTGTGCGGGCTCCTAGGGTACCGGCCGCGGCTCCTGGTGGCTGCGCTTCCGCCGGACCGGTGGCCACAGAGCTATCCGAGTGACCAGTCAAATAGGTCAATTTATTCATTGACTCGTACGATATAACCTGAAACGAGAGTTCCTCCGTCTAGGCCGCGATTTCTACTCGCATTCATCGTCGTTGTCACGGAGGAGAATGCCGCCTGGTTCGATTGCGTTAACTAAGGACGTCACACATTCGATCATTTCTTCGGGATTTTATTTGCCGTTGTGCGATGGGGCAATCGCGGGATCCAGAGAGCAAGAACTACTTTAAATTGGCCCCGAATCCGAAAACGTCATACGAGACACTGTTTGCAACATTGTTGGCGACAAGGAGAGGTCGGTAATATGGACATTGGAGGTAGTTTAGTTTGGTCCAATTCGTGCTTGCACACCGAGGTAAGAGATGCCTGTGCAACCGAGCGAAGCCACTCAGATTCCGTATCCAACTTCGGCAGGCCGGGACGTAAATCCCAGGCTCACGAACCATGACCAAGAACTTACGTGTGCACTTGAAGCGCGTTACGACGCGATCATCAATCGCTCGTTTAAATAGCCCTTTAATGCATTGGGCCCTCTTTATAACAAGAAAAAGTAAATATCAAACCTGAACAAACGCATTGAAGGCTCTAAATATCAAGTCTTGGCTCTCATCCAAGGGATAATTATCGAGAGAACTACCATAGCAGTCTATCTAGATCTACGTCTCCACCTGGGCCACGAGAGCTTGGCATGTGTCGTAGTATGGTCGCTATTCGATTGAAGAAATACAATCACATTGGTTGCTTGAGTCTAGAGAATCCCGGCAGATGTTCTGGGGACCCGACAGCCTTTAGGAGGCGCCGCGGGATCTTATCAGTTATCACCACCAAGCTGTAGAGTTTTCGAACGGTTCGGCCAGGCATTATCAGTTCCTTCATTTCCGACCAATAGACGTCGAGGGACAAGATGTTGGATAACGCGGTAACAAACTCGCCATACACCCGAATATTGCATGACTAGTAAACCAAGCTAGTCCACGCGACCGAGAAGTTACCGTTATATTCATCCAAAACAATAACGATCCTCCAAGGTGCCGAAATTCAGACCTGGTTGATCCAGTCAAAACTGATAAAATATACTCGTCGAATGTTTCAAAGAGTACATGGGATGGTGCCAATCATCGTGGGTCGAAGATTAGCCTTGATATAATTACACCAGTCAGCTTCAGACTTAGCCTCGAGCACCTTGGAATTGCGAACACGTCAATATTGGCGGTTACTCCAGTCGAAAGAATGCGTCCAGCAGCAGTGGATACGGATGACGTCGAACACAAGATCCCAGAATTATAGCGTGTTTGTAGTTTGTTGTACGTATAATGGATGCCTTCCGTAAGAACTAAAGCTAAACTGAGCCAGCTAATCGGCACAAAAGTCTGGATGATGTGATAATTTATTAATGATTCATCATTTCATTTTGTAATCGCTCCACACTTGAATAGCCTGGTTTAGCTTGGAGTTAGGTTTAGATCTCACGGGAAGGCCCAATAAGTTCTTTCCACATTTGTCGGTCAACGAGAGATGCGGTTGTTCAGTTCATCTTCGCCCTCTGTGGTCCCTGTGTCAGGATGACTTGGACGGGCATAGAAGCAGCCGAGTCAGGGCCCGAGTCTCGACTCCAAGAGCACCGAGCGGACTCTCACTTGATAGAGTTTGATTGTTTGTCGCTTGGCCATTCTCTGGTGGAATGCTAGTGGGAGACAGACAAATCGGAGAGTATTACGACAACTGAATTGAGATTGGATATTAACGAGCGGCCTACTCATAGACGCTGGGCCTGACTCAAAGGAAGAGGATCGGGATAGGGGGCCGACTCCCAGACCGAGAGGCTGGGCCACTGATATAAGACATAGCGTTAGCAGCGACGGTAACTGGGACGAAGGTGGAGGGAAACCCGCAATATTTTCATATTAGTAGACGCTACGAGGAACATTTCATTGACGGTCTATGACAGTTGGTGGCGTAGCATGAGATGGGTGCGCGTCAAGACCATACACTCTTCAGGGGACCTGGGGGAAGGTGACGATAGATAGGGACGTCGGTAATAACGGCGAATATTCCAACGACGCGAGCTGAAATCTGAGACCATCGGCGCAATAAGTTAATCCATGCGTAAGCGCGAGCAAAGCCGTCCCGCTCTGTATGTTCTATACAATGAGAGACTGGAACATGAGATATAATCAGTGAGCGAGTCTACGGGAGAAACGAGATTGACATAACTCAGCGCGATGTAGCATAATAGACAGAGGAACGGAAAGACTGAGGGCCATATATGTGCAGCCCCCGACAGAACGTGAGGGAAAGGTACAAAAACAAACCAAAAGCAGGAACGCCACATCTAGGGACTGTGGCAATCCCGACAGTCGTAACCGCCAAGCGGTGATGCGCTACATTAGCTGCGCCACCCAACACAGAAACAATTCCTCTCATGAGTATTTAATTCAAGGTTGACCCGAGATGGCCCAAGTATTATCCGAGACAAGGCCGCATTGCGTGCCTATTCCGTCATTCCGCCCCCCATCATTACGGTGCACAGTCTCGAACAGTTATGGCGTCCTCTTCACCAGTTTCTCCACAGGAATTTTACTGCTTATCCCACTGGAAAATACTAAGAAACATGAATAGTATTCAACAACATGAATCTCTGGGGCAGAGCCGGTAGAGCACAAGCAGTACTGGGCAAAGGAAACGCCGCCTGGGCGGGAAAACATGGCATCTGACGAGCATGAAGAGCCTTGCGGATACTCTGCCACTACTCGAACACAGTTGTGTCGAAGTGCGCACATAGTCCAGCGGGAAATACGAAACGATCAGTTCATGAGATTGTGGCACCATTGCGATTTGAGGGAGGAATTGGCCCGTGCATGTGGATCCCGAAACGACGTTCTCTCCAATTGCTCTGAATGAGCTCTAGCAACGTGCAATGTGCATAGTAAATATCAATTTCTGCAATGACTCGGCAGCCTCTGGACAACTATGGAGTGAGAACTATGCTTATATAGCCACCTCGGCGGCCGTGATTCCGGAACCAGAAAGCCCGACCTATTCGGCCTTGTATAGTCGATATGGATATCGTAAGAGGGTATGGTAAACGCGCTGCGCAGCGGACGGCTAGAATAAACACCGGCGAGACGGGCTTGATGGTATGCACCCGTGGGTTAAACACAAGACGGAGTGAGGCCGAGTTATGGTGGGGGATCTACTTCAGTTCGAGTCAGTCGACGAGTGGCTGTTGGAGAATGAAGCGTGCGTGCTCGGTGGGCATAGCGTGAAGTGCCAGCAGCCTATGTTGGTTTCATGGAAAGACGGCCACATCACTTTTTGGTATAGGCGTGGCTATGCAAGGAGAGACACCGCGCCACAGGGCTAAGCGCCGGTGTTTGTCACGGGCGTGGACCGTTGCCTAGACCCTAGGCACTGCCCCTTGTTCAACTTTACCTCAGTCGCCCGTTTTTATCACGTTCTCTCGTTCTCGCCCTTCTGTCTTTTGGCCCCTCTGACGACGCCCCCAGGCGAATCACGATTTTTTAAAACCCAGCTTTGAACGTATTCTCGTCGATTCGATCTTGAGCTCGAAGTTTGTCATCCAGGATGGGCGACGTCTGCACGGGATCTCCCACTTTTACGTCCTATTCAACAAGCACAGAGCAGACGTTTTCTGTCTCGCAATCGGCATCTCGTTCGTTGTCTGTTCAAGAGGCATCGACCATCGAGAGGACGATAACAGTCTCGGGGTTGGATCCTGTTGTCACCCAGTCAATAATACCTGGCGCGACGGTGACAGTGGATGTGCCGGTAGACGTGACGGTTCCCGTACAAAGGATCGTTTCCGTCCGGTATTGACGCTCTTTGCTCCTTGTTCGACAACGGACAAGCCAACATCGACGAGTACCCCTGTTTCGACGCCTGAATCCTCGTCGACACCTGTATCCTCGTCGAGGGAGACGCTACCGACTTCCGATTCTCAGTTAGTACACTCTTCCACACCCGGTGAAAATAACCGATTCGATTTCCGCTTCTAGAACCAGTACAAGCGACAGGCAGACGCCAGAATCCACCTCGACAAGCGTGCCGGGCTCCTCTTCGGGTCGGCAAGCCCCAACGCCGACGCCTACACCTTCCCGCTCCGGCTCGTCAAACAATAACGCAAGCCAAACTGGGACGATCATTACCACGACGGCTGTCGGCACTACCCTTCTCCCCAATGGCTCCCAATCCTTATTTGTTACCACTGTCACCTCATCCATCGCCCCAAATGGCACTCTCAACGACAACGGCTCTACTGGCAGCAGTGGCGGTGGCGGTTCGGGCAGGGCAGTCGCGATTGGGGTGGGGGTTGCGGGTGGTATCATCGCGCTTATCATACTTGTCATGGGTGTCACCTGGCATATCCGGCGAAAACGGCGAAACCTTGCGGATCTCGACGAAGACGCCTGGAATCCGGATCGCGAAAGCAAGGAGCCTAACGTGCCTCGAGCAGCCATTATCCCAGAATACACGTACAACCCGTATGGCGATGGCCGAACCACAGCGTATGTACCCGTGCCAACTATGTCTACTCCCCAAGCCCGACCAATGTCATTCAGCACGAGTGGGCATACACCACACGGGAGTGTGAGCAGCGCAGGAATTGGGGGACTATCCGCACCTCTCCTGGCACGAAGCAAGACAGCCGATGAGATTCTGTACGAGGCTGCGCGCGAGGGTCTGCCGCAGTCACGGACGCCGAGCGTGACCACGCGTGGGTATGGGTCATTGACCGCGTCCTCTCATATGACCCATAGCGCTCGAAATGATTCGGTTGTTGGATTGTTGGAAAGCCAGAGCGAGGGCCGAACCGAACGCGCACTTGATGAGCATGCGCACGAGGACGATCGACCTGCGTCACCTGTATCGATCGCCGCACCCAGGCTGGCAGTAACCAACCCCGATGCGGATAGAGACCTATAGTTTCGCTCTTGTGCTTCTCATTTCAGCCTCGCTATACTCGTACTAGTCGTATATTTCTAGCTAGCCTTGACGGACTACCACTTGTCGGACATTTCAACTTGCATTAATACCATGGACCGCTCCTTTGCTTCTATTTCTCCGCTCCTGCATGCATGAGGCTTTCTTCCTTTTTGGGCCCTTTCGCTTTCATTTGTCTCCCTGGCACTTTTCTGTATTACCCATTGGTTCTGAACGCATTACAATTTACACAACCCCTGTGGCGACATATCATCAAGTTCATGAGGCTAGCAAAAGCCTTCGGCGTGATCAAGTTATATCCGCGATTAAGTCTGTACATCATGGCTTTTTTTTTCGTAACAGTTGGACACCAGCATGCTTGGAGCTGGCAGAATATCGGTTGATGCGTCCGAATGAGAATGCAGGGGGCAGGTCGATCTGCGGAGATTGACTGGAGCGGGCTGGATCCCTGGCTATCCGCACATGGTGTGCACGTGGCTTTTCATGCGAGGGGAGGAGTTGTATGCGTGAACGGGGGGAAGCGTCAGTTGCGCTTGTTTCGGGGATACACAAATCAGTCAGGGTAAGCTAGTTAGTTTCTTTGCCCAGCACCCTTTTTTCTGTTGGCTGCTATTTGAACGCTCTTTTTAGTAGGCTAGTTGTTGCACCGCCGATGCGAGATTAAATGGTAGTCACATTGATCTGTGCCTATTTTGTACCTCCTCGTTTTGCTGAAACCCTTTTTGCCACTCTAAGTGAAGAGCAGAGGTTCGTGGCCGTTTAGATAATGCAATCACCCGCCACCCATCCACATCACGCAAGACACGTCATATCGCGTTCGAAGAAGCGGGGTTCCGCCCGCTCAACCTGAGAATTGTACGTATAGTTTGTCTTGTTCGTGTCTTTTGTTTTGACGATTCTCTCTTGATACCTTGACTTGCCACTCGTCCTGCCCGGAATGGTTTATTTGGCATTGCTTGTATGCTTGGCCGGTTTGGGCCTATTTACGACATAACCAGTGGTAACCCATTCACACGTGGCTTCCTTGGTTCAGTGAGAACCAGCAGCAACCATAGCACCGGAAGGGTGTTGGAGCCACGATGTATGGGGGGTCACAACGCCCGTGAAAGGTATGCCCACCATGTGGTACATATACAACTCCGTCAGCTCGCCTACCGTCAACCCTCTCGGTCTTAAGCTGGATCTTCGGACGCCTGCGCTGGCTCTCTTTCGTTCTTGGGCTCCGAGCTGAATCGACTGAGTCGTACACCTCGCATTTTATTCTTTACGAGGCATCCCCGTTGTAGGCCGGACTTGCATCGCTTTATTGGGCTGAAGTGTGTCATTGCGTTCCCCTCTATCAAAACGTGTCGCATCCCTTCGTCTTCCTTCCACCAAATGGCCCGTCATCCAACTCTCACCTCTCTCTCCCGTCAACGCCGCCGGGCCCCACCAGCTGCCCTAGACTTGACCCGTTCGGCATTCTCGATCAAAGTCTCCCACGAGACGTGTACCTCGGCACAAATCATCGACATCTCGTCCCCCGAGGTATTCGAGTGTTTGAGCAAGTTTGAAGAGGAGCAGGCGCGTGCGTCGGCCGAGTTGGAGCATACCCAGGCGGCATTTACTGCGGCGCTCGAGGATGATCCTTTGCCTGGTGTCCGGGCGCGGAGTCCGACCGCATATAGATCCGCTGGAAGGGCGATTCCGATGGAGGTCGAGGACCTGGACAGACCCGATTCACCACCCAGACCGTTCATGACCGAAAACGAAAAGACGGCGGGGCTATTGCCAGAGGGAGGGTACAAGTTTCCGTTGCCGGTGACCACAGCGGCGACGTACCAGTTTCCGCCGACGTATGTCCGTGCTAGCCGACCGCCCGTAGAGGCGATCCAGCTTCCCAAGAAGAAATCGGGTTGTATGCCTGTTCAGTGGTCGACGGTGATGCATATTCTCAGGTTCAAGTGCAAGAAGCGCAAGGGTCATGGGCAGGCGCTGCCTGAGCCACTAGGATTTCATGAGCGTGAGTAGTAATGGAGATGAATGTGATATGCTTCCTTACATGATTATTCTAGGTATCAAGAATTCTGGCCACGAGTGGCGCCCAGCCTTGGTGATGACAAAGGAGACCATGTAACTCTCAGCACCATGCCAACAGTTCGTACGGTTTGGCCGCCCAGGATAAAGGACCTTATGGCTGTCGAATTGGCTATACCGCCATTCATTACGAACGGCTTCATGCGGGAAATCCAAGAAGACACTGATTCGTGCGCATATATCCTCGATCTCTGCACCATACCGCCAGGCGCTCCCATTACGATATACAGATGTTACCGCTAGGGACAGATTGCCCCACTATGTTCTCATCCTTCAATATTCTGACGTTTTATGCCATGTTCAGCGATTATGACTTCGGATCCTTTTTCCTCCATAACTGTATCTATAGGAAGTCGTCGGAAGCAGCAGTGTCTTTGTTCGTGATGTATTTGCCTTATTTGTTCTTCTTTCGATGTTCGACTTTTTTATACACTAGATACGACGATATGCCCTTTTTACGCTCTTCATTTGGGGACTTACGAAATTATTTGTTGATACCTGATACATCAATTGCTCCATGCAACAACCAAGCGGCTCCATTCTGCGCTTCGCCAAACCCACGATGGGTGATTAGATGGTATTTCTAAATATTTTGATTTATTTGGAAAGTTTCAGATGACACGATTGTCAAATGCGTCAACAGGCCCATTCGTAGCTGGTAGCTTGCGCCGTTCAGCAAAGGGGCTGCGGGCGGGTACCCTCTTTGTCAGCTTACGTGAAGGTCTCTCGAGGATGTGTGGAAAGGACGGTGAATTTATCGTTATGTAGGCTGTTGAAGTGATTACAATCATGTCAATGATATTGCTAACTATTAGATCCTCAGTAGCTGCCTAGGTTCATCAAACACAGCCCCAGCCATAATGTACGATTAGCAACCAATATCACGACGTCCACCTAAAGATCAATCGAAAGCCTCGATTCCTTTGCACATCTCCAGGATAAGCCGTGCAGCCTCGTCTCGCGGCTCGATCCTACACACGTACGGCTTTGGCTCACTAGAGAAGATACTGTAAGCCGAGTGCTGAAACTGAGGGGGGCGCTTGGCTTACCATGGTCCGTAGGGTGTAAACATTCTCCAGAGTTCCTTTCCGTGTTTTTCCACTTCACATTTTGTTTCTTCTCCGGCAGTGATATTAAAAACACTAATGAAGGCAGCGCACATGGTAAATGCTCCGTTGTTGGCTATATGCTGACCGGGACACACTCGTCGACCGAAACCAAAGACAAAACGACGAGGGTCTGGGTCAGGGGTTTGCTTTAAGAAACGGCTGGGATTGAATGTGTGCGGATCGGGATACGACGATGGCTCGTGCATTAAAGCCCTATTCATCATATGGTTTATCATCGGAATATGACCCAGGCTCCTTGGCTAAATTGGACGTACCAAATATTGGCTTCGATTGTAGTGCCCTTCCTAATGGTGAATCCTCTTACTTCAAAATCTTCGCTTGCGCAGTGCTCCAGGCCTTGATAATGAATATATTTCAGCGAACATTACCCAAGGAAGCCAAGGTGATCTGCTTACCGAACGCGAAGACTGGATAGCACCTGATGACCTCTTGCAAGACAGCGTCCATGTATGGCATCACTTCACGATCTTGCAATGTGGGAAGCCGACCACGACCGACTTGGGCATCTATCTCTGCTTGAACTCGGGCAGCAACCTCCGGATATATGCTCATAGTAAAGAGGAAGCAGCTTATGAGCGCTACAGTCTGAGGCAGTGGTTGGGTATCAAGGCCTTACGAGAATATCAAATTTAACTTACGGTGGTGGAACCAGCTAATTGCGAAGCGGTAAAAAGTCACCGAGGTTTCCGCACATGAATGAAGAGTCCACTCACCAGTAAACATAGGCTGTGCCGTCCATTTCACCAGTTCAATATCTTCGTCGGTTGCATTTACCCCGCCCTTCTGTTCCAAAAGCTTGGATGTATATGATGGTCTTTCAACTGTCCCTTGCCTCTGTTTGAATACCATAAGTCCATTAGCGTGAATCAAAGTTTGTCTATTATCACATACCACGTCAACCAACACGGGAGCGAATGGTTCTGTCGCGATTGTGAGGATGTCTTCACGGCATTGAGCAGCGTCACGCTTGAATTTGGCGCCCGGAAACCACGAAGGAACATAGCGGACTGGATGAAGACATCAGCCACATCGGGTAATGAGGATTTAGTAACTCACGAGCAGGGATGTCATTGACCCAGTAATGTCTAGAAAATCCATTCAAAAGGAATTCGGCTTGGCTTCGGACCATTCGTGAGAGCGGATCATCCTCAACCGCCACATGGCCATATGTCATACGCATGATAAAGCGACCAATCGCATCTTGAACGGATGCAGCCAGGAGATCGAAATGACTTGCCTCGATAGCGACATGTTCGCTGTTGGAGAGGGCGTTGATGCGATCAACAATGTCTCGAAGGAAGAACGCACAAGTGGTAGCATGTAGAGAGGCATATGATCGGGCAGCAGCCGGATGCAAGGATGAAGCCATAACACGACGATATTTCTTGTGGAGTTCATCATGGTCCCGGAACCCAACATTGCTCCCAAAGCCGGATCTGTTCGTTGAACAGGTCAGCTGTGGGAAATATTTCGTAACGCAAGTGACCTACAGTTCATACAGCATTACGTTGCGAGGGCGATTGGAGGTAACTGCTGCACGTTTCTCGAGCACTTCTGAGACTACTTGTAAGCTATTCAAAACCACGATTTTCTTGAAAGGGGTTGAGAGTTGAAAAATATCTCCTGATTGAAAGAGGTTAGCTTTATTTAGCATTGAGACTTCGGAAAAGGAACTAACCATATTGGTGTTTGTATTTATTACTGAGAAGAGGGCCCCGCCATGGAGCAGCAATTACATCCAAGTTTTTAAAAAGCCAGTGACCGGGAACAGAAGGCGGTGAAATCCCAGGGGTTCGTGCTGATCTGACGTATAGCGTAACCATCACGAGTAGGATAATAATTAGAAGAAGACCGTATGATCTTGTAGGATGGTCAAATAGCTCTTTGGAGGCCCAAGCAAGAGTAGATATGGACATGTTCCACGAAGCGCGGGGCAGTACAATCCGACCCCAAGAAATTCGCTGAAGATATATACACGACTGGGGAGTGTCGTCATTGACTGTACTGCCAAGATACAGTAACGCAGTTGAAAGGGCAGAGGGCGGACTGACCAAGACTGTCCGCGGGTTCTCCGCGACTCCTGCGGCTTTCTGCGAGCCAAGCTCGTCGCAAGCCGCAGCCCCAGCGGGAGAGAGGGCAGAAATTCGCGTGTTGCATTTGGGGCCCTGATTGGATGACGTATAGAGACTTGATCATCGGCGATGGAATTTTAAAGAAAGAAACTGATATACAGGACTACTCGTGATATTTATACTTATCAAGCGCAACAAATACAACAGGGTGAGATACTAGCAAAATGAATTCAAACCGTGAGGGTATCGCAGCTATTTTGGTGACTCTAAAACAGCTTGTGCCTTCGATCTACAGGCTCGATCTCGACGCCTCATCATACCATTCCAATATCTCCATCAATGAATCATCAATCGGTGTCCCCAATCGCGCTATGTGTAAGATTTTTGCAATCCGTATCGGTTCTATTTGGCAGGTAAGCCAGTATCTGGATGAATGATGCTGTACTAGAATAAGGTTACTCCGTAATGCGGTTGTCACAAGTTCGTGCAGGTCACGTTACTCTGGATGCATAACTCGCGGCTTGCGCAAGGTAGGGAATGGCTTCAAAATCTATCGGTGTGACACGGTAATCTCTAGAGGCGTAATGGCCTTCGACCTAAGGGGATACGTATATGATGCGGAGACGTATGCGTTGTCGGCTTCTGCCAAACGCGTACGACCCCTAATTGACTCTCCTCAGCTCGCTGGTATACGATCAAAAATATGGGTTTCTCATCGAACGAAATAGCAGCGGTACCGACCGCCACGGATCTATCCTCACACTCGTGTCAAGAGGCGTCTATCAACTCCAGATATGCCATTGGCGACGTTCTAGCCTCGCACCCAGAACTCACCATCACAATTAAATGGGTCAAAGGACACACAGGCATCAAAGGAAATGCACGAGCTGAAGGTCTCACACTCAAGGCATCCTTACTCACAGTCACACCAATTTTCAATCGCTTCATCGCATGGGCCAAGGCTGGATCTGATATCAGCTGCGTCTGGAGCCAGTGGGGAGTGCCGCAAGGATGGCTCGAATGGCGAGGTGTATGAGACGGGGAAAACACTTGAATTGTACTGCGTTTCAGCGAGCCGAAATATCCGCATATAACACGATTTGTACATACGCTGGCTCACATAAGTCGTGTCCCACGTGACTGAAAATCCTTGAGGACTTGATTCGGCAACACCCGTTGTAGACGTTACTTAGGTACATTAATATGTAGTGTAGAGTTCTGTCGTCTCTATCTGAAAATTTTACATGCAATACGATGTGACAAGTTTAACCGCAGTGGCTCTGGCGTTGTTTGGATACATATGGGGCAAGACTTATGTGAGCCGCATATACCCGATGCTTTATAAATCCTCCCACGCATACAATTACGGATATGCGCGTGCCCTACTCTTGAACACCAACCGATTCATGAATATATATACTAACGATGGACAAAAGTCCCAGATTCTTACCTTGGGGGTGCAAGGAGCGTCATTGCTCGGATTTTCTGTGTTGACCATAGGACAGTCAACCGAATCTATCGTCATTATCTCAAACCATGTGATACATATCCTCAGGTCGTTTCTACTGGCCATCCATGCAAAATGACAGCCAGGGATGATTGGTACGCTGTCATCGGCCTTGCCAAACTGCGTCACGACAATGCTACCGAGCTTCAGCGCCAGTATTTCCACCATCTACACCCCGAGACAATTTTCTGCCACCTTCGAGAGCTTGGCCTAATGGCCTGTAGATGGCGCCATGTACCTTTCCTAACAAGAAAGCAAAGATCGGCTTGCCGGAGCTGGCCTACCTAGCATTTATCCTGGGACACTCTTCGGTGGGTCCAAGTCATACTTTCAGATGAATCAAAATTCAATGTACTTTCATCAGATGGGATCGAATATGTCTCGAGGCACCCAGGGCAGGTCTATGATCCATACTATATCCAGAAAACTATTAAACATGGGGGCGGGAGTGTCATTGTGTGGGGGTGCATCAGCTAGAAGGGAGTAAGCCAGCTTCGTCAGATTGACAGCATCATCAACTCAGAGTTATACAGAGCAATACTAAAGGAAGAGCTCCTTGGGACCCTGAAGTACAGTATGGGACAAAAAGGTTTGCGTGTTTTGATCATAAAGTTTAAAACACGTATTACTCCTCGACAAGGCCACAAGGTATGATGTAAGCGGTACCAATCGATAGTATATGACCTTAGCTACAAAAAGAATATACATGCGACCCGTTTGGTCTACAAACGGTGGATTTATAGATGAAACAAGACATGAGAAACACTCAAACCATTTTGTCCCTTGCATGCAACAAAAATTGTTCATGTAAATTATTGAGAAGGACCACTTTTTGCTTTCAAAACCTTAGCCATACGTTTGGGCATGCCAGCTATTAACTTTTGGCAATAATCCTCACCAAAATTGTCCTGAACTGCTTGAACCTGATCCCATAGTTCCATGATCCCACCCAGGGGGTGTTCATACTCTCCAAGATGTTGTTTCAGCTCAGCCCATAGGTTCTTGATGGGGTTAAGGTCAGGAGACATAGCTGTAAGGATGTCACCTGAGAAACTGGCAGCCAGTATATCAGTGTTCTGCAGGTAAAAATACCTGCAAATACCTGCTGTAGGGTGCTGGTGCTGGTATGGCTAAAACTGTGTGGGAAACCAGGTGGGAAATCTGCAGTAACCTGCAAATAAGTGCCAGGATACTTGCAGATACCTGCATGGTGAGAATATGATGAACAGTAACAATGAGAGTGGAAAAAGGTGAAAGTACACTGCAAAGGAAGTTCAGGGTGACACAAACATCACCACAATTGAATATGAGTGATACCATAAAATAGAAAAAAATCAGGGCATTCGAAATATGTATATCAATCACTGTAATAAAAAATTTTAGAGGTCAAATCACAGCAAACACTGTGGGTAAAATAATGAGCCCAAAGCATGTGCTAATGAATATCTTAAAAACCAAGGCAATACACAACATATATATGAATTGATGCACCTAAGCTAGCTGAGCTCAACAAGCACACTCTCAGAGCCATAGACCCAGTGTAGTGCAAGCTATACGCAGTTTATAGGGGGCAGAACCCCTGTGTCATGACCTAGACCATGATGCAGAAATTATTATGATTTTGGACAAGTCCTGTTTAATCAGATATATGCATAGAATTACTTACATGAGATCACATGACATTGTTATTGTTTACACTCTGTTTGTATCTTCCAGAATATTCTGTTACATGGCACCATTCTGATATCATATGATAGTTGTCTTGCACCATGGTGTATTTGATATTAGCTACTTGTATGAATATATAAGGGAGAGTCTGAGAGCCTTAAGCCTCAGAACTCAACCTCCTGTTGTATTCCTCTACTACCTGTGAGACACATAGTCAAGCAGCCCTTGCCCAGCTCTCTTTAGAGCATAGTGCCCTTACTATAAGTCTTCCTCCATGTGTCTTATTGCAACCCACATCCTTGTTGCATGTTTACCTCTGGACGTTGTGACTTAGACCTCTGGCATCATTGCCTATAGGTCTCCCATTGCCCACTTAGACATTTGGGTTATCTCCTCAGGTTGTAGCTCTGACACCCTGAGAGTGCCACAAGCACTAGTATTTCCCACTGTGCAAACATCACTCCTGTGTACCCAATGAATGTGAACATGTTACAAGATGTGCTATTCAAAATTTCAGTCCAATTGGACAAGATTCAGTGGGGGAAATTGGGGAAACATGCCCCTGAGTACTGAAACCTAAGTCAACCCCTGTGTGCACACTTTCTGAGGGGATTTGAGGTAGATCAGATGTGTCAGATTGACTCAGAGGGCCATCTTAACTTAGCAAAGTGTGCTGTAGCATTGATCTTGTGTTGTATATCATGGGTTCACCTTTGCAGACCCAGGGCAACAGCTATAATGCTGGAGATGTCAGCAGAGAAGGTCAGTTCATAGGTGTGCAGCCCACCTGTGAGTAGTACTCTATTTGAGAGAGGGGTTTTTGGGCACTCTGAATCGATTGGTGGTGTTGGATTCACCTGAATATGCCTCCTTGATTCTAGAACAGGGGCTGCACTCACCAGGCTATTATTTTCCATCATTCATTAGCTGCGATCTCCTCAATGCAATTTTTCTCAGATATGATATATACATCGTTGGAATGCCTCGATTTATGCGCATTTTATGAATACTTTACCTTATGATTGTGATGACTTTTGTAAAACAGCCCCCCTTTTAATGCATTTGTCTGAACACCATTTGCCTTGCAGAGAGCACTCAAATTGTTTGTACATAATATGTAATATATTGTTGGGAAGCTAGGATTTTCCTCTATTTAATGGTATATATATGAACATGCTGCAATAACTTTTTGCAGCAGGTATACACACCTGCAGGTTACTGCAGGTATTCTGGCATTCCCACTGCAGGTGAGGGTGCAGGTGCAGGTCTCAGCTCTGGGGTACCAGTTACTGGCTGCAGGTGCAGGTTTCCTGCAGATTTCCCACACAACATCTCTACATAGCTGGCCACTCAAGTAACTCAATACCATGGTCTTTGATCCAGTTAAGACACACTTTGGCTTTGTGGGAGCTAGTGTTGTCTTGCTGAAATATCACCTCCCCAGGCTCTATTCCCAAATGCTCCATGTTATGACCTGCACAGACAGCCATAACATGACAAGAGAATTAGCTGATAATTTATTGCATTTTCTCCTAAGTCAAACAAGCCATAAACATAGTCACATGACCTTGGCTTTTTTTTTTTTTTTTTTACATTCAATTTTAACGAGCTACATGAACACATCGGTCAAACCGCTCAGGACACAGTCTGGGAAACAGGAAGGAGCAGCCCTAAGGGTGGGGAACATCAGCGAGGCAGGAGAAATAACAGGGGCGTGTACAGGGGGGAACAAAAAGTAGGGCCCAAAGGCAAAGTGGACACGATGAACTAGATAGTAACTGAGTCGGTATAATTAACTTTGCGGAACGCAGAAGTGAGTTTCAAGAAAGTGGCCATAACCTGAAGGCCTGCGATGGTGCCGAACAGGTCGGATAGGAGCAGAGGCTTGGAGGCCTTGCGTAGAATGTGACGGTGCGTGTCCCACAGCGTGCACTCCCTGAGCACGTGCGAGATCGTTTGCCTGGTCTGAAAATCGCATTGACATTCCGCCATATTGCCCCCCAGCAGCAGTGACGTGAGGTTGAAGCGGTTGTAGTAGTTGCCAAAGAATCCGTGTCCGAGGACGATCTGGATGAGGCGACAGTGTACAGCCCTTTCTCCTGTATACCCGGTGTGGAACTTGTGAAGTTTCCAAGTTGGGGCGCAGTTGAGAGAGATCCGAACATGATCGGAGTGGGGTTCGGACTTCCACCTATGACCCCAGCGTGAGACGGCTCTAGATTTAGCCCTGGCCTTGGCCCAAGCTATGGTGCGGCTAAACAGTGGGGTGGGCGTTAGAGAAGTCGCTTTGAGTGCTAGGGTGTCTGCACACTCGTTGCCTGCAATTTTTGCGTGGCCTTTGACCCATTGGTGTCAAAGCTACGACCTGAACAGTAACGTCAAACACCTAAGTGGTGATGACAAGCCTATGGGCAGCGATGCCGGAGGCTTTACTGACAACGTCTAAGGTGGGACGTGCAGTGAAGGTGCGATAAGACGCAAGATAGTAGGGTAGTAGGTGCGCTTGTCCTTAAGAGGACTGGGCAGGGACTATGGACTGGTAAGTCACACAGGTAGTAGAAGGGGTACGACAGGAGGTCGAGTTCTGAGGCCTAAGGCTCTCAGACTCTCCCTTATATATTCATGGCCGAGGCAGTACAAATCAAATACCAGGACCAATAAGAAGCTAACAGTGCCACGTCACTATAGAACATTCCGGTAACACCAAACATTGAGTCAACAACAACAAGGTCACGTGACATGAAGGTAAATAAACCGCATATATCTGAATAAACGGGACTTGTCCAAAACATCGTAAAAAGGAAGTTATAAAATATAGAAAATTCATAATAAAATCGTGCTCATGGTCTAGGCCATGACACTTCCCCCCCATTAAGGCCCAGGCGCGTCAGGGTGATCTTGGTGGAACTTGGATAATGCTTCTGGTGCATTCTTGAGATGGGCCTTAGGTTCCCAACTATTTTCTTCTGCGCCGTAGCCTTTCCAGCTGACATAATATTCAAGTCTCCGACCGACTTTGCGTGAGTCCAGGATACGCTCTACTTCATATTGTTCCTCTCCTTCAGGGGTTATTACTGTGGGTACTGGGGCAGGGTCCCTTTGGTAATCGTCCACTGGTTTAGGATACAGAAGGGCAGTATGGAAAACCGGGTATATTTTCATGGACTTGGGCAAATCCAATTTAAATGTATATTTCCCGATTTGTTCAACGACCTTGTAGGGACCGAAGCGCCTATTATCCAACTTTTTGGATGGTCGGATGGTTTTGATATTTGATCCGTCTAAGAAAACCTTTGAGCCTACTTCGATCTTGGTTGCCTCACGATGCTTCCGGTTGTAGTATTCGGAGTAAGTACGATTTGCAATCGTGAGTGCAGCCTTGGCCTCTTCATGGATAGTTTTGAGGTGATCGGCATATTCATCGGCTTGAGGGACACTGCTTCCTTTGGTATTTCCGACTGTGAAGTCTGGATTGTAGCCATAGCAGGCAAAGAATGGAGTATGTTTTGATCCAGCATGTTTCCCATTGTTATACGCAAATTCCCCAAGGGGTAGCGCCGCAACCCAGTCCGTCTGCCGATGGTTTATATAATGACGCAGATAGATTTTGATGAACTGGTTGAGTCTTTCACTTTGACCATCTACCTGTGGTCGGTAGGCCGTGGAGTAATGTGGCTCTATACCGAGGCGACTGTATACTTGGCGTAGGAATTTGGCGTTGAAGTTGGGGCCGCGGTCAGAGATTGTTTTTCGGGGAAGTCCATGTAGTTTCCAGACAAAGTTTACAAACAGGTTTGCGACATCTACCGCAGTGGCGTTTGAGTGAGTTGGTATAAAGTGCACCATCTTCGATAAATGATCAACCACTGTGAGTATTGCGTCATACCCTTCAGACATTGGCAATCCGACAATCAGGTCATAAGTGATTTCCTCCCAGGGTTTATTGGGTAAGTCTATAGGTTGGAGTAATCCTGGAGGAGCCTGATTTGAATGCTTGTTGCGGATGCACGAGTCGCATGCCTGGACATATTTGACGATGGACTTTTTCATTCCCGACCAATAGTAATCCCTTGATACAAGATCTAAGGTTCGGAAGTGCCCTGGGTGCCCTGCTGCAGGATTATCATGCCGGCTTTCTACTACTGCACGTCTGATTTCCAACTCGCTTGGTACATAGATTCGGTCGTGATAGTACAGCAAGTCATTTTCAAGACGCCAGCCTTTAACCGGAATGTTTTCCTCGAGGGACTTGAGGATCTTGGATATGGACTTATCATCTGGTAATGCATCCCTTATCATGTCATTGAGGGAGTGGTCAGTCAGAATTGCCGAAATGAAAAGCTCGGGGCTGATAAGCGGCGGGATTTCACCCCCCTCTTTGAGTGCCTGTTCCCGGAGGTCTTCTCGACGGGAGAGGATGTCCGCTTTGCCATTTTGTGCCCCTGAGCGGTATTTGATCCTATAATTATAATCGGCTAGGAATCCCATCCACCTTGCTTGTCTTCGATTCAGTTCCCTTTTTGTCTGGAAGAATTCCAAGTTCTTGTGATCCAACAGTACTTTAATTGGGATTACTGATCCTTCGAGCAGGTGACGCCATTCTTTGAACGCCCTTATCATTGCCAGCAACTCTTTGTCATGTATATCGTAGTTTCGTTCAGCTGGTGATAGGGTTTTGGAATAAAATGCCACTGGATGTAATTTTCCGTCCTTGCCTAACTGATTGAGGATTGCACCAGTGGCATAGTCAGAAGCGTCACATTCCAGGGTGAATTCCTTGGTGACGTCAGGTTGGATGAGGATGGGGGATTCTACTAGGGCTCTTTTAAGAATGTTAAATGAGCTTTCTTCGTTTTGACCCCACCGCCAAGGATTTTCTTTGCGGAGTAATTGGTAGAGCGGATATGCTCGTCCAGCAAAGTCCTCAATGAATTTGCGGTAGTAGTTCACGAATCCTAGGAATTCCTGAACGCCTTTCACGGTTTTTGGTGTTGCCCAATTCACCGCTTCCATGATTTTTGCCGGGTTAGCTCGGACTCCTTCGCCGTTAGCGATGACGCCTAGATATTCCACTTCAGGAGCATTAAACACGCATTTAGACAAGTTGCAGTATAGTTGATGAAGCCTTAATCGGCGTAGTACTTCTGCGACATGCTTGGCGTGATCTTCCGGGTTTTTCGAGAATATAAGGATGTCGTCTAGGTATACAATTACGTAGACGTCTAGAATATCTCGGAAGATTTCATTCATGAAGTTCTGGAACGCGGCCGGAGCGTTGCATAGTCCAAACGGCATTACCAGGTATTCGAACAGACCGTACTTTGTTTTGAACGCGGTTTTCCATTTGTCGCCTTCCTTAATCCAAACAAGATTATAACCCCATTTCAGATCCAAGGTAGTGAAAACTTGTGCACCCCGTAATTTTTCCACCAACATAGATATTAGTGGAATGGGGTACGAGTTTTTAACTGTATTTTCATTAAGCACACGATAGTCGACACACATTCTCCTGTTGCCATTCTTTTTGGGTACAAAGATCACCGGGGAGCTATAACGTGACTTGGATGGTCTAATTAATCCTTTGTCAAGCTGCTCTTTGAGTATCCAGCAAAGTTCTTCATCATCCAAAGGGCGTAAGGGATATACGGGTCCTTTCACTGGTTTTTGGGGATCTTGGAGGACTATCTCCAGATCATATGGGCGATGGGGAGGTAATTCCGTCACCACATCATCATCTGCAAAAACATCCGAATAGTCTCGGTATTTGACTGGGATGCCTTCAAGTGGTTTTGAAGCCACGACACCTCCAGGGTCCCTTTGGATGCCTTCAAGAGGTTGGAATACCTCAACACCTCCAAGGTCAGATTCAAACGGATCCAAATGACCACCAATATTGCCAAAGACTACATTTGACGTGGGAACACAATTTTTAATACAAAAGGCAGAATTAAAATCGACACGTTTTATCGGCCAGTCAATATGAGGATTATGTAACTTGAGCCATGACATTCCTAGTACTAAACTATGTCTACCTATGTCTGCTACGTTACAAACCAACTGCTCTTTATGACTACCAATTTCGAGTATAAATGTACATTCCGAATCGACAAGTCCAGAACTGATTTCATGACCATCAATAACTTTTAATTTTTTTGGGTTTTTCTTTTTATGAGTTGGTATTTTGTATTCTGAGACAAGGCGTGGGTGGATGAAGCAAGATGAAGCTCCTGAATCTATCATGGCCCATCCATGCAGTCTCTTCATACGATTCAAACTTTTACTATCAGGAGCGGTCTGGACTGGAGATGCGATAAAGAATATATTTAAAGGAGATACGTTATCTACAGCATAAATTTCCAGGTCCATGTTTGGTTCCTCTGAGACGCTTGCTCCGTCTGCGTTCAGAGGTCCTCGTTTTCCGACTCCTCATCAGATAAAGTGGCGCCTTGCCCTGAATAGGGTCTGGATGGGCAGGCACTTGCGATATGGCCTCTTCCTCCACAGTTATTGCAGATAAGAGGTTTTTTTCCTTTGCCTGCTGAGTCAAGATCCATGGGTCCTGGACCTGATCCTTTAGCGAGTTGGGGAGCTGGGGGAGCGACGACGATTGGATGCGCATCTTTTTGGATTTGTTTGAAGGTTGTTTCCTCAGATGATCCGTCATTCCATTTGATCGTGGGAATCGACTGTCCCTTGGCATTGCGGTTTATAGCCGCGATTGTTCCTTTGCGAGCCTTGCCATCTGAACCAAGCGTGTACACCTTTTCCCCAACAGACATCTTTTCCCTGGCCTGGCCTTTGGGAGGAGCTGTTGACGGCGAGGTGGAAGCTTTGGTAGAGGTGCTAGCCACGTTGGAAGAGGAGGATTTGGAAGATGGATTTTGTGCCTGGAACGACTCAATACGCTGATCGATTCTGAGTGCCTTATCTGCAAGGGTTTGCAGGGTGACATTGGCAGCCATATGATCGTAGTCTTGGGCCACGAGGAATTCCTTGATTTTGACCGTGAGACCATCATAGAAGTGATCGTGAAGGGATGCGTCATTGTAGCCAAGGCCCTGGGAATATGTCTGGAAGTCCTTGAAGTATTCTTGGACCGAATTCTTTTGTTTGAGCGATTTGAATTTTGCCCTGAAGTTTTCAGTCTTGTTGGCGACGTTCCAGCGAGCGTTAAATTGGGTCCAGAAGTCATTGACATTGTGAAGCCAAGTGACTGGATTGCCATTGATAACGTCGTCTTCCAGATAGGGTTCCAGCCATTCGTGCGCTTTGCCATCCAGGCAGGAAATAATGTAAGCGATCTGCTCATCAGCAGTCGCAGAGGGATAGGAAGTCCGCAAATAATGGGCCACCGCGACCCTGAAGGATACCGCTTTGTTCTTATCCGAACCATCAAATTTAGCAGGCGCCGATAACTTGGGTGCTCGAGTACGCGCAATAGAGGTGCTTGTACCAGGTGCTTGGACTGCAGCCTGGAGCGCGACTACATTCGTATCAAGGTTAGATAGGCTTGTATCGTGGTTCTGGAGAGTGGTGTTGATTGTGGATAATTCAGCCGATTGTTGATTGATGAATACCGCCAGATTGTTGTTTATTGCGATCAGCGCATCCTTGATTGTTTGGGTGAATGCTAATAGGTCGGCTGGATCGGTGGGTATTTGAATCTGGGTGGCATCGAACTGAATCCAAGCGGGGGCAGGGTTTGGTGCGGACATAGCTAAAAAAAGGAGTGGGATGGACAAGTATGGTGGGTGCTCTTGAAGCCGGGATTTTCACTCTCAAACACTGTGGCTGCTCTGCTACCTAGCGTTGAACAATGACTACAACTAATCAACAAGCCTTTGACGGGCGTGATATAGAGCGTCTTTTTTGCAAGCGGGTAGTTTGCTGTCTGCGACACGTGCGGTGATGGACAAGAGTCCTAGGGTTGGGCGATAGGTACCGTCTGCCTTGTAGACACCTGTTACTGGATAGTCTCTTTCCGCTTTTGATTATTATGCGGTCCGAGCCTTTCTCCGTTTCACAGTAGGCTAGTACAGGGGTACGTCTCAATCCCGAGTGATGAGGAAGAACTCGACCTAATGTCAAAGCTACAACCTGAACAGTAACGTCAAACACCTAAGTGGTGATGACAAGCCTATGGGCAGCGATGCCGGAGGCTTTACTGACAACGTCTAAGGTGGGACGTGCAGTGAAGGTGTGATAAGACGCAAGATAGTAGGGTAGTAGGTGCGCTTGTCCTTAAGAGGACTGGGCAGGGACTATGGACTGGTAAGTCACACAGGTAGTAGAAGGGGTACGACAGGAGGTCGAGTTCTGAGGCCTAAGGCTCTCAGACTCTCCCTTATATATTCATGGCCGAGGCAGTACAAATCAAATACCAGGACCAATAAGAAGCTAACAGTGCCACGTCACTATAGAACATTCCGGTAACACCAAACATTGAGTCAACAACAACAAGGTCACGTGACATGAAGGTAAATAAACCGCATATATCTGAATAAACGGGACTTGTCCAAAACATCGTAAAAAGGAAGTTATAAAATATAGAAAATTCATAATAAAATCGTGCTCATGGTCTAGGCCATGACAATTGGACTGTGACAGTGAGGTCCGGGTGGGTCCTTAGGAGGTCGTCGACTGCTTTGTGGAAAATGATGGAGGCAGCTTGGGCTGTGTGTGTGGTGAGGCTGGTGATGGTCTGGACCGCTGCAAGGTTGTCTGATGAGAAAAGCACATGTCGGACTGGTGTGTTGTGGGATGGGTTGTTCACTAGAACCGACGCTCGTTTAGCAGCAATAGCCAGAGCCATCATTTCAGCATCATAAACGTTGGAGTGTCGTCCAAGACTTAGCAAGCCCGTAGCGACCTCTTCTCGAAACCTGGAGATGGTGAAGCCACACCCAACCCGTCGGACATTACGAAGGATCCATCTAGACCCATCACTGAAAGCCAGGATAGATCCGTCTGATTGGGCTGTGCTGATGTGGCCCTTAGCTGCCTCAAGGAAGATTTTACGTTCCTCCTCAGATGAGCCGTGGATGGGGAAGAGGGTGCGAAGGCGAGAGGACCATGGGTGAGTCAGCTCCCACAGAGGTGCCAAGTAGGGTATGGTGAATTCGGCGTCTGGGTGGGACATTCCTGCCAGGTGATGTATGATGGTGGTTTTGGCAGGGGGCGGCTGAGGGGTGTCTGAGCAGTGGGTATCCCAGTTGGCAGGCACACGTTTGGCAACCTCAGACTGGGTGGGGAGGCGGCAAAGGCGAACGGCAGTGTTCTTGGAGAGGCAATGAAGCGTGATGGCCATGGGGGGAATGGAGGCCACATGTTCCATAGCCGAGACCAGTGAGGTTCGGAAGGCCCCGAGTAGCCACCGAAGACCTGAGTTCTGGGCACATGTGAGGGGTTCGATGAGGGCTTTTTGCTTGACGCCTGTGTACCATATGACAGAGCTGTACGTTAGGATGGGGATGACACAGGCTCGGTATAGTAGGCGAGTGTGTTTGACTTGGATGCCGCGGATGGAGTTGGCTGTGATGCGCAGGCCAGCGATGGCGGACATTGCCTTGGTAGCCATTTTCCTGACATGTTCTTTCCATTGGAGGTGGCGGTCGAGCCAAAAGCCCAGCCAGCGAATGCATGCTTTAGCATGGACCCATTGGACGGGGGACCCTGGGGGGGCAAGGTTGATGCCGGGGTTGGTGGCAGTGTCCTTCTTTTGGGAAGCGAAGTGGATAAGATTGCACTTCTCCAGCTCGAATGACAAACCCAGTTTCCGTAATACAGACGAGGCAGTGCCAATGGCTTCCTGAATGATCTCGATGTTCTCACTGATGGAGTGCGAGTGGGCAAGGATAGTGAAGTTGTCGACGTAGCTGTCACGAACTGACACGCATACATCCACTCTACAATATTTTCTCGATTTATTACATTTTATGAGATTATCTTCAAAACATACTTGCCTTTTATGGTATATCTGTGTCATGTGACTCAGGGAATGTTCCGGACCGGTAACCGAGATGTATTTCAACTCTGATGTGAAATTCCACAGTTCCGCAGTCGCTTCTACTGCTTCTATCTCTTATCTGGCGTGACTCACTGTACAGACTTGTTTGTTATGATGTGGCTCATACTATGTATATAAACTGGGTCAAGTTCGCAGAGGACTCCTCAAGAACTTGACCTCTCGTCGAATACAAGTTCTTTTACCTTTCTTACTATTTTTCTCGTTGCCTGACTTGTCGTCGTCGACATCAGGTCAAGTTCTTGACAATCGTAAGTCTCAGTGTCGTCTGGGATACGTTTGGAACGCCGTCGGCGTCGTCTTGAGATAACTCCTCGTTGCCTTCCCCAATCCCACTCCACCTATCCACAGTCACGAGATATCGTTGCCCTATACGCGCCTCTGTGAAACCTTGCATAGCCAGGTCCCTCACACGTCGTAACAAGCTTCGGTCCTCTAATCTCTTCCGTCAACAAGAGGTGGGGTCGCTCATTGCCCTTAAGTAGCTGATCAACGGAGGTCACCTTCCCATTCCCATAGACTCGGGAAAGGGTCTATTTTTCCTTTTATCCTGCTCTTGCTCGAGTACGTCTCTGACGGAACGCACGGCCCTCAAGTGGCACAACCTTTTACAGAAGATCAGCGCTGCCGTCTGTGTGGGTGGTTCGGACACCTATCGATCCACTGCTTCACCCTCAACTCGGTCGAAAGTATCCTTGAAGAAGCAGGGCACATCGATTTTAGCCGAGTAGTAATCATCAAAGTCCGCCCCCAGAGAGTCGGACGTGCCCAACAAGCCTTCGTCACCGAGCCAGGTGCCCCCGAGTGCAAGATCTGCCGTCGGCCAAACAAAGCCACCTTCCCCGCGCGCTGCCCCTATTGTCCTAAGAAGGACAAATTCCTCTATTACTACACCATCCCTCGCAACCAGCTCTAAGCTGGAGAACCTCGGTCAACAGCTTCTTCGTCACCTGTTAAACACTATCGAAAACTTCCAAGACAGGTACCGTTATTACCGAAATAAGTACGAAGAAACCCGGGAGAAACTTCACGAAGCCGAGGCCCGTTGCGCATACTTAACTGAGCGTTTGCGCGAACACCAGGAGGACTATTTATCCCTCCTCCAAGACCATCTCAGACTAGAAGCTATAGTCCGAGAAACAATTGAACCCCACAAGTACGCCTTCCCCGTCTTCTCAACGCCGTCAGACCTTCCTCACCCCACCTTTCTAAGTGGCACGGGCTCGCCAATTCAGGAAGAAACACCCCTTCCGGCAGCCCAAATCAATCCTTCCCAAGGAAGCCCTCCTTCGGGACCAAACTAAATTAAAGAAGGTGGAGTGCCCATCTCGTTGCCAAGACACCAAAAGCTGGGACTTGGACGATACTTGGTTGAGGTTCGCAGGAACTGGGAACTTCGAAATTTATAGACTTGTGAGGGGGAAAGAAATCCTATATTACCAAAACAATCCCCAATTCCCTGTACTTCCTTACCGTCTCCGTCGCCTTTAAAAATTTTATCAAACCTTCTCTGAAATGGCGTCACAACCTCCCGCCCCCGCTTGGGCCAATATGTCTGATGAGGACAAGGTCATCTATATGCTTCGGTCAATGGACGAACTGCGAGAACGAACCAATAACCTCCAAAACAATATTGGGGACGTCGAACACAATAATAAGACCTATACAGACTCACTCGAAGCAAAACTTACCACAAATCAGACAAAGATAGACGCAGATGTGGCTGGATTAGCCACCAATGTCAATAACCTAGTAGGAATGCTAGCCATTCTCCAAACCACTATCACGCGCATTGAAGCGCAAATCAACACCTCCATGAGTGGCTCAGGTGCGGCTCCAGTATTAGCTTCCTCCAGTACAACCCAACCACAACCAACAGCTCCCGCTCCCGCTGGAGGATCAACTGCAAAGGTTAAGATGGCTGCCCCTCAAAAATTTGATGGCACAAAACGAGAGGACGCCATCTCATTCAGAATTGCATGTGCCCGATATATCAATACAAACATGAGTGGACACTCGGCTGACCAAGTGGTCGCCTTCATCACCTCCTATCTCGAAGGGTCAGCAGCTGAATGGGTTAACTCGTATGAAGAATTCGAAATTCTCAACCCTGGGACTACGATCCCCTGGCTTCACAATGCCACCTTGTTCTGGCAAGAATTTACTACCCGATATGGGGACCTGAACCGCACCGAAAATAACCGCGACAAGTGGCGGAAGTTGAAACAATCCAAGACGGTTCAGGATTACCTCACCCTGTTCAACTTGTATTCCACAGGCCTCAACTACAACGATGCCGCCATGCGTGACCAGTTCTATGATGGCCTATCGTCAGACGTGACAGATAGCATGGTGGCCCAAAACTATGATCCCCGCACAAAGACATTTGCCCAGCTCACACAGCGGGCCCTGGAAATTGACCGTCACCTCATTTCTTTCGGTAGCAAGAGGACATCTCATGGGGGTAATAAGTCCAGCAGCAACAATGCTTCGACTAGCAGGCCCACAAATAACCCCCAAAGTACTCCCCAAAAGGAGAAATTCAAGAATGGGGAACGCATATACAAGATCAAAGATGGCAGGGCTGTAAAAGGTCAAATCGTAGCCATTGGCCCCAACGCAAAGGGCTTCACGGTTCCAACCATCCGTTACGATGGCAGTAATGCCAACATACAAGAGTCCTTCAAGGACATAAAAAAGGATAACCATCCGCCAGTGGTCCCCAAGGCAAAGGATCCGGATGCAATGGATCTGGATAGCGCAGGGAAAGGAAAAGGGACAAATACCTGCTATAACTGTGGAGGCCGGGGTCATATTGCAGCCAAATGCCCCTCGGCCAAAATGTCAGGATACGAGGCAGTGGTCGAGGATGTAGAAACAACCGACGATGAGTCGGTAAAAGAATGAGCTCAAACCGTGCCAGGGGGGCGGTCTTGGGCGCTATGTTACAAAATGCGCATAATGAAAATAAAAATATGGAAATGGAATGTATGTCGTTAGGAAACCAATCACAACTACAGTTCTTCTTTCATGCATTCCCTTTGCGCATAACCCCCGAACACAAGTCTGCATATAACATGAAAAAATTTAACGGATGGGCCATGATTGACTCAGGGGCCACATCAGTATTTATACATGAAGATTTAGTCAAACAATACCGCATCCCTACCGTCGCCCTAAAAACACCCAAGAAACTGAGGGTAATTGATGGAAGGGAGATAGACTCTGGGTCTGTGACCCATTACTGCACCTTTGAGTTGTGCATTCAAGAGCACCGAGAAATCCTCAGTGCCTACGTTGTGAATGTTGGCAAAAATGATTTAGTCCTGGGCATGTCATGGCTCAAATTCCATAACCCCAATATTGATTGGGATGGGAAGGACATGAAGTTTAACTCACCAATATGCCTGAAGCACTGCATCACAAAACCCCTGCATGTGCAAGCAAATGAACCTAAGGAGCTTCAGTTGGACTCCCTAGACCCCCTCCCAACAAAATATAAAGAATTCCAGAAAATATTCGCTGAAGAAGACGACGTCCAACCATTACCACCCCATAGGAAGTGGGATATGGAAATAGATTTAAAACCGGATGCCAAGCCAAGGCACGGTCCTATATATAGTGTGGGTGTCAAGGAAGATGCAGAATTGCGGAAAACCCTCGACCGCCAACTGAAAGCAGGGCATATCAGACCCTCAAGGTCACCAATGGCATCCCCAGTCATATTTGTCAAAAAGAAGAATGGGAAGTTGCGCATGTGCATCGACTACCGGCGACTAAATGAAATGACAGTCTCTAATGTGTACCCACTCCCACGCATCAATGATATTGTGGAAACTCTGCGTGGGGCAAAGATATTCACCAAGTTTGATCTAAAGTGGGGCTTCAACCTCATACGAATTCGGGAAGGGGACGAATGGAAAGCAGCTTTTAAGACCAAATATGGGCTGTACGAGCCTTTAGTCATGCAATTTGGTCAAAAGAACGCACCAGGAACCTTCATGGCCATGATCAGGGAAGAATTCCAAGACATCGAGGGCATTTACGTGGTAATCTATATGGATGACATATTAGTATTCTCCAAAAACCAAGAAGAACACGATGAACATGTCAAGGAAGTCTTACGCCGCCTTCAAAAAGCTGGCCTATATTGCGCTCTGGAAAAATGTGTCTTCGATGTCACTGAAGTCGATTACCTGGGAATAGTAGTGACTCCCCAAGGAATTAAAGTAGACCCAGCCAAGGTTGAAAAAGCTGTTGAATGGCCAACCCCTACCAACCCAACCGAAGTCCTGGAAGGGTTGGGGTTTGCAAATTGGTTGAGGCACTTCATAAAAGACTTTTCGAAAATTACAAGATGTCTTTATGAACTTGTCAAGAAGGATGTAAAATGGGAATGGACAGAAGAAAGGGATCAAGCATGGAATCTGCTGAAGCAAAAATTAAAAGAAGCCCCCCTCCTAATCCAGCCAGAGCCCAACAAACCATTCATTTTGGAAACCGACGCCTCAGGCTATGCCACAGGCGCTGTATTATTACAATATGGGGAGGATGGAATGCTCCACCCAATTTCCTATTACTCCAAGGCAATGGTCCCAGCAGAAAGAAACTATGATATTTACAACAAAGAAATGCTGGCAATTATCAAGGCCCTTAAACACTGGCGTCATTTGCTAGAAGGGGCCGAACACCCAGTAAACATTGTTTGTGATCACAAGAACTTGGAGTACTGGAAGACAAATCGGCCACTGAACGGGCGGGTCACACGGTGGCATGAGTTCTTATCCAGGTTCGAATTCAAGATTTTATATATTGAAGGGGCAAAGAATGGCCGGGCAGACATACTCTCTAGGCTGTCAAGACACATCCCGAAAGAGGGGGGTGAGAGCCAAGCTCTGCTTGCGCAAAACCAATTTTTGGAATTAAAAGCCTTGTGGTTACAAGCAATCACACCAGACCATGACCTGGAACAACTCATTAGGGACGCTATCCCAGGGGATGAGCACCTGTCAAAAGTGCTAAAAGCCCTAGATGACAATGAGAAGGTCAAAGATTGGGAATGGGACGAAGGACTCCTACGACACAAGGGTAGAATCTACGTCCCAAATAACAAAGAACTTCGCAAACTGGTCATCGAAAGCCGTCACGATAGTCCGGCAGCAGGACACCCAGGACAGTTCAGAACATATGAGTTGTTAAATCGCAAATATACATGGTTATCAATGAAAAAATCAGTCAACGAATATGTCACACACTGCGAGTCATGCATCAGGAACAAGCACAGCAACCAAGTTCCCCCAGGGCTCTTAAACCCAATACCTGCACCAGAAAAACCTTGGGAAGAAATTACCTATGATCTGATCACCGGGCTACCCCTGTCAGAAGGATTTGATGCCATATTTACAGTTGTCGACCGCCTGACAAAAATGGTCCACTTTATTCCATGTCAATCGGAAGCCAGTGCCATGGACTGCGCAAACTTATTCCTAACCTATGTATGGAAACTCCATGGACTACCACGGAAAACCATTTCAGACCGTGGCCCCAACTTTGCATCCAAATTCCTAAGGCACCTGTATAAACGGCTAGACATAAAACCCTCCTACTCTACAGCATATCACCCACAAACGGATGGCCAGTCAGAAAGGGCCAACCAAGTAGTAGAAGGGTACCTGAGACACTACGTATCAGACCGGCAGGACAACTGGGTCCCTCTCTTACCTCTGGCTGAATTTGCCTACAACAATGGCGTTAACGCCTCAACCGGCAGAACGCCGTTCTTTGCAAACTATGGCTTCCATCCAAGGCTGGCAGTCGGAGACAAGGAGGAACAGGAATTCCCTGTAGCAGATAAACATGCAGAATGGCTTCAAAAGGGCCATGACGAACTCAAGGCTGCTCTGGAACTAGCAAACCAAAGGACCAAAGAATACTATGATCGGAAACATCAGACCCCAGAAGTCATTAAGGTGGGAGATAAAGTCTGGCTTGACACCAGGAACATACACACACAACAGGCCTCCAGGAAATTGGCCCACAAGAGAGTTGGACCATTCAAGGTGGTAGCACAACACGGCACCCATGCCTTCAAACTGGACTTGCCAGTAACCATGAAAATACATCCAGTATTTCATGTCTCGCTCCTGACCAAACACAAAGACGACCCATATGGCCGTCAGACCCCCCCACCACCACCTGTGGTAACTCCTGAAGGAGAAGAAGAGTTCGAAGTGGAACAGATCATAAAGTCACGATACAACAAAAGATCTAACGTCTTCGAATACTATGTCAAGTGGCTCGGCTATGACGAGCGACAATGGCTAACCTATGACGACCTGGTAAATGCACCAGAACTCATCGCCGACTACGTCAAGTCTCATCCAAAGGCACCCCAGGACCCCCGTGCCTTAAAGGGGGGAAGTGTCACGAACTGACACGCATACATCCACTCTACAATATTTTCTCGATTTATTACATTTTATGAGATTATCTTCAAAACATACTTGCCTTTTATGGTATATCTGTGTCATGTGACTCAGGGAATGTTCCGGACCGGTAACCGAGATGTATTTCAACTCTGATGTGAAATTCCGCAGTTCCGCAGTCGCTTCTACTGCTTCTATCTCTTATCTGGCGTGACTCACTGTACAGACTTGTTTGTTATGATGTGGCTCATACTATGTATATAAACCGGGTCAAGTTCGCAGAGGACTCCTCAAGAACTTGACCTCTCGTCGAATACAAGTTCTTTTACCTTTCTTACTATTTTTTCTCGTTGCCTGACTTGTCGTCGTCGACAGTAGCCCTTGATGTCCACATTTGGTTCAGTTGCCATAGTGAGCAGAAGGGGAAGGGAGTAGATGGAGCTGAGAATCAGTGAGAGCGGGGAGCCCTGCGGAATCCCAATCGGGGCAATAGACAGAGTATCACAGAGGACAGAGTCAATACGAAACTGAACAGTACGATCGGAGAAATAAGAGCGCAGCCAATTACAAATATTCACAGAAAAACCGAGTCTAGAGAGAATGCATAGTAAAAGAGAATGATTGACGTTGTTAAAATAGCCTTTGATATCGAGAGTGAGGAGGGAGACTTTTTGTTGATTTTTCCAATAGCTTTGTATGTTGTGAACCATAGCGAGACCAGCATCAGTACAAGAAGAGCAATCACGACCACTGAACTGAGAGAAAGGAACAAGGGTAAATTTGCCGACTTCGAACAGAATTCTAGTAGTGATGATTTTTTCCAGGCATTTACTGAGAGTTTCTAGCAGAGAAATGGGACGATACAAATTGGGATTGGACATGTCAATTTTCCGGGGTTTGGGGATGACGGCAACCACAGCATTACGCAAGCAAGCAGGTTGTATGCCTAGGTCTAGGCAGGCAGCCGTTGTAGAGTTTGACGAGCACCTCGGGTACCAACTCGAATGCCCATTTGAGAACTCGGTAGTTCAAGCCGAAGGCTCCAGGGGCGGAGGTGTTCGATGACCATGATAGTGCCTCATGGATCTCCTCCCTTGTGATCGGGTGGTGAGCACGAGTTTCCTGTGGAGGGATGCAATCAATGCATGACATGTCCACCTCGGGAGGTACTGTTGGGAAGAAGTTCTTCTGAAAAGCAATAGATTGAGTGTTAGCGGTGTTGGCGAAGCCAGTTTCAGTGCGGATAGGAGGGGTCTTGGTGATACGTTTACCATTGGCCCACTGACACATGCGAAAAGCGCCAGCGTCTGAGCACATTGTGGCAACGCAGAGGTCCATGTGCTTCCGTCGTGCAGCTCGGATCGACCTCCGGACTTCCCCTCGGAGTTTCGTGCATTCCTTGGGGTCGTCCCCACATTTGCAGTATTCAACCAGTAGTCGGACTGCAGAGGTGCAGTTGTCATTCCACCAGGGTGCTCGCCTAGCCCTATTGCCTACTCGCAACTTTGGCATGGACTTCTCAATGGCTGTCTTCATGGCCCCCATGATGCTGAGGGCCCCATTTTGGCAATCATCTCCCAACAGGTAGGACTCTGGAGGAGGTGTGGCTTCGAGGGCCTGGGTGAACACGTCAACCCACTTCTCGAAGTTCTCCTTGTCGTCCACGATCTGGTATTGGTAAAGTTTGGGTTGGGGGGTGAACTTGGGGGCTTCTTGAATGTTGATGGTCCAGGTGATCACATTATGGTCCAACCCAACACTGAGTGCCTGAACGCTGTCCCAGTCGATGACCAGGTCAGTGTCATAAGCAGGTCTGTTAGTGAGAGTGAGATCAATAACGGAGTCGCGCTGGCCACCATGCCCTCACCGAGTCAGCACGTTTGTACTGTTTATAATAGAAATGTCATTAGTAAGGATCCATTCTGCCAAATCACTCGCTGGTCCTGAGGTGGAGCCTGGGACCCCATCTTCCAGGGACCAGAGCTTGTGATGGAGGTTGAGGTCCCCAGCATAGATGCAAGGGTTCTCCAAATCAGGTGGGGTCTCTAAAAGGGTAGTGAGTCCTTCCTTGGCTGTGGAGCCATGGAAGTAGAGGTTAGTAACAGTGCAGCGTGAGCCATAGATAGAGAAGTCAATAGCGAGCAGGTGCATAGAGGAGGGGTACTGGGGCGAGAAGGAGTAGTCCAGCCATCTCAAACCCTTGCACACGTATGTGACAACAGAGGGGCCAACCGCAAGGTGCGGCATGCCACGATGGACACACCACCATTTGCCGCTGTTAACGGTACCATAAATAGTAGACGAGGACATGTGATCGTCCCCAATATGGCCCCACCAGGGGTCCTGAATAAGCAGAATAGAATACTCATCATAAGTGTCGCTGTTTAGGATGGCGTGTGTGCAGGCGTTCGATTTGGCAACATTGAGTTGTAAAACTTGAGCATGTTTGCCTTGTGCTACACCGTCGTCATTCATTCGATCTCCTGTTCGATGGTGGCCTGAGACGTCAGGACAACTTCATTAGAGAGAGCAGGCTCGATCTCCATTTCAGTCTCATCACTAGTCTCTTGTGGGGCGGTTGCAGTAGCTGGCAGGACCGAGGTCTCGGCGGCAGGCATAGTGGCGGGTGCTGGATTGGGGATCGCATTGGGGGCGATCATCTTGGAGATTGGGATGCGGAAACATTTGTGGGCTGGACACTCATGGGAGAGCGCCTGGTGTGGCCCCTCACAGTTGGCGCACTTGTATGGGTGAGGGCATTTCGCCTTAGGATCGGTTTTGTCGTTCTTGCATTGTTGGCAACGATAACGGTGGTTTTTGGTCTTGTGGTTGAGTCTGCAATCGCCGCATCGAACGTGTTCTCTGCAGACATGTGTGTTGTGGTCGAGGTGTTGGCAGTTCGTGCACCCTTGGAGTAGGGGCTTCTCTTTCCATTCCTCAACTGTAACTTTACTGCCAAACATGTGAGTGATGTTAGCGCAGACATCTCGGGTTTGAATATCATCCTCAAGTTCGAAGGCAAAGGTGACGGAGGAGTATGCCCCCACCATGTTCTTGGCTTTGGTGATCCACTGAGGATTGCGAGTGATGGTGATGAGCTCTATGATCGGGTTGTTGCATTTGAGTTCGTTGAGGAGTTCGATTTCGTTGAATCGGCGGATGCCACCATTGCCTAGTCCAGTGGGTACCCAGCAGATGATGACCTTACCCCACAGACAATCCTTATTGGCTGTGGAGCCTTTAGGGAGGCCACAGGCATCGGCTATCTCGCTTTCGACCTTTCTGAACTCTTTGATACATGTGCTGGGTTTGAATTGGAGTATGAGATTGCCTTTGACGTTAAATTCAGCGCCAATGATCCTCAGGCTGGGAGCCTTTGTCTTGCATATAATCCCAATGTTCTTGTACATGATGAAGGAGCCGAGCTTGCGGAAAGGCCCTTTGTCTTGTACGAAGAAAACAAACCAGTCGTTCTCCTCAATCTTGAGTGTCAGTGCCACCTTGGGAGCAGCCATGGGTTGGGGTTTGTTCTTGGCCGCTGAGGTGACTTCTGCAAACAAGACCTTGGCCTTGCCCTTGCCTGCACCTGCTAGCTTCGCACTCGGGCCATCAGCAACAGCCTCTGGCATAGCCAGCAAATAGTTTGGTTCAGGTGCTTTCGCCTCAGCCACCAGGGCTTTGACTACAGCGGCCTTGGTAGCGTTGGCTAGCCTTTTGGCGCGTTTCATCTGGTTTTTGGATAAGGTGGTGGGTACTGGTGGCTCGCTTGGCGTTTCGGGCATGGTCACTTGTTTCTCGGGCTGTTCATCCAGCTTGGGAGCATGAATAGAGGTGCTTGTTCCGAAGAATTCATCACTGTCCTCCATCATAGCTTTGAGGTCCTTGAGATCTTCAGGGCTTGGCTGAGAGATGATCGTGGGCCTATCTGCAGGTGTAGTGGGTGTTGGGTTCCAGTTGGCGTCGAGGGTCCTGGGCTCTCGGGTGACACCTGGAATGGGAACCCTCATCTTGAGGTTGGATAAGCATTTGTTCATGTTGAGCATAGTGTCATAAACAAGTTGCAGGGTGGCTGGGGTGCCAACCCGCTTTACCTTTGTCTCGTTAACCTTGTAATCTTTGTCGAAGAGGCCACAGCCCCGGTTGGAGGCCTCGATGGCTGTGTCTAGCAGTGCCTCTGTGTGGCAGGTGACCATGAGACAATAGTCCTCAAGGAGTTGGAAATTGTTTTCGAAGACCTTGGCCATGGGGTTGAGGTCTTTGTCATGGAGGTAGTCAGTGAAGTGGCCTTCGAGACGATCGAGCAAAGTCCCCAGGACACCGAGGACGGTGTTGTTGGTGGGGTGGGTGTTGATCTTTGTATGCACTACCGAACCTGCCCTATAGACATAGTCGAGTAGCCCATTGTGAAGGCCTAGGTTGGGGAGCTGAGAGAGGCGGAGTTCACTTTCGGTCCAGTTGCGGCATGGGTCGCTTGGGTGGGTTGCAGCGGGACCCAGAACTGGGGAGTTCATGGTGCTGCCTGCAATGCTAGCTTTGGGGGTAGGGGTATTGTCACGGTTAGTAGGGTTGCGGGCAGTGAAAGTAAAATCGTCCAATCCAGTGTGCAAACCAGTTTGCAACTGTATGGACATGTGAGAATCAGAGCCAGAATCAGAGTCACTTAAGTTATGAGAGAGGCTGCGTCGAGTCTTTTCTGGGTTTTTATTGTTATGAGCAGCAATACGAGAGGAAGAAACAGAGACAGCGCGCTTGCATAATTTGCAGGTGCGTTTATGAGTGACAGGGCCAGACGAGAGGGGGCTAGAGAGCTCAAATTTGAAGCTGGAGAGTGCTGGGACGTTGATGATACCTTTGCCTAGGTTGTCAGTCATGGTGGTGGTTGTCATCATCGTCACATGACCTTGGCACTTATCCTGGTGCTTATGGCCTCATGCTATTCAATGTATACTCAACAGGCCTCAGATACAATGATGCTTCTCTCTGCAACCAGTTCTATGCAGGACTGTCTGATGACATCCAAAATTCCATGGTTGTCCAAAACTATGATCCAACCACACACTCTCTGGCAGAAGTCACCCAGAGGGCACTGGACATCAACCAACACCTCATCCCCTTTGGGGGCAGAAGAACACACACTGCTGCCAAGGCTACAACAACTAATGTCAAGGCTGTCACCCCTGCATCAGCAAGTAACACACATGAACAGTTCACCAAAGGGGACTGGATCTATACCATTAAGGATGGCAAGGTAGTAAAGGGACAAGTTGTGTCAATTGGACAAAATATCAAAGGACAGACTGTCCCTACAGTGAAGTGGGACAACTCCACATCAAATGTCCAAACATCATTCAAGGAGATCTGGAAGGACAACCATCCCCCAGTAGCCCAGAAGGCAAGCAACCCAGATGCCATGGACCTAGACTTGGCTGGAAAAGGGAAGGGGCTGATTATCTGTCACAATTGCAGAGGAAAGGGGCATATTGCTGCAAAATGCCCATCACAGAAACTATTGGGATATGAAGCAGCCATAGAGGAACCTGAAACCAGTGAAGACAAGTCTTTAAAGGACTAAGCTCAAGCAGTTCTTGGAAGGCTGTCTTGGGCTCAATTTCAAATAATGTACAAAAGGAAAACACATGTAAAGATTTTGAATGTATGTCTCTTGGAAATGAATCCCAACTCCAATTCTTCTTTCATGCTTTTCCCCTGAGTAATACTCCTGAACAAAGGTCACCTTATACAATGAAAAATTTCACTGGCTGGGCTATGATTGACTCAGGTGCCACTTCAATATTTATACATGAAAATCTGGTCAAGCAGTACCAAATACCCACCCAAAAGCTGAGAACTCCAAGAAAGCTAAGGGTCATCAATGGCAGAGAAATCAACTCTGGGAGGGTTGATATGTATTGTACCTTTGAACTAGCCATACAAGGGCACTGAGAAATACTGAGTCCCTATGTGGTCAACATAGGGAAAAATGACCTTGTACTGGGAATGTTGTGGCTTAAGTATCACAACCCACACATTGATTGGGAAACAAATGTCCTTGACTTCAACTTGCCAATATGCTCTAGACACTGCCTCTCCCAGCCAATCCACACAAGGGCAAATGAGCCAAAAACCCTGCAACTATCTGCAATGGAAGGGAATACCACCCTTCCCCAAAAATATGAGGAATTCCAAAGCATCTTTGCAGGAGAAGACAACAAGCAACCTTTGCCACCCTGCAGGGAATGGGACTTTGGAGTGGACCTAAAACCAGATGCCAAAATTGGCCACAGACCTGTTTATAGTGTGGGAGTAAAGGAAGATGCTGAGCTATGCAAGACCCTGGACAGGCAATTAAGGAATGGCCACATCAGGCCATCTAAATCACCAATGGCATCCCCTGTGATATTCATCAAAAAAAAGGATGGGAAACTGTGCATGTGCATTGACTACCAGAAGCTGAACAGTATGACTATCCCAAATGCATACCCACTGCCAAAAATTGAAGACCTAATTGAAACCCTGCAGGAGGCTAAAGTATTTACCAAACTGGACCTGAAATGGGGAATCAACCTTGTAAGGGTATGAGAAGGAGACAAATGGAAACTGGCATTCAAAACAAAATACAGCCTGTACAAGCCCCTGGTCATGCAATTTGGCACAATGAACTCCCCAGGTGCATTCATGAACATGATGTGCAATATACTTTGAGACTTGGAAGGGGTTTGTCATGGCCTAGACCATGACGCAGATTTAATTATAATTTTCTATATTTTATATTTCTATTTTTCTTGCTTTTTGGACAAGTCCCATTTAATCAGATATATGCATAGATTATTACTTACATGATCATGTGACCTTGTTGTTGTTTATGACATGTTTGTACATTCTGGAATGTTCTGTTACGTGGCACCATTTCTACATTGTATGATAGTTGTCTCGTATCATCATTCGTGTATTTGATATAGCTTGTTGTATGAATATATAAAGGGAGAGTCTGAGAGCCTTAAGCCTCAGAACTCAACCTCCTGTCATACCCTTCTACTACCTGTGTGACTCTTAGTCCATAGTCCCTGCCCAGTCCTCTTAAGGACAAGTGCACATACTTCTACCTCCCTGCATCTTATCACACCCCTACTCCTTGTTGCACATCGCCCCTTGATGTTGTGACTTAGACCTCTGGCATTGTTGCCTATAGGTCTCCCATTGTCCTCTTAGACGTTTGGGTCATCCTTCCTGGTTGTAGCTGTGACAGGGTTTATGTAGTTGTCTACATGGATGATGTGCTCATTTACTCAAAGGACCCCAAGGACCATGACAAACATGTAAAGGAGGTCCTAAGAAGGTTCAAAAAGCATGGGCTGTACTGTGCACTAGAGAAGCATTTTTTCAATGTACCAGAAATCAACTACCTAGGCATTGTGGTATCCCCTGAAGGAATCAAAGTAGACCTGGCAAAGGTGGAAAAGGCAGTTGAATGGAACAAGCCAACAAATGTCATGGAAATGCTTGAATTCCTAGGATTCTGCAACTGGCTAAGACAGTTCATTTGTGACTTCTCAAGAACAGGCAAATGCTTGTATGAGTTATGCAACAAGGACACAAAATGGGAATGGACAGAAGAGCAAGAAGAAGCTTTCCAAACACTTAAGCAGAAGCTCACAGAAGCACCACTCCTGGTCCAACCAGACCAGGCAAAACCATTCTACATTGAGTTGGATGCTTCAGGATATGCCACAGGAGCAGTACTTATTGTTATGGATCACTAACATTTTTCTATTATTTTAGTCTGCTCTGCCAACTGTCAGAGCTACAACCTGAACAGTAACGTCAAACACCTAAGTGGTGATGACAAGCCTATGGGCAGCGATGCCGGAGGCTTTACTGACAACATCTAAGGTGGGACGTGCAGTGAGAGTGCGATAAGACGCAAGGAGGTAGGGTAGTAAGTGCACTTGTCCTCAAGAGGACTGGGCAGGGACTATGGACTGGTAGGTCACACAGGTAGTAGAGGGGATACGACAGGAGGTCGAGTTCTGAGGCTTAAGGCTCTCAGACTCTCCCTTATATATTCATGGCCGAGGCAGTACAAATCAAATACCAGGACCAATAAGAAGCTAACAGTGCCACGTCACTACAGAACATTCCAGTAACACCAAACATTGAGTCAACAACAACAAGGTCACGTGACATGAAGGTAAATAAACCGCATATATCTGAATAAATGGGACTTGTCCAAAACATTGTAAAAAGGAAGTTATAAAATATAGAAAATTCATAATAAAATTGTGCTCATGGTCTAGGCCATGACACCAACCTCAAGTGATGCCTCTGTAATTTTTGTGAAATTAAATGAATTTGTATGCATCTGAATTTGTACTATTTTTGTTTCATTGAATAGTACAAAATCTCCTCTTTCCAACACATATTTTATTGTGATTTTATCTTAAGAACTCAGAGAGATATAGAGGTTGTGATATTTCCTCTTATCAGGAGATATTGATTACAACATTGTGCTGCTCATATCTCGGCAACCACTTACACTATCAAAGCAATCTTATGCTCTATCGATAGCTAATCTTCAGCAGTATCTGCTGCCCGAAGATCATTAGAATCTTACTGGACCATCAATCAAGATCAAATGACTCCAGTGAGTCATTTGAGCCTTCCAAATTGATCCAGAAGCTTCTCTGACTCACTTTATGACTCACTGAGATGTAGCCTCCATTCATTACATGTATATACTATGATAATATGATCTACAAGCCAATAGCAGGTCTCAGATGCATCAATGCCTTTGATCCACACCCTGTCTTTACTCTCTTATCCTATACTGGGCTAGGGTGTACCCCAAGTATAGCAGTACCCTCTTTTGATGATTTCACTTGCATGCATGCATCTATTTGGCTCTGGAATGCCCTCCTCAGGGTATAAAAGGACCTCCTCTACTCAACCCAGACTGGTTATTGGTTTCTTTTTCTTTCTATTTTTCTCTTGTCTGTGTGTGATTTCTTATATAACTAGTACTGAGGAATAAAGTACCATATTAGTTATATATTGTCTGATTCATTGTATCTTATATAAAGAGTTATATAAGGATACAATATTGCCTGATTGAGTGTGACTTTAAGTACCAGCTATTAGAGGAAATCTAAGTACCTGTAGCTGAGGAAGTACACACATTAGGCAGCCCACCATCTATCCTATAAGCTATTGCTTAAGTCTAGTATTAAGATTAGTATCAGTTAGTCCAAGCAACTAGGGCTGAACTACATTTAAGATATCTAAGGGAACCTGACCATAGTAGTCTTGCTCTTTATACCTATAAATTAGTCAGTTTACACTGTGAAAGATTAAGACTACCTTGAGTGTTACTTGATCACATTGCAACTACTTTGAGCCATCTTACTCTAGTCTAAGAAGTATTGAGTACAATTAGTGTATACTAACATATCTACATTTTCTTAAGCTCTAGATATTCCAGTGTACCCTGACCTGTAACACTTATGCAATATGGAGAAGACAGCCTACTACACCCAGTCAGCTACCTGTCAAAGGTAATGCTTCTGGCAGAACAAAACTATGACATATACAACAAGGAGATGCTGGCGATTGTGAAGGCATTGAAACATTGGCACCATTTACTAGAAGGATCAGAACACCCAATCCAGATTATTTCAGACCACAAAATCTGGAATATTGGAAGACAAACCAGTCACTGAGCAGATGGGTTGCATGACAGCATGAGTTCTTGTCTAGATTCAACTTCAAAATCCTGTACATCCAAGGAGCAAAGAATGGAAGAGCAGATATTTTGTCAAGACTGTCACAACATCTGCCAGAGGGGGGGGGGTGAGAGCCAAGCTCTACTCAAAACAGAAATTTTTTTGCCACTTTCAGAGCTCTGGGCAGAGGAAATTACCCCAGACCATGACCTGGAACAACTTATCCATGATGCAATCCCAGGTGACAGGTGACTGACTAAGGTCATCAAAGCATTAGAGAAAAACAAAAAGTCAAAGACTGGGAGTGGGACAAGGCCTGCTACAATTCAAAGGCCACATCTATGTACCACAGGACAAGAAACTCCATAAACTTGTACTAGAAAGCCACCATGACAACCCAGCAGCAGGTCACCCAGGACAATTCAGAACCATGGAACTAGTCAGTAGGAAATTCACCTGGTCATCTATGAAGAAAACAGTCAATGAATACATAGCTCACTGTGAATCATGCATACAGAACAAACACAGCAATGCTCTACCCCCAGGACTACTGAATCCCATCCCAGCACCTGAGAAACCATGGGAGGAAATCACCTATGACCTCATCACAGGACTACTGCCATCAGAGGGCTTTGATGCAATATTCACAATAGTAGACCAGCTGACAAAAATGGTCCACTTCATCCCCACCCAGTTGGAAGCATCAGCCAAGGATTGTGCAAACCTATTCATCACCTATGTTTGGAAGCTACATGGCCTACCAAGGAAAACCATCTCTGATTGAGGACTGAACTTTGCCTCACAGTTCCTAAGACAGCTATACAAACACTTGGATATCAAACCCTCATACTCAACAGCATACCATCCCCAAACTGATGGCCAGTCTGAAAGGGCAAACCAAGTGGTCAAAGGATACCTGAGACACTACATATTGGATAGACAGAATGACTGGGCCTCACTATTGCCCCTGGCAGAATTTGCATACAATAACAGGGTGAACACATCCACAGGGAAGACCCCATTCTTTGCAAACTATGGATTCCATCCAAGGTTTGCAGTAGGGGACAAATGTCACAACCTCTGAAAGCAGTTGTTGGACTTTGCTTTACAAGTGGCTAGTGCCTCTGATGGGTCCAGACTATGTCCTGACTACTGCTGATGTGTGGCTTGTCTTGGCTTGATGCCTTGTGTGTGTCTACCATCTTGTGGCTTGACACTGTGTGCACTTATGTGCTCATGGCTGATGGGCACCTGTTACTGAATAAGCAACTGTGGACAGCAGCTAAGTCAGATGCTTAGTGCTGGGGCTTGCAATGTGGTCTTGACTCAAGACCCTTCTAGCTGTTACTTAAGCTAATAAGTCAGCTAGGGACTGTTCTTTTCACTGGATGCTTTAGAGGGGAATTGACAAGGTAGAGCAAGCTGGGGTAGACCAGCTTGCTCTCCTTGCTTTTATACAATTCTAACCAAGGGAGTGACTAAGCATACATGCAGGATGAGTAAGAATGAGTGGCAGTGGTCAGTCAGCCAGTTACTAATAATAGTAGCATGAGTAAGGTGAATGGTGGTGATCAGTAAGCAAGTGACTAATAATAGGACAAGGATCAGTAAGCAGGTGGAGGTGCTTACTCATGAAGTGGAGGTGGTCAAGCCACAAGACAAAGGTGGAAAACAAAGGAAGAGAAAATGATGGTTAGCCACAAGACCTTTGATTGTGGCTCATGGCACACTGCATGTCCATCCTTAGATGTTGTAGTTAGACCCCTGGCCACCATAGCCTTTGGGTCTGCCATCACCTCATCAGCATTTGGCATCATTGTTCAAGTCATTGGCTCTGACAAGGAGGGTTTGCTTAGGGTAAGCCTTTGTTTACTCTCACTCCTAGGCTAGGGTTGTTCTGGCCTGGATAAAGGAGTCAGTTGTCATACATTTCTTCCTGTGCAAACCAGCTATTTCTTTACCCATATGGAGAATTCCTTATAAAGAGCAAAAATGAAACATGCATGCATGGACCATATAGCTAGCTATCCTGAGGTTTCACAATGGTATCAAAGGTTTGTGGATGATCATATGGTGATTCCAGTCCAACATAGTATTGCCATATCAACACTAAATTCACAAAACAATAGACTACCCTGTAAGTCTTGTCACCTTGATTACCTCTCCTAAACTTTCAGAGGCCCTCTACTCTGTAGCCGTGACTGTGTGATAAGCTTCATCTACACAGATATATGTGAGTGACTCTACAACTCTATGAAACCACAAAATGCTGTGTTTTAGGAGTGAAGGCTCAGGGCCATTATTCCAGAAGGAGCCCAAACCTGACTGCTAAAATCATGGTTGGCACAAAGGCCCCACAACTGAAAAAAAACCTTTTAAGATACACCCCACACCATCTGCTCAACTTTTGAAAGGAAAGGCACAAATTATGAACTCAGATTGGGCCACCCACGTGCCCCCAAGAACCAGGAAATCAGGGGTTGACATAGCAACTATCAGATCTTACTCACCACTCTTCTCACCCCCTCTGCTGTTGGCCGCTTTTCGGGCTCATAGGCCCAGCACTGTTGAAGCAGCAGCCATAAGGCATCCCCATCATTTGAGTCTGTGGGAATATGATCCATCGGGCGTTTAGGAATTGCTCCTTTTCCGATCACTGCAAACATCACAGCTAGCTCACTCATACCGGCCCACGGATGATCCCCAGTGATGGCTTCCTAGTGGAATTGATACCTAAGCAAACAAGATAACAACTAGTTTGAAAACTGACCAAGATTGTCTGGGGTGTAGTGAGCAATCGATCTACTGGGTTGCTTGCAATATCACTCACCATTCCCAGTGCATATATGTCTGCTGGGGCACTGGGAGGTCCGCCACTGAATAACTCAGGCGCCTTTAAACAAAAGAAATTCAGAATTACGAATATATCTATGCGAAGCTCCCCCCACAGCCCACTGAGTTGAGAGCGTCTCTTTGGCAGACGTTTTGGTAAACTGAAGGGTGTACTCTCGGAGAACAGCACTGCCAAAGTCGGCTAGCTGTGGAATGCCGTTCTTCGATATGAGTACATTTCCCTGAGGAAATTAATCACGTTTGTTAGAAGTAAGATGCAGTTACAAGGGCAACTTCTCACGCCTTTGAGATCGCCATGAATCTATTATGTGGTTGGTCCAGTAGTCAGAGAAGAAAAAAAAGCTGATGCAAGTTAGGCTACATACAACCCCGGATGCATGTAGGTATGAGAGGCCGTCTGCAATATATATGCTCTGGATTGTTCAAATGGTTTCTGAGCGCAGCACATATTGAAGGATACGGATGGGGCTTACCAACTTGCAGCGATCGACTAGAGCATTGCGTTGTAAGTATTGAGGCAAATTTCCATTCGACTCCCACGTGGCAACCATGCCAATCTGGCCTCGAAACATGGCTAATCCTAGCAGAGGTTGCACATTGACGTGTCGGCATTTCGACCAGACATATAGCTCTCGTGCGGCATGCTAGTAGGGTGTTGGAATAGCATACACGACAAATCAAAATTCTACCTTGAGATATTTTGGATCGTGCTCGCCCGAGCCCGTGTAGGGCCGCAAAGTCTTAATTGCCACTTCGGTCCCCCCTTTGAGCCTTCCCCTGAAAATGTCGCCAAATCCGCCAGCGGAAAACGGGTACTGGCCGCAGGCCGCAAGGTCAAGGTCATGAGTCACATTGGCGCAGCCATGGGCACCGAGAAGCTGCAGGATCTGCTCTGATGTCTGTAGCGAGATCGTGTACTCCATATTTAATCATAGTATAGAATAGAAAGAACCTACGAACCGTTGTGCTCGTGATCTCAGCATCCAGGTGGCGGGAGGTCAGCGAGAGCGCATCCGCGTTGAGAGCTTGTGGTTGAATTCCAAGGCTCTGTACGCCCCAAATCTTTATAGTCTTATCTGAGGAGCCAGAAACGAGGCTTCTGCCATCTGGAGTGAAAACAACCGCCAAGACTTGGTTTCTGTGTTCGTGCAACGGCCCCATCTGCGGGGCGCCGGTCTCGACATCCCATACTCGTATAGTCTCGTCAAACGATCCGGAGGCAATGTACCGGCCGTCAGGCGAGAACGCTACTGTGCAGATGCTACGTGTGCGTCCCTCTAGAGGATTACCTATTGCTTTGCCTGTAGATGCGTCCCAGATGCGAACTGAACAGTCGTCGGATCCGGAAGCAATACATAGACCATCAGGTGACAGCGCTACCGAGCGGACTCGATTCATATGGCCAATGCACTGGAAGAGCATGCGATGAGTTGCTGTATCATAAGCTTTAATGGTTTTGTCAGCGAGCCCGCCGAGAACAATGCTACCATCCAGCGAGATGGCCACTGAGTTTACTAAACTCCCTGCTCCAATCAGTGTGCCCTCTGCCCGGCCAGTACGTGTGTCCCACAAACGAATAGTGTGATCCCATGAACCGGATACGAGGAGTCGATCGTCGTGCGAGAACATCACGGAAGTGACCGAGTTGATATGACCAGTGAGTGGCTTGAATTTTGCGCTACCAGTCTGGGAATCCCAGATACAGATAGTTTGATCGTCGGAGGAAGAGGCAAACTGGAGGCCATCGGAGGAGAATACTACGCAATTGACGAGGTCACGGCTTTTCGTGAGTGGGTGAAGTACTACCTCCCCGGTGTGGATATTCCATATCTGCACTTTTGATTCGATGGCAGCAGCAAGGTGGCGACCGTCCGGTGAGACCGCAAGCGATGATACTTTGCCGTTAGTACCCCATGTATCGATCAATTCCCCCATGGGTTATGCTGGCAATGTCAGGTAGGTAAGGCAGTCTAAGTCACACTGCATAAGAGCCATCATACGCATGCGGTGGATGGTTCTCAAAATAAGTGCGCTCACATTAAAGCTCTATGTGCTGCAAAAACCGATGGTGTAACAAAACAAGTGGAAAGGTCGTGGCGTAAATTGGCCAAAAGCCGAGAATCTAGCTAGCGCACAATAGCTCCAGATGTCAAAGTATACTTCTTAGCGCTCACTAGGTCAAGACCGGCGCTACCAGAATCTGGTGAGCGCTAAAAATCATACTTAGACGCTGAGCTGCTAGTGCGCACTAGTCAGATTTTCGGTTTTTGGCTGGGAATAGCGTATGACAACATTCTGGGACATCGTTACACCGATGCCGTTTGGTCTCATCATACTGTGAATCTCCCGCTGGTTGTTTCATACATCGCCACACGGCTTTTCCTTTCCTCCATAATAGGTAGAGAGCAGCACGGATGCGATTACATAAGGACGGATAAAACTGGCGGATATTAAGCAATGAAATCGGGTACGCTCGTATAAATGCCGAACCCCGAAATTTTTGTGATTCTTAGTCCATATATGTATACGCGTTGTGCACAGCTTATTTTATGGTGTCCAATAGACTGGATGCCCAAACGCGCCAGCGCATATAGTCACAGACACAATAAAATTCAACTCTAACCGGTACATATGCCACCCACATCTGCCGGAATATGTGCGACATTTTCGACCTCTGGTAACAGAGGGGTCTCATACCAAGATTTAAGTGCTAGGGAAGGGGAGGAGGACCGTACACTTAAGGTGTATCTCGGTTCAGATGAAGAACGCGAGGTGTATGAGGCGGAGATACTGGGCTTGCAGCTGAGACTGCGACTGTTGGAGACGGAGAGATGGCCTAGGGAAGATGTGGTGATATTTATGGATAATCAGGCAGTGGTGCGCACGCTGGAAGCGGGGAAGACGGAGCAGCTCTCGAACATGTTCTCTGACACGGTATCCCTAGTACGCAGGGTTACAAGAAGACACGACCACATACAGGTTGAGGCAAGATGGATACCGGGACACGAAGGGGTGGAAGGGAACGAAAGGCGGACTAAGCGTCAACAGAAGCTGGCCAAGGCAGCAGGAGCCCGGCCGAAGCGCTCTCAGAACATCTGAGAGGGCGAATACAAGCCAACCCTATGGTGGCCAAATGGGTGTTCCAAAAACGGCTGCTGCGAAGCTGGAAGGAGGAATTCGAAGATACAACGCGAAAAGAGAGACTACAGAACCTGAAACCAACGTACCCGTCACTCGAGTTCTTCGAGACCGCTAAGGCCCTCAGCAGGCGCGAGTTCGCAATACTAGTACAACTCCGGCTAGAACACTTTCCGATAGCGACATAACTCAATAGATTCAAGATCGTAGAGTCCCCGACCTGCCCAGATTTCGGCCCGCAAGATCAGGCGATTTTTCATGTGCTGATGACTTGCCCAAGGCACAAGGCAGAGCGCGCACTGAGAACACAAGAACTGGGAGATGCGTCGAGATCGTTTAGGGCGTTGCTGCAGCCAGGGAAGACTACCCCACACCTGATGCGATACTTGGAGCGAATCGGCCTATTATATAGGATAAAAGAAAAAACACAGAGAAATGAAGCTTCAGTATTATCGAAACGCGGGAGACTAGAGGCTAGAACATGAATGTAGTTGCATGGGAGGGCGCTCTGGGGCTCTAAAACAATCGAGAGGTCCGACGGCGGGTGGGGTAGGCTCTTCTGTCGGGCATTGCCCGGAGTATTAGGAAACTGGCTGAGGGGCCGACGATGGTCTCACGCAGGGAGGTTTCACGGGGGCTAAGATACAATTCGAACTGCGAGGTACAGTGAGAAAGAAATACATGAAGAAAAGGAAGAAAAAACTATACCTTAGCTCAACTACAAAGGTAGGGAACTAAGGAAAGAAATTTTCACAAGGAGGACGCATTATATCAGATGTGAGCATACAAAAACAAACACACCGCATACGTGAACGGATATGATTGTAAATTCAACAGATGGGGCGGAGTAGAAAGCGGTCTCCTAAACCATAACGTGTTGTAACATCTTAAATAGCCGCGGGCTGGGCAGAGAGAATAAACTGGATTCCAAAAAAAAAAAAAAAAGATCTAAGTGCCATCTTGGCGCAAAACGTGTCTGAAGACATCTGGTGTTGAAGATGCCCTATTGTAAGCCGGCCACATGAGAGTGCTCGCTTGACACCAACAGCCGATGCCGGTATCAATATCAGTTTTGTCAGCAATCAATAGTTGTTTAAGGTGCTCACTTGGTGCACCGAGATATGGAATTGCGAACTAGGCTAGCTGTGGTCTGCGCGACTGACCAAGTTCCGACTCCCAGTACTTCAGCGTCCCACCAAATGAATCAACAACCTGTGTCGAAACAGGCTACGTTGATAAATATTCCTCAATTGTACCAGAAGAATGAGACCGTTACTGATTGATTGGATGGTCATCTATCATCTGCTCATCCTAGAAAAGTGTTCAGATACCCAAGAGGCTAGCTGCTCTGTACTCACCTCATCTGTATTGCAAGCAGAGTGCGCATGGGTCCCTTCAAGGTGCTAATATCATGATAAATTGAAGGAGATGGTTTGATTATCATGGCGCATGCAACGTCAATACCTTCCTGTAACCATCCATTATCCCGAAGCCATTGTAGTTTGTATTTTCGGCACATTACTTTTATCAAGTTAGAACACGCCAATAGCCAATAAAGATAGATACGTACCGAATGCAATCCAATATATCTCAGAGTCTTTGAAAAGCCTTGGGTTATTTTTCCAGAACTAGTAAAGCAGAGTGTGCTGCAACCCGAATGATTAGGCTAAGCTGGTTTCCTTCATCTTCACGAGCTATCCCCAGCCGTCGAGGCATTTGCAGAAAAAAAGGGTATGTCCTCATGAAGCAGCGACTGGTCAGACTACGAGAACAGAAGGCTAACCTCCTTGAATACCGAGTGATTTGTATGTATCAAGCTTCCAAATCGCTCTCAACCAACCCTTGGGGTCCATATAATCAGTTCTACACAAACTCGTAGTTTGCGGTGGCTTTCTCCCTGCGAGCAGGCCCGTCGCGCGAGTACAAAACCAGATCATGCACTGGCTAATCGGGCCCTGATTCCATCTCGAAGCGCCGTGCTAAAGCATGGTAGATGCGCCAAGAGAGCACGCCGAAATGATACTCTATGTATGAACCTCGCGTTATATACCGCATACATTTATTGGCTCCGTTGAGGGGCTAATAGATATCGATGTATTGTGGCGGCTGTCTAGTACATGCCCCGCGCCTAGTGAATCGATTCCTGTTGGAAGTAGGCGCAGTGGATTGACTAGAACATGACGATATTCGATGTATCCAGTACAGCGCATATATGCAATACAAGACAACAGACGGAAAGTAACAAGGGAGCGACAGCGATAATAGTAAGAAAGATAGGAGACGGAAACTGTACGAAGGTTAAGCGCTACACAACAGTAACCGAGGCTAGATTTTGTATCTACAACAATTTCACTCAGCTAAAATATTTGTATCATTTTCACTACCAGTATCTTCAGCGATACCTCCTTGTAGCTTTTCCATACTCGCTGTGTTTTTGTCGATACTTATTGTTGCTACATTGCCACAGTTGAATCGGTGTCGTCGGGGAGCTGTTCTCACTGTCTTTTAGTTCGACGCTAAGGGCTATCGAGGTCGTCGGGTGATAGAGGGGGAAATATGATATCGCAGTAGAGTGTTCCGGAGCGTGGTACAGGCTATACCGTCGACTAGCTGTACGACAACCAGGCTGCAATCCGCGACTGCGACTGTTTAAGTATCATCTTCGGCGACCTGGCCGCGTCATCTCCATATATACATGTATGGTATACAGGGGCGTTGGTGCAAAGGATACGATGATATCGTCAAAGAAGGTCCCCGCGAACCGAAAGGCGACTCGGCCAAAACCCGAATATCCAGCTAGCGTGTAGTAACGCCGCAAAGTCTAACAATGCTTTTTGCGCGCTTACTAGATCCCGGTAGCGCTCGTAGCGCGTGCTACTTCGGGTCTTACGAGCGCTCAAAAGCATCGTTAGACCTGTGGAGCTAGTTCACGCGGACTAGATATCCGGGGTTTGGCTGAGGACGTGTTTAGGCGCCAATGGAAAAAAGAATGAAGTCGGGCTGACAGCACCCACTATAATCGATGAAAAGATGTGCAGGGAGGGGTGTTTGCCGACAAGTGATGATAATCATACTGAAGTGGCTCCACCGCCCCGCACAATGAGCTACGGCCCCCAAGTTACAATAGCACAACTCGTTTTCATAGCAATGAGAACATAGACTTAGAGAGACAACAGATATACACGGGCTCATGACCACTTCAAAGCACGACCCCAGCAAGCGGGATAGATATGCACGGATTATGCATATGCTTCTTTCGTCTCTGTGAGAGAGTTGCCAAACGGGCGAAACAGTGCCTGCTTACAAGATGATCACTATGCAATAGTGCAGTTCTTCACCGATTGTGAAGAGCCGTTCTCCATGTCGACCGGACCGCTGGGTGCCTCGATCGCATTGTTCATGATTTGGATGGAGTCCATGATAGTACAGTTCACTTGGGTAGTAGGAGTATGGTAAAGGGCTTGAATGGTTAGGAGAGGAATGCCTGATGTCGAAGCAGACGCATTAGGTTGAGTTTATATACGTTCGGCGACGCAAGATGCTCAGGCTGGGCGACATCTCTTCGGGTTGGGACCGTTGAAAACCAGAGAGGTGCGACCGTGGTCTGCAATGGCCGAGCACCCGAGGTCCTGTCCGACGTCTGTAGGAAATAGGCTAAGTAAGGTTTCGATCGAGTCTGGCTCACAATGGTACATGCGTTGCACCGAATAGGAAGGAAGAGCTTGTCGGTCAAGAACGCCGGCAGAACAGCTGATTCTGGGGCGATGGAGGGTGCAAAATCCATTCCGCCCTAACTCTGACATGGACGCGAGACACTCGGGTGCGGATGCCCAGGTCTGCTTGCACCACATGTCAGAGACATACGCGGATAGCTCCCGATATAGCTTAAATAGACACGACATTGTTTGGGTACCGGACCCCAGAGACCCTTATTCATGTTTGTCTCTGACATGTGGTGCAAGCAGACCTGGGCATCCGCACCCGAGTGTCTCGCGTCCATGTCAGAGTTAGGGCGGAATGGATTTTGCACCCTCCATCGCCCCAGAATCAGCTGTTCTGCCGGCGTTCTTGACCGACAAGCTCTTCCTTCCTATTCGGTGCAACGCATGTACCATTGTGAGCCAGACTCGATCGAAACCTTACTTAGCCTATTTCCTACAGACGTCGGACAGGACCTCGGGTGCTCGGCCATTGCAGACCACGGTCGCACCTCTCTGGTTTTCAACGGTCCCAACCCGAAGAGATGTCGCCCAGCCTGAGCATCTTGCGTCGCCGAACGTATATAAACTCAACCTAATGCGTCTGCTTCGACATCAGGCATTCCTCTCCTAACCATTCAAGCCCTTTACCATACTCCTACTACCCAAGTGAACTGTACTATCATGGACTCCATCCAAATCATGAACAATGCGATCGAGGCACCCAGCGGTCCGGTCGACATGGAGAACGGCTCTTCACAATCGGTGAAGAACTGCACTATTGCATAGTGATCATCTTGTAAGCAGGCACTGTTTCGCCCGTTTGGCAACTCTCTCACAGAGACGAAAGAAGCATATGCATAATCCGTGCATATCTATCCCGCTTGCTGGGGTCGTGCTTTGAAGCGGTCATGAGCCCGTGTATATCTGTTGTCTCTCTAAGTCTATGTTACGTGTTGCACCATAAAGTACCAATTCATGGCCGCCGCTTCAGATTATTTCGGCGTGACATCTAGTATTCGACAGCCTAAGTACCGATAGCCTTTCCTTAGCCTACTGAATATTTTGATTGGGGTGGCCTGAGGAGTCTAATACGCTCCCGCATTTGTGACGGCGGGTGTTTGCTTCTAATATCAACACTTTGGGAATATTTTTTTGTATTCAATCGTTAATATTCTCTGGGTTTGGCCGTTTGGTGCTCTGGTGGCCTCTGAGCCCCGGGCCACCGACAAGAGGCCAGATTAACCCAACATCGGATTGTTTCTCCCACCTTCTCCGCTCTAGTTTGTTTATTATTCTAAATGGAACTATGTAATACAGACTTAAATTCATATTTATAAAATTAAGGCTCCGAGTTGCTGATCACGAGTAGTGGAATGTGCATTGACCTCTTGCCAAGATGAGTGCCTGGCTTAACGCATCCCTCCACCAGTGTATGCTATATACATATTATGGCCAGCGACTTGCTGCTATCGCGCACAAATAATTATGGAATACAATTAATAGGTATACATTTGTGTCACGGTGTTCCGCACAATCGTCTCGCGATGTATGACATTGATTGCCCAATACGCCTCTCGGCCGGCTGCGGATGCAAACTCGACTGGGGTCTATTGCCATCACCTACCCTTGCACTCAGCAAGCGTACCGCGTTCTCGGGACGGCTCGACAGAATCCTGGCTTTTCTTGGATGATTTATTCTATTCGGAAGATGTGGAAACTGGAATCTAAGGGCTCATTTGCCCAACATTGTCTCTCTGGTCGGCAAATTTCCAGATTCTCGTGCTGTGCACAGCTAAACGGTGCTAATACACGAGTGGAGCCAGCAGATATTACTACAGCGTGTTTTACATGCACTGGATTCAGCTCGATTATACTGTCTCTAACTAAATTGCTACCGACCTGCTTCTTGACTGGATGGAAACTTCGCCAGTGGAATCCGACTTACGAGGCTGCTCGCCAACTATCAATAGCTATTGATTTCTCTATTATCGTGTTGTTGTGGAATCGGTTTAGAGGTAGGGCGTGACATTTTGGTCTATTGGTAGCTCGGATATTTCGAGCTTCTGGTGTCGCTGTGTCATACTTGGAACTAGTTCAATTCGTCTTCACTAGCGATACCATCGAATCAACCGAACTGTCACAAGCTTGTTTTATGAGCCTTCACGGGACATACGTGTAACTGTATTCTAAATTACCAACCCGAGTATGCCGGATGACCACATCATTATCCTTGTGTGCGCCTGGGGGAATTTGCCTCTTAGGACGGTGCATTTGACATCCTGAAACGTCGGATGTGCGAATTTCTCGCGAGCCGCTTTTGCAAGCCTAGGACTTGGTCAGGTGTTCAAGTGGGTGGGCACGGAAGCGTGGCAAAGTACTGGGAAATCGATCATGCTTCACTGTGCGGCAATCAATGGGCACTGATACTGGTAACCATTTCTTTGTGAGTATTTCTCACCCCAATTAACGACTTTCTCAATCGATAGCACACAACATCGGATACAGGTCCTAGGAGGCAATGTATTAAACGTCCCGAGTGGTCACGAGGCTCAACCTTGGTGATCAAAGGAGACGAACGACTGCTCCAAACTTTTGGCCAAGTAATTAATTGCTTTGGTGTGCAGATTACTTCAATACTCATATTCCCACCACTGTGCTGCACAGAAGTCACACCCTCCAGTTGGGGAATATTAACCACGCTCAATCTGCATCGATCGGGTCGAAGGAACTATGCTCGAGCTGAGACGCTCGCAAGACATGAGTCCCGAACGCATGCACCTGATTGGCTCGTCTCGTTTTTCAGGGACGACGACCCTGGGGTTAGCGCTTAAGACATTCATCGGTGATGTGTCGTGACGTCTTATCCTCGTTGTCGGCCGCCTGGTTGCTGTGCATCTCCCCTACCCGAGCTCGGCGTCGTCGGAATCGCTTGCTCTGTCGTCTGGGCTGGCCTCGTAGCTTCAGGTGCAAAATCAGAACTCGACGCTGCACAATGAGGACACTCCAGTCGCGGATGCGGTACAGTCGCTTTCTAGCCCGACTATCACTCTGGTCGGAGAGGCACCTCAATTTTTACCGTGTACATCTGTTGGCCTTTACACTCATCCCGCTGATCAGTGCTACAATATTCTATGCTAGCAATGGACGATCCAAAGTCTCCTATCTGGATTCCTTGTTCATGTGCACCAGGTTAGTTTTGGTGTTGCCTGAGACTCCCCAGCATCGCTAACAAGGTTGAACTCAGTGCAATGACGAGTTCCGGTCTGAACACCATCAATTTATCTACGGTCACTGTCTGGCAGCAAGTCATCCTTGCCATCCTCATGTTCATCGGTAACTCGGTACGTTATCTCTCCGCCGACGCCAGTTGGCTCTTTCGTTCTAACTGCGTCACCCTAGACATCCGTTTCACTCGTTGTGCTGCATGTTCGAAAGTCCTATTTCAAATCCAAATGTGAGGATGCTGTGCGTATGGCGCGTCAGCAACGACGTGAAAGAGCTTTGATCAAGGCTAAACCCCCGGGCCCCGGCCGGTTTGAACGGATCAGAACGCGTGCTGCCACCATTCTTGGATTTGAACATCCATTATCACCACCTGTCTTCGACGAGGCGCGCGAGGATGGGCTTGGGACAAATTTACAAGAGGAGGGCGAAAAACGAGCCGTTACCAAGGGGCGCGTGAGGGGCGAGACGATCGCGATGCCGCCAATGCACGATTCGATTGGAGCGAGGTCGGATGAAAGTCTTGGGAGCAGTGGGAATGATGAGAAACATGGGAATGGGCGCGTCGACGCGAGCTCAGGCGCGAATGGAGCGGGGTATCACGAGGCGCATGCAACCGAGAATTCAAATAGAAGCGGAAATACGCATCATCAAGTCAACGGTCATGGCCACTCCCACTTACACAATCCCTCACCCCTTCCGACGCTCACCGAAACCGCGCCCACTCCATCCCTTGGCCAGGCTGTTCTGCCTGAGCCGAACGAGACCGAAAGCCCACCAGCGGCTGAAAGCACACGAGGCGATTGCGTTTCTTCTTCACATGCTCGTTCAACTCCGGATGCTCGTCCTCGACTCCGTCCCCGTTCACTCGCTGTGGGCCACGAATCTGATCTTAATATTAAGAAATGGCGTCCCAGGGAACGTTCTGGAACCATACGTGTAGGTGACGTGGACGTCCAACCCGAGGGTGGGGATGGGGATGAGAAGAATAGCGGGGTCGTAGAGCGAAAGGATAATGAGAGGTGAGTTTCCGACTCGGTCCATCGGTATTTAAGCTCGGGATATCGGGTTACGGGATTTTACGTTACCTGGTCGATCGATGATGTCGATCTTTCCCGTTACAGTTTAAAGACCTATCGCTCGCTCGTCCGATCATCTCGCTGACTCTGTTTACGATTTCACTGATTCGGATTCCACTAGTTCCAAACCCGAAGGTACCGTAGTAGAAGTGTCCTCTCCAACTGAAGTGTCCGAAAATGCTACGTCACCAAAAGACACTGTCCAGTTTGTCACTTGTTCGTCTCCGAACCGCGAAAAGTTTGCGGAATCCCCGAACGAAGTCTTCGAGTTCGATAACAACATACAGTCGTTACCTAAAATCAATACACTCTCAACTCCCGCTACGCAGAATGGAGCACTCCCATCGCCGATACTTAGAAATGCCAGCATCTCCTCTCCTGGTATGAATAATGGTAACCTACCGCCTACAAGCCCTAAACACCCGACTTTCTCTCCTTCATCTCATCCTGCACCTCTTTCCCCCTCACGAAGGCGCGGAACGGTTTCTACGTCGTCACCCGGATCTCGCAAAGGAACCCTTTCCCCTCTTGTTTGCCCCGCGTTCTTGCACGCCCCGCGCACTACACATGCCCCGCAGGCCCGGCGCACTACATTTGTTGAACCAGCTCACCCACTTCACCATAATCACGACCGTTCGACCACCGATGGACACGCCTTAGGCATCCATTCTCGCCGTGCCATGCTTCGCGCCCGAAACGGAACAATTACATCTCCTATGATACCCAACTCTCATCTTCCGACACACACCGAGGCTGATTACGACGCTGTATCCCCGTCGAGCAACGGCACAGATCTCCGCTCTCCGCCTCCGGCCCACTATAAATACGCGGACCCCCACGCCCTGCACCCACACGTAGAGCAAAATCGATTTGGTGGAGCAGGATACCGGCGTCCACGTGCGCAAACTGGTCAAGGTGGTCTTCCTAGCCCATTTGAGCTTGCAGCGCAGTGGGGCATGAACCATGTGGCGGCAGTCCGAAGGTTTGTTGGCGAACACGAACGTGAAGTTGTAAACGAAACAGAAGGGCGCGCCACGCGAATGAGTGTATATCAGCCAGTGGATAGTAACACAATGGGCGGAGAAGCGGCGGATACGGCAAGGGAGATCGACGAAGTTAGTTTAGAGGAAGAGGACTTGCAGAAGATGGGGGGAGATGAGGTCAGTTATGGCTAGATGCCCGACCGGCGATCGTTGACTGAAATACTGTAGTACAACGCGCTGGTTGTGTTGTCGTGGATCGTCGCTGGGGTGAGTTGCAGTCCGAGTTTGCGAGATGGTTGGCTAATTCGATCATCAGCACTACATCCTCCATCATGCCCTCGCGTTCGTAATCCTAGCACCTTATTCCGCCAAGGTATCACTTGTAACAAACGTGATCCATAAGCAAGACGCAAGGTCTGGGCGGCCGCTCAATACTACTTGGTAAGCAGCGTTTGCTCCTCGATTTGAAAAATGCTTAGCAAGATATCCAGGTTTGCTCTATTCAGCATTATCTCAGCATACGCAAACGCCGGTCTGACAGTTGTTGATACCAGTCTAATTGAGTGAGTTTGTGTTGGACCTAACCGTGTACGTAATGCTGACACATGAGATTGACAGAATGCCGAACGCATACCCCATGATTTTTGTAATCATCTGGTTGATTCTCGTTGGTGCCACTGCTTTTCCTTTGAGGTAAGATATTCTTTGTATTTGTGGCATGTCTGCTTAGTATCATTCAGCTTGCGGCTCTTCGTCTGGGTCGGCACCAAAATCTGCAGAAAAGGGGGCAGCACCTACAAAGGATTGAAGTTTTTATTAAAGCATCCTCGTCGGTCAGTTCGCGCTCCTGGTGTTTTATTTAAATTGCACTAAAGTTTAGTCATAGTTGCTTCATGTATCTCTTTCCGTCACATCAAAGCTGGTACCTCCTGTTTACCCTAGTTACAATATTGTGAGTCAAGCGATCCTACCACTTCCCTTTACTAACGCAAAATAGCTTGATAGATTTTGTGGCATATCTTACCTTTAATATTGGCATGACTCCGATAGATGATATCCCGGTAAGTCGCCGGACTCCCAAGATTGACTAGCTTTAACCCGAGACGCCTACCCAGACCGGGCCGCGCATAGTGGGTGGGATTTTGCAAGCCGCTGGCCAACGCGCAGGAGGTTTCACGACAATCAACCTGCAAGCAATTGCACCAGCACTACAGTGAGTCTTGGCCCTCTTGGCTTTACGAGATCTAAGCTAAATTGCCACTCAGAGTTGTCTACATTGCCACTATGTAAGCGGCTAAAACTTACGATCCAGTTGTCTGAATTAATGGGGCTCTGCAGGTTCGTTCAGGTTTATCCCATTGCGATGGCTGTGCGCACATCCAATGTGTACGAGGACAGCGGTGTGGTCATCTACGAGGCTGAGCAGGATGACGAAGAGCCTACCAATCTCCCGAGCGGCCGTGGTGCCGGATTCAGAGCTTACGTAGGTTGGCATTTGAAGCATCAATTGGCACAAGGTACGTAACTATGCATATTGTCGTATACAAGACGTGATGTTGATAAAACCCCGGGTTAAAGATCTGTTTTGGCTCGTTGCCGCCTTGACAACGCTGTGTGCATTCGAGGTACGCTTCCTATCATTTTACCCACGAAATGCCATCTCATTCGGCTATATTCCTCAGCGCGCAAGAATTCTCAGTCCTGTAACGTCATACTTCAATATCTTCTCCATCTTTTTTGAAATCGTGAGCGCGTTCGCGAATGTAGGGTTTTCGCTTGGCGTGTCATCCGTGAGTTTCATAATATCCCAAGGCATTTCCCTCGTTTAATGAGAGTTTATTTTAGCAACCTTATTCACTATCTGGAGAATTCCGAACTATTCCCAAACTTGTGATTATTGGGCTGATGATACGAGGCAGGCATCGTGGTTTGCCAATGGCCATTGATCGCGCAGTGAGTGCCGTGCTTGGCCTTGATGGACAATTACGTAACTGTCTAATGCTGGGAATGCTCAGGTACAGCTGCCCACTGAATACAAGACTACCTCCAACGTGGTTAGCCCTTCTATGCCGTCATCTCGTCGATCTACTGGAATCGCGATGTCTCGGCGGCCCACTGTCGGCACATATTCGCGCACTAGCATCAGACAACGACAGCGGGCACAAGATCCCACGTTGTCCTCGGACTCCGACGATTAAGTGTTCCACGGACATAGAAGGATGATATCCTCGCGCTTTAACTTCTCAGCACTGTGACGCTAGGTCAACCGTGTACTCAGCGTATGCAGAAGCTTTGATCTTCTATACAACATGACATTACCCCGTTAGCCCCGCTTACGTGTTGTTCGCTTTGGTCCATCTTATTTTTCCTGCGGTTTGCTTGCCACAGCTTTCCTTCCACTAATTTAATTGGGTTATACCGGTGTACTTACTCTACATGCAATTGTGATATCCGTTTGTGAGTATATATGGGCTAAGTCCCTCTATAGGAAAGAAATTCCAGCAAAATTCTAAGCCCAATCTTCGTCTACACCTCTGTCTGAAATAGGATATCGGTTTCTCACCAAGGAGATTCTTAGGGTTGTATCGCTTGGTGGGGTTCTCCGCGTGCCCATCATTTTGACAAGAGTTATGATCAGCTTGTTCCACCTTACACATGGTGAAGGAATTACACGTACGTCAGGTTTGCGAGGACTCAATGCAGTACCATAGCCGCCTATAAATACGAAAGACTGATTGGCCAATGCACTACTCCATTCCCTCCCGCTTTCAACCCCCGTCCCCACACACATACAATCTGCTTAGATCCGAATCGGCGATATGATGCTATTTACCGCTATAGTCACCGTACTTGCTACGGCGGTTCCCCTCGCTGCTGCCACTCCCTCCCAGAAATACTATGGATGTGATGTATCTCGCGCATCACTAGGCCTACCTTCGACCGGCGCTATAAGCGTTCCCTCTGGTGTAAAGCCTATTTATATCACGCTTGGTGTGGGCACTCAGGCATGATCCCTCACGTCGTAGTTATGATCAAGTGGCTGATCATCCTTATCTAGAATTACACCTGCACCTCTGCGGGTAGCTATACTTCAGCAGGTGCTGTCGCCAAGCTGGTCGATATCAGCTGCCTGTATGCGTATGACGAAAAGGCATTCAACGGCATTCAGGACAGGGTCTACGGCATATTTCCAGCTAACAGCCAACAGGTTCCCAGCTGGAAGAAAATAGAATCTGTGCTCGGAAGCTATTCCTACATTTCTGGCGACCACTATTTCATCGCACAGGGCGAAGGCATTGCACCTATGTTTGACTTCCGTGCCGAGAGCAAGAAAGGGAATCCAAACGCGTACAGCGTCGCAAAGAGAGTTGGGGTGCGTATTCTGAAGCCTGCTATATAATAAAACCTTGTGCTTATTGTCTTGTGGGACTTTAGGGCATTCCATCACCGGACGGCAGCAAAAATGTTGACTGGTTGCAGCTTGAGAGTACTGCTGGCAAGCTCGCCAAATATATTTTCCGAGTCGATACCAGAGCGGGAGTTGCTCCAGCATCCTGCAACCAGGGTAGTCAAATCACTGTCCCATATGTTGCTAAATACTGTAAGTCTTATTCATTGTTATGTCGAATCTGCTAATGCTTATCGGGGATTTACAAAAAGGGTTCTATAATTAACCTACCCGAGCTGTATCATAATCTTGATCGTTTGAAGGTTGCCGCTGGGTTCTTTTACAGAATGAAAGTAGACCTTGTAGCAATCTCTGACGGCTAGATTGCATACATTCGCTTTTCTTTTGTATCGATAGTCATGTAATTGATTTCCATGGATGTTGTCATTGCTGAACGGCTAGCTCGCGAGTGCCCGGGAGTTCCAAGCCGGGCATGAGCACCGGTTGAGTGAAACATGAACCCCTGAAAGATCTCGTGCACATATAGCCAAAAAAGCGCCGGACCATGGCACTGGTGCATTCTGACACGCCCGTGTTTTTACCCTCTGACCACATCTTTTCTTTCGATATTGATCACTACGAATCTTATGGTCATTGATTTGACACAAGCAAACCGAATGCGGACAATTTTATTTCATGCGCGAAACTGCCGCTTAAAAGCGCTTTGATATGAGCCGCTTAATTTTTGTCATAGATACATGGGCTACGTCGCGGCCAGTGCCTATCTTACTCAGATAGTTGCGCAACATTCATTTTTTTTTACCAGGGCAGCCCCTGCTAGTCGCAACGTGGGGAGGCATCAGATGCTTCCAAAGGCTGTGCCTTCGTGAAGAACGGCAGTCGAAACATCACCTGGCACATGAGTCCTCGCATATAGATATCGTACAAGACACAGCATCCATCACAACGCTCCCTCCAAAAGCTGATCCCGTCCTATTTCCGTTTCAAGGATATTGTGCGCATTCGGAGCTAGTGCCCACCACTCGGTAGGCGCAAAAGACGCTGCTTCACACATACCTTAACGCCACCGATGCCTATCAGTGTCTGAGGTCCACTTTCTAGAGAAAAATTGCCACAGACAAAACACCAGCTTGATTCTTGCCTTCCCCTGCCTTTGTCCAAAACAGGTATCGGTCAGATCACTTCCTACGGCTGTGTGGTTCGGTGATAGATCCCCATGTTCCATGATTGTGGCACTGCATGCCTCGTGATCGATTTATCTATCCTACGCACGGCGATGTGATGGGATTATGCATTGAGCCTCACGGAGACATGCCCGACGAGTGGTACGATGGGAACTTATATATCTCGGTGAGTCTCTGGATTATGCCTCACTCACTTCCCTCCCGCTTTCAGTCTCGAGCCCGATACCCGTGTCCGGCAACCCAACGAGAATCATGATGTTCTTGACTGCCGTTGGACTCACGTTGGCCTCTGTGCTGTCTCTCGCCTCTGCCGCACCCGCGCGGAAATATTACGGTTGTGACGTCTCTGACGCATTGCTCGACCTCCCCTCGACCAATGTTATAAACATTCCTTCTGACGCAAAGCCAGTGTACATTACACTAGGTGTCGGTACTCAGGTAAGAGATTCCTTTACTGTATTACTGGCTAATGGCTCACGCGTAATGTCCAGAATTATACTTGCACCTCTGCGGGAAACTACACCTCCGCGGGCGCCGTCGCGAAACTTATCGACATAAGCTGCCTGTACGAATACGACGAGAAAGCATTCGATGACATTCAAGACAGCGTCTACAACCTCATTCCAATGTACAGCCATCAGCTCCCGAGCTCGCACAAAATCGAAGCATTGCTCAAGCATTATCCACGTATCCTTGGCGACCACTACTTCACGAAACAGAATGCTTCAATCGCTCTCGTGTTTGACTTTCGTGCAAGGAGCAGGAGAGGGGACGAACATGCATTTACGATCGATAAGCGGGTTGGGGTACGTGGTTGCAAGTCCTTGACATGATGAATGCTGACTGGTTGGCTGTGAATTCAGGGCATCCCGTCTCCTGATGGGAAGAAAATATTGACTGGCTTCAACTTGAGAGTACAGCTGGGCAACTTGCCAAGTACACTTTCAGGGTCGATACCAAGGGCGGTGTTGCTCCTCCTTCATGCCACAAGGAAGGTCATACGATCAAGGTCCCATATGTTGCCAAGTACTGTACGTCTACTGCTATGCCCGCCGGTAGAGCTCTATTGACCAGCCATTTACGAACAGGGTTCTATAACTAAATTAACTTATGTGTATTGTGGTCATTGCTGCCGATCGGTTTTATCCACTTGAGTGTGAGGGCATATCCGGAGGCAAAAGGAAATCCCTCGCATCACGCGCATGTTTTGGTTTGCTTCTATTTAGTACCGAATCATATAGCATAATTTATTCTGGTGTACAACATATAAAAAACGAGAAACAACATTAGTCTTTCGTTTCATATTCACATGTATCGGCCACGAAAAGCAAAAACATAAAGATCCCATCCATATTCGTACAGACCCACGATAGAGAAAACGAACCACACATATCCCCAGAATGTCCATAATGTCGAAAATCGGGATTACATGCGGAACGAACCTCCGGGGTCTGAGCCATCCGGACTACCTTTGCGACGCAGCGAGGAGGATAGGTCCACCGCATTGGACGAAGTGGCTGGGTGCATACTAGTTTCGAATGGCTGTGCGGGTGATGGTTGTTCAGCTTGGTATGCCGAATATTGCTGTGCGGCGTTGACCATGTTGAGGTAGGCCTGCAGAGTAAGATCCAGTTGATTGAACGTTCGCACGTCGAGCATGTCGTTGCAGGCGTATGAATTGTTGGATACGTATGATTGCGAGGAAGAATTCGACAACTAAAAATGGAAGATGAGCATCCCATGTTGGAGAGTCGAATAGAATAGCAACAGCCCCGCGGAGCAGATGTGTCGTGAAGAATGTATTGGATAACCTTACCTCAGCCTGGTCAACTCTGTAGCTCTGGAGGTCAGGCGTTCCTATGACGAGCTTGGTGTCAGAAACGAGCTATCAAACGTTCTCGGAAAAAGATATCCTACCGATATTAGACTGTAATCCAGGCAAGGCTCCATGACCCTTTGAGATGTAAGAAACCAGAGCTTCGAGCTGAACGCGTAGTGCATCGCGCTCCCTGCGCAATCTCCCGTTCTCTAGCTGCAATCGCTCAAGTGTCTGGCCCTCGGGCGGCGGAGATGTATTGCCAAGTGCTAGATCTGGAGACGGAGGGTTGAGACCCATTGAGGGCACCCTCTGAGAGCTCAACGGGGCTTGGTGGCTTGAACCATTCATAGGCGTGTAGGAGCCTCGACCCGAAGCAGAAGAGAGCGCATCAACCATAGTTTGGAGACGCTTGACACTCGACTCGAGCTATCGAACAAAATCAATTGGATCGAGTCAGCGAACAGGGTCTCGTGACTGGCTAATTAAAGCACACGAGACTCACCGATTCAACATACGCCTTTCGTCGAGCTCGGAGTCGAGCCTGGGCTTGGGCGTTTCTGGAGAGTGGACGAGCTCCCGCCGAGGGGGAATGTTCCTCGTCGGACTCGGCCGGTGCGCTGCGTGCACACCCAGATGTCCTGGAAGGCGGCGTGGGTAGTTGGGAACGAGACATCTCGAAATGTACAAGGGGACTGGCTTACAACAAACGATAAATTCTCTCGCTGATATAGCCCGACGCATGTATGAGCTGGACCGCGGGTGTAGCAACTGAGCAGTCAGAGCCTGACAATGCATCGCTGATCTCATTGCTGCGCAGATGCTCATATGCGGGCGTCCACGTGTGAACGGCGTCACGCCGACCACTCAGAGGCAGCCCCGCGCCAAGCGCCGCTGATTACGTCAACCACACAACCGGCAAAAAGACTTCCGACACAGCCGCAACACAGCTTTGATTTGCTCCCAACCAGGTTTATGAGGGCAACGGTCCAGTGAACACAAGGGTGCCAAGAGTATATGCCGCAATCGCTTGTTCGCGTATATGCCGCAGGTCCCTTCGGCAGCCCGCCGAGGCAAAAATCACGATGAGCCCGGGGTAAACTGCTTGATAAGCACAGCATGGTTCTTGACGATACGCCAAACTGACTCGGGCGCTTGTGTTTCCAGCTGCGGAGCGATTCGAGCCCGCCCAGGACATGTTCACTCTGAGGTCATTCGCTTGACGGTGGCCGTTTAGGCGGAGGACACGTTCCTGAACTTTCTCCAGCTGGGCTGTTAAGGAGTCATACTCGCGGGCCTAGGCTAACAACTTGCTGCTATATTTAGCCCAGCACACGAATATTTTAAATATAACTATGATATGGATCTTCTTTTCTGTGAAAAACTCACCGCATGGTTCAAGATGCTTCGAGCTGATAATCACGCTGTATCTGTAGCCTTTCGTGCAGGTCTGATCCAACATAATCACGAAACGGCGGAGTGAGGACACCGCCACTACTCTTGGCTGTTCGGTTCGCCCTCGAATTTCACAATCTCTCGCAGCCCTGCCAATCTGGACAACCTGCCACAGGAGAATTATCACACAATTCGTGTGCCAGATCTGCTGTGGATTTTGCACTTATTGTAGCCGCTTAAATATTTTCCACTAGCCTGAATGCAGCTTTGCCTCGCCTCTATACCGACCTTGACACGAATGCCAGGAACAGACCAACTAGCACAATAAGAGAACAATGGCGTTGAAGAGTTTATCTCGGAGATCCTGGAGGTGGATTAGACTTGAAAAGGGGCTCTATTGGGTACCCGAATGCTGAGTTTATTTATGCTCGACTGCCCACCCGCATCGACCAGGGGTCTCGGCTCGCGCCAATTAGGCATGAACTTCCGGTGGCGTGCGGTGTCTCGAGCATCGCCACACAATGCGGTGCAAACGAATGGAATTCAAAAAGGCTTGGAGCGCGACGGGTTAGGCTTCTGCCTTGGATTCAAGTTGAGATAATCTCGTTGGTCCGCTCCTTCTGTCGAGCTACCTCGGCGAGAAGATTTCGCGCTAGAATATATCTGTGTATCCCTGTCTGTTGGCCCTTGACGAGGGGGCTAGAAAGAGTGCTATCTGCGAGAACGAGGTACTGGTATTCAACTTTGATCGAAGGACGTTTCAGGCAATCTTCCCCATTGGAAAATATAACGTGTGAAAATGTCTAACAGAAATGGCGCTGCAGTGGTGAAAGCAGTAGCTACGAACCGACGATCCCCGCCTTTTCGATAGACATTTACTTGGACGTGCGCGCCTGGCAGCGAACAGAACGGGACCTGCTAATTTAAATTTAAATAAAATGGCACGGCCCTAGTGGCGGCAAAGAAGAGATAAGAAAAATACAAACCATGAAGGGACACTGTAGCTTGCGTAACGAGTCATCACGTACAAATCGAGTCACCCAATTTGAAGGTTCAGCCTCCATGGCCTCGATCCGTTGTCTGACCCCCCACGACAGTAGTCAATAGGATGAATGCAATATGTTGCCAACTGTTGTCAACCGCATTGTAGTTGACGGATGGATACAAATGACAGGGCAACCTGCATTCGCTGCGAGCCGTCCCCACGAATAAAAGTAGTGGCCAAGAGGCTGTTGATGACAGTGAGGGGATGAGTGTAATCCCGCGGCCAAGGCGTTCACTTGAAACGCCTGTATCAGCTATTCTTATCACTTAGTCCGCACTGTGGTGGTACCGGTAAGCGCGAAACGCGAGTTATCCCAATACAGATCGTTAGCCGCGCGCATACTCAAACCTGGGCACTAATTTCGATGTGTAATAGCCAACCTAGCGGCGGGAAGGAACGTTGATATCCGCCATTATGCCGCCCAAACTTTAAGGAAGGGGATTGGGCGCCGGGATACGAGCTTGCTCGTTGGTGAGACAGCCCACCGGGGGGCGGAAGAAAGAAAATGAAATTTGGTGGGGTCGAGACCGTGGGGAGTGTGTGCTGGTGGCGCACACGTGACATCCTGGCTGTCATCCGCGACCGTGCGTTCGCCTGGCTGCTTGTGGCTGGCGGTGGCGTGCGTATTTTACCAAAATAGTGCAATTTCATGTATGATTATATTCAAGGCAATAAAATGTTTAGCCACTCTGGACTTGGGAGGCTGGGGCCCGCCTCCCGACTTAGCTGACGCATGACCCACCAAAACTCGGATACGCGTCAAGTGCAAATTGATGCTAAATATCACGCAATAAATGCGCGTAGCGCAGTGTGTTGAAGATGAGTAAAATTGAATATATTTACTGTGTGTGGGATGCTACCTACAGAGCCAGAAAGCGCTCCTTACATGCACGTTAAGAGTCGTTCTAGCACATCGTAGGATCTTACAGTTGGTACGCGAGTCGTACTACACGAGTCATGCGATCGACAGAGTATTCCAGTCAATTCTACATATTTTTGTTTGTATCCTACACATCAAGTTGGGGGTATGGTACCCGTTATCTGGCCCGACAGACCAACATATTCGTTCAGTCACGCAGAGTGTGGCCACGTCACAGCGCCCTCAAAGAAATTTTAAGTCCTGCTACCCATATCAAAATTATGGCCTTTGAAATGAGAATGAGACTTAAGGTGGGTGGTAGGCGAAAAAAAAAAAGATGCGAGGGTGCCATAATTCACGCACACCTCTGTGGCAGACCTTTGTACGAGGCCCAAGGAATCACACGCCCTGTCCGCCCCTTTCCACCTTTCCACGAGGCCAGTTGCCTCAGGCCTAGTCATAACATCCCTTCAGGTCAAAGATTCAGCGCCAATCGCACATCAAAATCGCGCGAGGTGGACGTAAGTAAGATTTCATGAGCATCAGGAGATCACGATGCTGTATTTGAAGGGTTGATTAACCGCCCATGATCGGTACCTTGGTAAACCCGAGGTTGGCTATTCTTGAGATCGCCGCGTTGTTATTGTATACACTTTTGAGCGCGCATAACCCATCCCGATCGAGAAAACTCGCTGACTCATCGCGTGGCTGGCCCTTTTGGTTGCTTTGGAGCAAGCGGTTGGGGCCGGCGGGCGAATTCAGGACAAAATCATATTATATGGATTGATCTCATTCGCGCGAGTAAGCTGATTGTTACTGCACTAATGTTCCTGTGATCGAGATAATGGCCCGATGGAATGATATGATACTCAAATGAGTGCTTAACCATATTTGGCCTTATTGGTCGTAATGAAGAAGACGCGGAGTTTATCGCCAGGTCTCGCCCCCTGTCGACTACCACCGCCCGATGCCCTGCAACCCAGCTTAACTCAAGCTGGACACGCATCTGTGCAACGTGTTTGTAGCGTGTTCTCGTTGCATGAACTTGCTATTTCTAGACATAGTGCGTGCGCTGGCTCAATGTATTTCGCGGACGTGAGCATTCAAGTTGTGCCTTGGAGCGCCCAAAATGAACCATGTTCGCGACTCACCTGGAGGCTGTGAGCGGTGGAGATCAATGAACAGCTGGGGCGGACTTCCTGCAGTTCCCTCATTCGGCCGTGCGCACAGCCCAGCCATTACGAGAGCTATCTTGGGAACGAGCATGTCGTTCGCTCCGCACCTTGCCGACGGGCTCTCAGTCCTAGTAGTTGATAGAATCGCCGAGATCTGTCAGCGCTCGTGGGCGATCATTTCGTTCTAAGCTCCATTCGTAAAGTCAGTTGACAGGCCGTTCCGATGCAAGAGGAGACGGCGAGTACATATATCGTCGACGCGGTCGCTCGAAGCTCACAATTCTCCACACCCATCTCCACCGCCACTTGTCCTTTCTGGGTACAATATGCCTATTCGTGATTCCGTTCGTGGCTTCCAGAAAAAGCTCGTCAAGGAGTTTGACGAAAGTGCCGAGAAGTTTAGCAAGCGCAACAAGGTGAAACGCACCAACACCGAGCACTTTGAACAACTCAAGGAGCGCGCGGTCCGTTTTTTTCCCGTCTCTATTCACGTGTTGCGTACGCCCTAAACCTGTACCCACAGGGCCTCCTCGTCACCGCCGAACTCGAAGCGGCAATTTCACGGTGCAAAGCCAAGGTCGAAGCGATCTCGAAGCAATGCCGTGCTCGGAACCGTCGTTTCCGCGACGTCGAGTTTGATCTGGTTGACGACCGTGACCGCTGCTTGCACAGTCTTGACACCGAGGAGAGTAATCACCTGAGCACAGCTGACGTACTCCGTGTTACCGAGATATTTAACAACGTAAGCGATGACCTGTACCTTTTCCCCAAACACCCTCTGAAATGCATCTATAGCCCAGGTTCTTTGTCGATGGCATCCAGGCTGGTGATATTTCTCAAGGTGCTCTTGGTGACTGCTGGTTGCTGAGCGCTTTGGCAACGATGACTACGATGCCTCAGCTCATTGAGAAAATCTGCGTTGCAGTATGCTTTCAATTTGACTCTGTCTCGCCATCGTACTCACGTTGTGATTCCAGCGTGATGAAAAAGTTGGGGTGTACGGCTTCATCTTCTATCGCGACTCTGGTTGGCAAGAGGTCATTATCGACGACTATTTGTGTACCAAGGTGCCAAAGTGGGAATGCATCACTGGACGCGAGCAGATGCTTTATCACAAAAACAAGGATACTTACAATGCTACTGCGCGCAAGGGTGGCCGAACCTTGTGTTTTGCGTCATGCGGGACGAGGACGAGACTTGGGTGTACGTTCTTCCGTTTCTGGACGGTTCTCTCTCTGATTTTTGTCCAGCCCTTTGATTGAGAAGGCCTATGCCAAGTTGGTCGGGGACTATTCAGCCGTTAGTGGGGGCTTTGCTGCCGAGGGAATCGAGGATCTTACTGGGTACAGAGAATTATAGAACTCACATACTCTTGCTTACGTCGCCGGCTTTTAGCGGTGTTGCAACTAAGCTCGATATTGCGGATATCCTCGATACTGATGAGTTCTGGAAGAACGAGCTCATGTTGGCCAACGAGGATAGGCTGTTCGGATGTTCTATCAAGCAGGACGGGCAGACGAGGAGATCAACGGTGTGAAGCCTCGGATCTAACTGCCCCTTCCTATTGCCTAACCCAGCGGGTTCTAGGTCTCCTTCAGGCCCACGCCTACTCTGTCGTACGTGCTGTCGAAGTCAATGGCAAACGCTTTGTGCGTCTTCGGAACCCGTGGGGTCACCATGAATGGAACGGACGATGGTCCGACGGCTCGAAAGAATGGACTCCCGAATGGATGGCTCTGATGCCCCAGATCGGTCACCAATTCGGCAACGACGGAGAGTTTATCATGGAGTACAGCGACTTTTTGAAAACGTGGACCACCATCGACCGATGCAGGGTGTTTGACAGCACCTGGTCCATGAGCTCGATGTGGCTCGAAGTCATGTGCCGACCCTTCCCCTGCGCGTGGAATTATGGCGATGTCTCTTGTGAGTTTGACGTGCGAATTTGGCTGGGCGGGATATTGACATGTTGGGGTAGTCACCATATCCATCGGACAAGCTACGCCGGCCATCATTGTGCTTTCTCGATTGGATACTCGCTCATTCGCGTTCCTCTCCGGATGCTACAACTGGAACTTTGATTTCAACATTTTCCGCAAGGGTGGTGAATTACAAGAACCTCTCCTCAGCTCTAGCCATACCGGCTACTGGCGTAGGAGCGTCAATCTTGAAATCGACCTGGAGCCAGGCGAGTATGTCGTTCATGTAAGCATTTTTTTTTGTACTTTACATGCTTCGGTTGTGAGACCAAATCGCGCCCAGGTTCGATTAGATCGTGAAATGGCGCGTGCCGCAAACTATCTGTCGGAAAAGGCGATGAAGCCTCGCAAGCTCGCGCGGTGTTGAGTGAGCAGATGCAAGCCAAGTCGGTCGCAATGAGTACGTACCTACATGCCTGTCCCTCTCGGCCGTGTCTCATTTTGTCTCTTTTAGACTTTGATGGGTAAATAACTTTGTTGTGTGGGCTGGGGTGGTGGGCTAACATGGAATTTAGTGGATTGAGTCGTCACCTCCGTGTGGCCCAGAGCACGTACGCCGCCAAGGATTTGACCGAACTCGAGATGATCCGTCTTCAGCCGAATCCTGATATTGTTGAAGAGGATGGTGAGGAGGGCGACGGTGCTGCCGATAACGACGAAGAAGTAGAGGAGCCGGAGGAGGAGGGAGGAGAAAAAGTCTGAGGAGGGGGAAGGGGCGGAAGAAAACGGAGCGCACGAGGAGGTTGGTGTGACTGTTCAGGCTGAGCCACCATCTGGACCTTCGCACGACCGCCGCTGCAACGAGTGTGGGGTACGTTGCTTCACAAATGGTTCGCGAGCCTTCATAGCTCATAGTTTGAAATTAGGTCTATCCCATCATCGGACCGCTGTATCATTGCATGGACATTGCGTGCGATGACTATGACGCGTGCCAGAATTGCATGTCGAGGATTGGACATAATGGCAACCATCGGGTGGTTCGTATCGAAGACCCTGGTCGCGCGGGGACTCTATCCAAAGTGGTGCGCCTTCAAACGTCTGGTCTGCGAGTATGCTGAAACTCACGAATTTCTGCAGGCGGAAGACGATAGCGACAACGCCATCACGCTTGGTCTGCGCGTGTATACCAAGACCTCGGTCCCAGTTACGGTCAATGGGCAGCTACGACACGGATCCGTTATTCATTGGACCAAGGATGCGATTTAGAGAAATAAAATGTAATACTATCCAAGGGGCGTGTATGATGGCTAGCGGGGATCCGGAGTTTGGAATGAATTTTAGCAGGTTGTATTTGTGACTAAGCAGTTGATCGAGCGTATATTTCCTCATTTGGAAGTCTCACATGACAACAAAGGCGACATGTCTCAGCCCGCGCCCCGGCGAGAACCCGACTGGGGTGGATTTTTGAGAGGCGAACGCCCTCGGACCAGCACGCCGTCGAGCTCCGCGTACGAAGGGTTCGTCCCGGTCGGTCGTGTTGCTCACCCCTGATGGGAGACAATAGTGCTGCATGAGAGATGGCCACAAATCGTCTCTACATCGTTTCCGAAGGCTAAATGCAACCAGAGTTAGTCTCTTCCGGAGGCTTCCGGCCCCTATCTCTGATCCCACGGGATGCCTCGGTACGATCTTGATCATATAGAGATTACGGCGTACCAAATTCGTCTAAACGCAACATCGCACCTGCTCGCTATTGTTCGAAAAAAAAAAAACATTGGCTAGGGTCGTACTAAGACGGAGTAACACCATCCGTCGACTGGTCGAATGAGTTTAAAAATATGCCTGGTCGGGGGCTTGGCTCTTCAGTAGCCCCCAGCTATTATTTCTTTTCATGAGCGCATTCAACCCACTCCTTGGTAGTCTTTGCGTCGTGCTCGGTGCTGCGCTGCTCAGGCTCTGGCGCAGGCGTCGCGCGAGTTTGCCCGTGCCTCTGCCCCCGAGCCCGACGTCGTACCCGATTATAGGCCACTTGTTGTCCGTGCCGACTCGAGATGAACATATTGGTTTTATCGAGCTCGGGCAGCAGTTGAATAGTGAGTTTGTCCATTATGAACGACCACTCGACTCATCATCTGAGTTATGCAGGCGATATATTCTCCTTAAAAGTCTTCGGCCAATTGCTCATTGTTCTCAACTCTCCCGAGAGCGTGACGGATCTACTCGAAAAGCGCTCCAACATCTATTCCGATCGTGTCTGCCCTCCGATGATCGCTGAACCGTCATTGTGCGTCGTTTTCCGTCCGATATGAGGTCAGTCGTGGTTGCTGGTTATTGATGCTTGTTGTCATCTAGGATGAACTGGGCAAACTTTTCCAGTTTGGTCGGCTACAACGATCGGTGGAAAAAGTTTCGACGGTTGATTCATCCATGGCTCCACAAGACTGCCGTCGAAGAGTTCTATCGTCCTCAGCAACTCGAGGCTAGGCTTTTGATCCAGCGCTTGCTCAAGTTTTCTGGTGCTGTGAGCGATTCGGAGGATTTGCTTGACCAGTTTTATATGTGAGTTGCGCGTTTACTTAGACTGTGGGTAATGCTGAAGCATCGGTTGAAGTGCATTTTCATCTACGCTTACTACCTCGATTTATGGCCACAAGCTCCAATCCTTGGACGACGAGTTTTTAGTCGGGATTAAAGAGGCGACAGATCACTTTGCAAAGGCCGCTTCGCCGTCCAGTGCGCCTCCATTCACCAACTCACGCCCAAACTGACCTTTTTGGCAGATTTTCTCGTCAACCTGTTCCCGGCGCTAGTTCATCTGCCCGACTGGCTTCCCGGAATGGAATGGAAACGGACGGGACGCAAGTGGGGTGAGCACCAGGAACAGTTTGTCGACAAGACTTTTGGATGGACCAAGGCCCGGGTTGTGAGTCGTGATATTCGTACACATTGAATTTGCACTTATATGTTTCTTTGTCTTTGTAAAAGGTCAAGGGGGAAGACGATTCGTCGATGATTGCTGCCATGTTGCGTGATGCCGAGCGTTTGGGCATTAAGCCTGAAGAGCGGGACGATTATATCAAACAGATTGCAGTTACCTTATTTGCTGGTGAGTAAGGCTCTTATGTGTCGTTGGCCTATTTAACACTCGCCTATTAGCCGGTACTGATACCAGCGCAACCACCCTTCTCATTTTTATCCTGGCCATGGTCCTCTTCCCCGAGGCTCAGGCTAAAGCTCAAGCGGAAATCGACGAGGTCATAGGATCTGATCGGTTGCCGACGATGGAGGACAGGCCTCGTCTCGATTATGTGAGTCGGCTCGTCGAGGAGGTTCTGAGATGGCGTCCGGCTGGCCCACTCGGTACGTGTCTGAATTTAGCAGAACTTGCGTCGGGTGGGTATTCAGTGTGGTTTTGTTAGGGATGCCGCACGCTTGCTACCGAGATGATATCTATCGCGGGTATAGGATCCCAAAGGGTGCGATTGTGTAAGTATTTCGTTAAAAGTTGTAGTTATCTGACTGACTGGGACGAACAATTTTTAGTATTGGGAACGTATGGTATATGGTATTTTATTCGATCCATTGCGTCGTGCTGACAATCCCCCAGGGCAATCAACCATAACCCGAAAGTGTACAATGATCCGGAGACGTTTAACCCAGACCGATATCTTGATCCAAATGTCCCGTTGCCTGTATCGTTCGGTTTGGCCGACGGTATGTCCCCATGATTATGGACTCAACCCGTGATTCTCACGATACGTGTAGAGCTTGCCCTGGAGTACATTTCGCGAAAGCTTCGCTCTTTATCACCGCTGCATCCATCCTGGCCACGTTCAAGTTGACCCTGACCCAAAACGATCTTGGAGAGGACATTATTCCAGCCGTGGAAAGCGACAATCAGGTTGTGTTGTAAGTCTCCCCCTCGAATGAAATTTGTCAAGGCGCTGATTCGGCATGTGCATATAGCCACCCCAAGCCGTTCAAGTTGAAGCTCATCCCCCGGTCGGGTGCCTGTGCAAGTTTGGTCCAACCCGCGGCGTAGTAATGTCGAATTCGTTTCGTTGAGTATGTATTTTTTTTAGTGCGTTTCGTGTTTGTGTATCGCCTGGTTTCTGCCGTTGATTGGGCTCGCACATGTTATTTTTCATTTGGTGTACTTTATTCGGGTAAATGGTGATGTTTGAATTTCAGACCTAGCTACTGTTTAAGTAAATCATATTAGTCGGGCAGGGGCATGACGGGTTCGACGATCGTTACACATACCTCCCGATCAGGCAAGAGGATGCTCGGTGCATTTGAAATATTACATTCCAATCCCCCATAAAAACACCACTCCGTGTTGGTAGTTGGAGTTTACCATCAGCCCATCTCCAAGGATCTGGATCCGTCTTGAGGCTGAACAACCATGTATAACGTGTGAAGGTTTGGTGGCTGAATTTCGTTTGCGCTGGGTTTCGACGCCGGAAATGAAGCCACATCGCGGTGTCCAGTAACCCTTATATATCAGACGAGATTTCATTGATCAGGGAAGATGAACCGAGAGTATCAATACTATTGAAGTATATGCGGCCAGTGGGCATACCGGGCCCACATTCTCACGCAGGGAGGTTTCTCGTGGCTAAGATACAAATCGTACTTAGCTCAACTACGAAGGTAGAGAACTATATATACTGTACCTAAGATACAAATCGTACTATAGAGTACAGTGTGAATAGAATACATGAGAAAAGAAAGAAAATACGATACCTTAGCTCAACTACGAAGGTAGAGAACTAAGGAAGAAGAAGGGGGATTCCCGCGAACTCGCGCATGATATCAGAGAGGGGGGATACGAAACAGAAACAAATATGCGCATACATACACGCATATGATTGTAAATTCAACACACATGACCGATTACTATTCAATGAAGCTAGGATTCTGGGGTGCGAGCTCCGAGAAATGGCTGTGTTTGAGCTTGCCTTCGTGAAATTTGATAGATAAAGGGTGTTGGTACATAGCTGTGGCAGTCTCAAGGGGAGTGCAATTTTAGGTCTCCGCTCTGTGAAACCAGGCAGATGACATATTTCTTTCGGAATCGCTGAGGTTTGTGTTGGGACGGAGAGGAAACTGAAAGAATTCTCCCAGAGCAAAGTGATTCTTGCTACCCATTAGCGCCATTATCTCTTGAAGCTTCTCCAATTTGGTTTTAGGAGATTTTCGCTTCACTTTTGCGATCCTAAATCTGCCTTTCGATTGTCCCCCAATTGCAGTTTGAGGTCCCGAGGTTTCAGCAAGTTCCGCAGTGTTAGGCTCCCCGGATAGCATAGTAGTATCATCTGTAGAGCGACCACACTGAGGACATAACGCGATATGGGCTGTGGAGCCTTCGGGCACCGGCTGAGCTGCAACGCTGGCCGGGGATTTGACCGCTTGAGCATTATGCCACTTTCGAGTTCCACGTACAGGAGCCGGTGGTCGTGGATTTACCGCCCGGTCAGTGCGCAAAATGTCCAACATAGCTATTTCGACTAAATGGATGTAGTGCAGCAAGCAGAAGGGGCGTCGTAGCTTAGTTTCAATTCGAAGAGCCCCTAACTGGGCCGTTAGGATTACAGTAGTCATATATGTTACATCACATGTTGCTTTCGGCAATGGGCCGGCTCTCGGTGAATCTCCCGAGATTGCCGAAGATGGAACCGAAGGACTCGATCACGCGGCCTTCCCAGACTCTCTCGCGTGATCTTCTTCCCCCCCAAAAAAGCAGGGGAGAGGTTGGTTCACCCAACAATCGACAACCATGGTTTGGCGCGGCTATCTACCGCAGGCCTTGCTCGTGCTCTGTCCACTAGGGTTGCTGCTATCGCCCACGGCAAAATCTACTGAAATCCAGCAGGAGTACGAATATCGTTCTGTACAGCTGCCAGTTTCCCACTTCTTTAACAATGTTGCTACCTCGGACTTTGACGGACATGGAGGTGCATATCCGGTCGAGTATCTTCCGACAGGAAGGCTTGTGGATGAGAATGTCGAGGTCAGCAGACTCAGCACTTGGGTTAGGCCAGTTTAATCGTGTTTCTAGTTTGCGCTTCCCAAGTGGGGGAACGATCGGCCGGACAACTTCATTTCAAACCAACAAACACTCGCCGTTAACGCCGGGTTCGTGAGAGAGTTCCATGTTCTCTACGCAGGAGACTGGATCGACGGTGAGCTGAGCAAATAAGCTTACAACTCCACCTAAACTTCGCATTTCTACAGGCGAAAGCCCTGCACAATTCGAGTTCGAATTCGAGGATAGGACGAAGCAAGTGGTTGAATGTACGAAATCTCGTTTTTATCTAACCAACGCGTGCACATGTTCGAGTTTTAACATCCATATCAAATAGTATCGGTTAAAAACTGGTGGAATCTCCATTGGTTGAACTCGGGACCAGTTAGAGTGCAAGTGTCGCATTTGTTCGACCCGACCCGCGACTGACTTGTTGCTTAGTCCATACCACAACACGCCAAATGGTCCCAATTACAACTCCACACAACTTCATCACTGGGCCAGCAGCGTTTCCTCCCTTTCCCCTCTCAGATCCATTCGCTTCCCATTCCACAGAGACCACAATCGCTTGCACATCTTTGCAGCCACGCTTGTGCCTGCTTATGCTCCTGCTGATGACATCACCGACTCACCCCCCGCCATAAGTGTCAAAAATGTGCGCTTGACGACACTCAAGACTGATGGTGGTGACTCGATTGTGCAAGTTACTTTGGCCAACCTACGAGCTCTTGCTGCGCCCTCTTACAAATATACTTCCCCCCATGGCTCTGCTGCACACATTGCCGGACATCGTTCTCCCCGTAGACCGATTCCCGACGACCAGCAGATAATAGCACCTCCGCATCGCAACAGATATGCATATGAATACAGTCATTATACAACCTCTGTCCTTTCTGGACCACATGAGGTTTTGATTCGGGCGGTCTATGGTCAAAGCGTTCGAACAACCTCTCCCGGAAAGCTCTTCCGTCTCATGCCTGGTGACGATGCGCGAGTCGACGTGGGAGTTGCCTTTGATCAATCATCTCAAGGGATTGGCGCGTGGTTCAAGACCGCGGTACACGCCATGGGAGTCCCCCAAGTTGTTACCAGCATGGTTGGAATTTCAAATCGAGAGGTCGAAATCGAAGTGCTTGTGGTTGCGACCGCTACAAATAGGCCAATAGTCAAGTCGACTGGCTGGGGGCTGGATTTGGCGTATTCGGGCGTGTCTGATGAAGGTGGGGACTATTGGGACGCGACACGAGAAAGTTTGGAAAGGCATGAAACGCCGCGTTGGGTGAGCAATTCTAACTGATACCCGCCAGCGAGATATTAATTACTGGTTCTAGTGGAGCAATGGCAAGTTTGGGATCTTGTAATTTGAGCCTCCTCTAGGATTTGGTATCATGTTGACTGATTCGATCTTAGCATTCACTGGGGAATATTCTCTGTGCCAGGATGGGTAAGTTTACTCCTTGTTCACCGTTAACTTACGAATGATCACGACCGTTCGTCCAGGCACCTAAAGGTCCATACGCCGAGTGGTATGAGTGAGTGCTCTGCGCACTATAACAGGTGATATCCTGCTCACACTTGTCGAAGTTGGTGGTATCATAACCCTGCAGACGCCTCGAATCCTTTCTGGAATTATCATCAAGACACATATGGCATCGTGAGTATCGTTCGAAACTCAATCCAGGGAATTTAGACCGAAATACATTTCAGGACAAGGTTTACGACGATTTTATTCCCGAGTTCACGGGTGCAAAGTTTGATGCTGCAGGATGGGTTGATTTGTTTGCCGCGGCTGGTGCCAAGTATTTCGTTCTCGTTACTGTGAGTTTTAGTCTTACTTGAGACGGGCGTTGTAATCAGCTAACTGACTTTTGTCACCAGAAACACCACGATGGATTTGCTCTCTTCGATACTCATGAGACTTCTCACCGAAGCAGCGTCTATCTTGGACCAAAGCGAGATTTTATTGGCGAACTCATGAAGGCTGCACGCGAAAGACATCCCAACATGCGTAAAGGGACTTATTTCAGCATGCCAGAATGGTTAGTCTGCTTTCCGTATAATCGAACAGTTAGAGGTTGACTACTGGGCAGGTTCAACCCGGATGCCGGTCCATATGGATTCGGAAGTTGGCCAGGACATCTCGCTCGGAACCCCTACAATAATTCGATTGAAGAACCGTATACCGGTCGGCTGGAGGGCAAGGATTATTTAAAGGACATTCAAGAGGAACAGATGCGGATCCTGACGGAGGAATACGAGACCGAGATAATGGTAAGGTCGATCTCCCTTTTTTCGCGAATAATCTGACAATACGTGTCATGCAGTGGTGTGACATTGGGGGCCCGAACCGGACGCTCGAATTTGCCGCCGAGTGGTACAACAAGGCGGCCAAGGCAGGAAAACAGGTGACGATTAACAACCGTTGTGGCGTTGCTCCCGACTGTGAGTGCGATATTCCGGTTTATGGGATGTGTCATTAACTATATCTCCAGTCGATACGCCTGAATACACAAGGTTCAGCTCTATCCAGACACGCAGCTGGGAAACCAGTGAAGGCATCGATCCGTAAGTGCTTGTCATTTACTCGCATCATAAAGGAAGACGCAAACCATTTGTGGGCATGAACAGATACAGCTATGGGTATAATCAAGTTACAAAAGATGAAGAATATCGGTCCGCAGAGACGATCGTGCACACTCTAGTGGATATTGTGTCGAAGAATGGGAACTAGTGCGTATTTCGTAGTAGCACTAATTGCAACGGTTGGTAAAATCCTACAGCTTGCTGAACCTCGGCCCGACTGGAGAGGGCGAAATCATCCCGGCGATGGTCGAGCGTCTCGTGGAGGTCGGTAAATGGCTCAAGCATTCTGGGAGCTGTATATATGATGCGGTGAGGCTTTAGTTAAACCCGACTGGCGGCTCTCGATTCTGAGGATTTCTTCCCACCTAGACATATACCTTCCTCGGAGCCGAACTTGGTTCTCTCCGGTTTACCACTACCCCGAATTCATTCTGCATCATCGCTCTGAAACGACCGACTGATAACATTCTCGTGGTGGAACGACCGGTTCCGATTCTGCCTGGGGATATCGTTACCCTACTTGGCGCGGAGGAGGTTGGCCCACTAGCCTGGTCATACCGTGATGGAAAGTTAGCGGTAATTGTGCCAGACGAAGGCTTGAACGCTGTTCAACACGCGTGGGCTTTCAAAATTACCTACGAAGTAGCTGAGTGAAGGATATAGAGGGACCGTTAACGAGCGTAGTATTAAATGCGGTCGGCAATCGATTGATATAGCTTTACCGAACTGCGAAATATGAAAGGGTTGTCATAAACTCGCCTGTGTGGCGAGGAGCACGCATGTTTGATAAAGCTTAACAACATCCATCAGATATTCCAAATGGGCGGATTAGCGACCCAACTCGACCACAACCCTAGGAAATACGGATTAGCCATAGGGTTAATGCCCAAGAGCACAATATCACATCCATGTCTTAACCCACCATGGTGCGTGGTGCATGAGATTGAATGCTACGAGAAAGGTCGATGCATGAGCGCTTGGGTCATCTTCTCTCGGGGTTCTTTGATCGCGCAATATCGCCCATCCCAGCTTTTTTTATGAGGTAAACAATCCCAGCCAAGTTGGTGGTCTTCCACAGGCGTTTTCTTCTGTCCTTCGTTCGGGCTACTCGCCGGGCCTCTACACTTCTGACCGTAATTCACGGTTGAAAACGGGCCACCGCGAAGCGTCCATTTTTTGAATCAGCCAAGTTGGGTCTAGATTGCTGCGTGGTCGACGCATATACCCTAGTTTCATTTGATTTGAATAGATCCTGTGGGTCAGCGGCATCTCTTCGTGGTCGCTACTGAACCCGATATATGTGACTGTTGAGGAGTGACAAGCATATCCGAGCTCGTAATATAAAATTATCACACTGATTTATAGGTGTATGTTTGAATATTAGCTGAAATGATCGATCCAGACTGTCTCTGCCGTAACACGGGCTCATCCGTTTACGATCATTCCAATGCTTCGCTCTTGCCAGCTTGGCCGTGGTCGTAAAGTAATCGTCTCACGTGCTCATGATTCTGAAGCTGATACCTCTTTGAGTGTAACGCCCAACGACGCAATCTCGTGCCTCAGTTCTTCCGAGATAGAATGCCCGAGCATTCGTGTTTTACGTGAAGTACGACCTTCTCATTTATATCGTGAGATGGTCACATCGCCAGCCTCCAATGTTCTCTCATTCATCGCCCGTCCGATGAGTGACCATAATACACTCCTCGGTGCTGCTTTGGCTCTCGCCACTCTGGCTCTCATTCACTTGCTATGGCGTAGAGATAGTTCACTCCGCCCGCTTCCTCCGGGACCAAAGTATTACCCGCTAATTGGGCATTTACTTTCGATGCCGACGGAACATGAGCATGTAGGGTTCATGGAGGTGGGGGAGCAACTAAAATGTGCGAATTACCCCTAACTATCCTTACCTACGTATCGCTGAAGCTGCTCATCTTGCGCAAGCCGACATTTTTCATCTGAGTATAATGGGTACTCTTATGATCGTCCTCAACTCGGCGGAAGATGCTGATAATCTATTGGAGCAACGCTCGAGCATTTATTCGGACCGCTTTTGTCCCCCGATGCTTGCCGAACCTTCACTGTGAATATTGCATGATGCTATCAGAATCCGCGGTTTTTAATTAACCTTTTGATATTTCCTTGCTAGGATAAATCTTGGGAAGCTTGTTACACTGTTGGGTTATAACGATCGTTGGAAAAAGTCGAGACGTCTACTCCATCCCTGGTTGAACAAAAAAGCCACCGAAACCTTCTATCCGCCTCTACAGCTCCATGCCCGGCTACTAGCAAAGAGGCTGCTCACTCATTCAAATGACGAGATTGCGTCTGAAGCACTTGATGTTGAGCTTTATAGGTTTGAGGGCGTTATTTTATAGCGGCGTGGATCACGCTAAGGTTGTTTCGCAGGAATCTCGCTGCCACGCTTGCTGAGTCGGTCTATGGATACAAATTACGCTCCTCAGACGATCCGCTTATACTTTCTCTCAAGGAGTTGGCTGATAATGCTTCAAGGGCAGGCTTACCATCGAGTATGTATTTCATACTCATGGCTTGGCCTTGTTCTGAATCCCTTCAATGGCAAAGACTTTCTAGTCAACATCTTTCCGAAATTGATTCACGTTCCCAGTTGGATGCCTGGAGCAGGGTGGCGGCGAGCCGCCCAGAAATGGAGGGAGCAACAGGAGGCAGCGTCGAACAGGACATATGAATGGACCAAAGAGCAAATGGTGAGTGCGTCCATGTACAAGATGTTGAATGAACCACATTTTGGCAGAAAAACGGGAGGGCAGGAAACACTGTCATTTGTTCCGCCTTGCGTCACGCTGAAGAGCTGGGAATAGAATCGAATGAAAAGGATGATTATGTGAAGCAGCTTGCGGTCGCACTCTTTACTGGTGAGTTGAACCTGAAATGCACACAATAGGATTTAATATTCTCATCGTTCATCCATTAGCTGGGACAGATACAGTAAGTATTGAAACGCCGTAGGCACATCAGCTTGCGCTAACATGCTTCCATTTTAGACCACACAGACACTTTTGACGTTTATCCAGGCAATGCTACTCTTTCCTGATGTTCAGAAGAAGGCACAAGAAGAGATCGACAATGTTGTCGGACGAGACAAGTTGCCGACCTTTGAAGATAGGCCAAGGTTGGAATATCTCGAACGATTGGCTAACGAGCTAATAAGGTGGCGGCCAATTGTCCCCGCAGGTATATCTTTATGAATTTTGCATATGGTGTTTCATACGTGCTTTTCGTTTACAGGTGTCCCACACGCCTGCCTTGAGGATGATGTATATAAAGGATATCGAATCCCTAAAGGAGCAATTGTGTAAGTCTTATCATTGGAAGCTCAAACGCTATTCAAAGCTTACGAAAGGTAATATAAGGTTCGGTAATATTTGGTACGTTTACTTTCACTTTTGAGTGTCTTGAACATACTTAGCAGGCGCCTCTTGCCGATAAGGGCGATCACGCGAAACGAAGAAACATATCCCGACCCCGAAACTTTCAATCCGGACAGATACCTTGATCCAAATCTGGCAATTTCTCCGACATTTGGTTTTGGTCGGCGGTAATTATATTTGAAGACTGGATCCATTGTAGTGTGCTAAACAACGTCGATAGTGCCTGCCCAGGAGTACACTTTGCTCGAGCCTCACTCTTCATTACAATGGCTACCATATTGGCGGTGTTTGATATATCATGTGCCAAGGATGCCAACGGGGATAACATTGTCCCGAAGGCGGAGAGTACCAACGACATGGTCTAGTACGTAAACGTTCATTAACAGTACGCTACCAACTGGCTAAAATCCGTATAGCCATCCAAAGCCATTCAAGTTGCATCTCACCCCACGCTCAAACTGGAGGAAAAGGCTTATTGAGGAAGAAGAAGAAGAGGAAGAAGAATGTAGGACCTAAATGCGTGCCTAAGAGTAGGATTGATGACTGGTGGGATCACGAGAGGTGCAGCTCTTGCTAATTGAGCTGTCTCACGCAGGGAGGTATCTCGTGGCTAAGATACAAATCGCACTACAGAGTACAGTAAGAATAAAGTACATGAAAGGAAAAGAAAATACGATACCTTAGCTCAACTACGAAGGTAGAGAACTAAGGAAGGAGAGGGGTTCCCGCGAACTCGCGTATGATATCAGAGAGGGGGGATATGAAACAGAAACAAATATGCGCATACATGCACGCATATGATTGTAAATTCAACAAGCTTTTCCGTCTCAAAATTATGGCATTCAGATTGTAAAAAAGCCCACAAATACATATTCACAGATTTCCTATGCCGCAATACCGCATTTTGTATTCTATTGTGGTGTGGGAATGTTCAAATGTGGCATAGAAATTAACACTTGAACTTGCGTGCGGCCCACAGGTTTGTGGGTGGCTGGTCCTATATGGCGTTCAGATCGTAAAAGAATTCTCAAGTACAAATTCACAATTTCTATACGCCACGATGCCACATTTCGTAGATTGCGGCGTTGTGGGAATATGGGAGTGTAGGATTCGTATGATCCAATTTTGCGCCAGAGCCGTAATTTTTGTGACTGGGTGGCGACTAACTTTAGCGAGTGTGGAAGCGTGGCACTGTTGAACCACATCCACACAATCCCGTGCTATGGTAACTTAGCCTCTATTCTTCTCGGATTCTCTTTGAACACGACGTGTGTCTATCTGGACTATAGCCCACACAGGTCGCAGATTGAATACTTAACCGCATAGACGTGGCTACACACGTGACCTAGAATACATATAGGCAGGCGCTACACGCCGCACCATCGATTCTCTTGCATTGCAGACTCGTCTTCGGTGTCCCATAGGTGTGATGATCTCGTTTTGGAGGATAATGTCTCAGTAGATACGTGGGGTCTTGTAGCTAAAATTAAAATGTATACCATGACGAGCCCTAGTGTAGTAAATACCCAGGAAGCCGATCATACCAAACAGGGAGCACGGAGTTGTGGAATAGAGGCGCATATAGGCTATTTGGTAGCTTAGAAGTTTGCTATATGAGGTAATACACCCACCCTTCAAGTGTTTAAGAATGTTTCATACGGAGCGGGGGCTGTAGAGTTGTGGGATTGTGGGGTTGTGGGGTTGCAGGATTGTGTGATTGTGATGAAACTGTTGGGCCAAAAGCCCACACTCACAAGACCGGGCCCATAACCATACTCTCCGAACCTACATTACCACACAACTGTAGATTCGATCCTACCCTTCGTATATGTGCTCAATAAAGATATTGTAGGCGGGTTTTTAACCCACATTCTCACATTCCCACACCCACACCGTTTCGTAGCAAATCTACTAGCAAGATGTTGAAATGTGGGTGAAAGGATTTTTTTATATACAATCTGAATGTCATAGTACATCCTAATCAGGTAGCATTTGTGCACAAGACGCTCTGTCTTTTTACTCGTTTCGCCTTGTTCACTATCAAGAACTACAACGCTCGTATGGAATACATCAACAGGATTGCGTAAATATATAACGACACGTTGCCCGCCTAATGTTAGTCATCGAAAAGATCTTAGGGCAGGAAATTACAGTAAGCTTTTCGCCACGGACCCCAAGCTCACGGCCGAGCGAGCCGTGACGAGCCGTAATACCATTCGTCGCGCGTTCCTCAGCAGGACTTCGGTCGCGAATGGTTTCTTCGATGGCGTAATCCAGTCCAAAGGGCATAACTTGGGTGCGATTCTGGATTACTGCAGGGAAGAGTTGTTTCTAGAGAAAACATAAGAGCTTGACCAAATTGGAGCAAGTATGTTTGTGATACCCACTCAGGTTTATAGTCAGATATGGCTCGGGCCAATAAGCTGCAATCTTTGCCAAGGGCACTGAAAATTTGGACCAGAGCAGCTTCACCCATGATCTCATCTTTAAAGCTGAAAGCGCGATTGACTGGGCGGTATCCTCACGACCTTGGGCCTCCTTGTCTACGATGTAGTCAGTACTGTTCAGCCTGACTACCCCAGGAAAGTCGCCGAAGTACTTGGAGATGCTGCTGAGTTTGGCGCGGTTTGGCTCAGTGCAGGCGCAGCTGAGGCATGGGCCGTTGCCGAGTTCGGAGAGCCCGCGACGTTCGCCTTAAGGCTGTTTATTTGTGGAGGGTAATTGCTGGGCTAATTGTCACGGGTATTATAACTGGCTTGATGCTGCTTTTTGAGGCGATCTCTGCGAGCACGTAAGTGGCGCTGGGATTCCGAATGATTTGTTGCTCACTGGTTTCGCAGGAGCCCTGGAACAGGTATTTGTCCCAGACGGTGATATACAAAGTTAGATTGCCCCGCATCGATCTCTTTATTTAGTATGCCGGTGCTAAGCTACGCTTTGCATAGTGTAAGTTGACAGAAATAAAATAAATGAAACTGGGCGAAGCCTCACGTGATATCCCTATAACCTCGGTGTCAAATGACTGCATGCAAACGAGTTCGATTGAATATATAACTCAATACCATGGTAGATTTTTAGTAATACAGTAATATCAGCCCATGCCAAATCAAGGTGACGGAGAGCTCTGAACAATGTATAAATCGAACAGGGGCGAAAAGGAAGAAAAGACAACAATTTGTGAGCGTCATGCTTCGTCTATCGCTCTTAGGGAATCTTCGACCCCGTTTCCCATTGCCCCTTCGCACCATACATGAGAGTGAGTGTATGGCAGTAGGACGCCGTTTTTACCATTCGTGTAATCGCGTGCTGAGACAATGGCTCGGTCGGCGCTTGTTGGTAGTCACTGACGCTTATGTCCGTTCTGACACCATCCTGGACTGGGCGCTTGTGAACATGGTCCGATTTCACCAACACTCACTCCACTCAACCATGCCAAGACGGTGGCCATGGATCTCATGGATGATCCTCTTGACCCTCGGGCTTGAATCAAACTATGGGTCGCACGCAAAATATTTGCAAACTGAATACTCATATCGTTCAATCCAAATTCCGGTGTCTCATCTATACGACAACGTCGCTACTGCAAACTTTGATGGACGTGGGGGGGCCTACCCCATCGAATACCTCCCTACCGGGCAGCTCGTGAATGAAAATATCAAGGTAAGAAAGCGCAGTGTGCAAGTATATCCACCTCCAACCTCCTTGTTCTTGTTAGTTTGCTCTCCCGAAGTGGGGAAATGGCCGACCAGATAACTTCGTCTCAGCGAGCCAGGCTCTGACGGTTGACGCCGGGTTTATCAGGGAATTTCATATCCTTTACGCAGGGGATTGGATTGATGGTATATTGGTTATTGAATTTGCCCTGACTATCGTGTACCAACCTTCTCGCTTGTAGGAGAGAATGGTGCCCAGTTTGAGTTCGAGTTCGAGGACTGGAGCACTCAGGTAGTCGAGCGTAGGTCGTTGATATTGGCATTCGTGTCAACTTGATACCACAAAATTGGCAGTGTCGGCGAAGAACTGGTGGAATTTACACTGGCTAAACTCTGGGCCTATCAAAACGTACGGTTACCGTTGTGCACCCCTCTGGAAAATCCACTGACCGCCAACCAGACCCTACCATAATACACCATATGGCCCAAACTATAACACAACGCAGATCCATCATTGGTCTACCACTGTCTCCTCGTTTTCTCCCCTCAAGAGAATACGATTTCCCTGCCGAGCCCAATGGAACAGACTGCACGTCTTTGCTGTGACTTTGGTCCCTGCTTATCATGGATCTTCAACTCCGGCCATTGGTGTCAAGAATGTTCGACTGACAACCCTCAAGAATGACGATGGGGATTCTATTGTTCAGGTCACGGTCGCGAATTTGAGGTCGTTGGGTGCTACGTCTTCCGAGTTTGATGGGCAAACCAGTGTATCAGAAATCACCTCCCAACCGAATCTCGGAAAGGATCAGGCTTTGTTGTTCTCGGGAAACCGAAACCGTCAGAGGCACGAGACTGGCGCCGTGCTTTCGGGCTTGCATCACGTTCTGATCAAGGGCTCCGGAGTTCGAATGACTTCCCCGGGGAAGGTGTTCCGGCTCATGCCAGGGGACGATGTTCGTGTCGACGTTGGAGTTGTATTCGAGAAGCCATCATGGGGAGGATTCTGGAGACGGCTGAAGGCTGGACTTGGTGCTTTCAGCGCCGCAGGGTATCTCGGCTCTTCGGTCGAAGTCGAAGTACTAGTGGTACCTCACTTTATCGATACACCGCTTGTCAGATCATCCGGATGGAGGCTGGACTTGTCTTACTCGGATATATCTTCAGATGACGAATTTTGGATCGCTTCACGGGAAAGTTTGGAACGGCATGAGACACCACGTTGGGTGGGTTTGTGTCCGCGCATTAACTTGATTTTCATCTGATCCACAACGACATCGTTGTAGTGGAATAACGCCAAATTTGGTATATTGTATGTGCATCACCAGGGCTTATATTTATCTCGATCTGACCAGTTGCCTATTTGCAGTATCCATTGGGGCATATTTTCCGTGCCAGGGTGGGTAAGTGGGCTTTCTGAACAGAGTGAGTTATAGGGACGTATTTTGGATGCAGGTACCAATAGGATACTATGAGGAATGGTACAAGTAAGCATCACGTACTGCATGTTTTGTCTGATTGACAATAACTTGTCTTCAGTTGGTGGCTTCACAATCCCGCCCAGCCATCTAACATCCTTTGGAACCACCACCGGGAGACATACGGTGAAGTAAAGAGAGTTTTTAAGCGCTCAAAGCGAGTGATTCAATGAGTATTGAATTGACAGGACAAGCTATACGATGACTTCATTCCAGAATTCAATGGTGCCCGTTTCGATGCCCCCGAGTGGGTGGATTTATTCGCCAAGGCCGGAGCGAAATATTTCGTGCTTGTGACCGTGAGTCCGACCTTCTTTGATAATTTTGTGGCTACAATCCCGTTGGCCACAGAAACATCACGACGGGTTCTCGCTGTTCAATACACACAACAGTACCCACAGAAGTAGTGTCCACCTCGGTCCCAAGCGGGATTTCATCGGTGAGCTTATGCAAGCTGCACGCGAGAGACACCCGAGCATGAGGAAAGGAACGTACTATAGTATGCCGGAATGGTGAGCCACATGTTCATGTATATGCTCCCAATGACGGTTATTGTTTTAGGTTCAATCCAGATGCTGGCCCATACGGCTTCGGAAACTGGCCCGGTCATCTAGCGCACGGGGCATTCAATCATTCGTTGATTGAGCCGTATGCCGGACGTCTGGAAGGAAAAGATTACTTAAGGGACATACAAATGGAGCATATGAGAATTTTGGCAGAAGAATACCAGACAGAGATTATGGTGCGTTGACTTCCGACCATCTTGTTCACGGGTCGAGCCCAAACACTTGAACATAGTGGTGCGATATTGGCGGACCGAATCGAACGCTCGAGTTTGCTGCTGAATGGTATAACAAAGCGCGCAAGGAAGGCCGGCAGGTCACGTTGAATAATCGCTGTGGCGTTGCACCCGATTGTGAGTATGACACATGCTTATTCGAGAATAGTAGCTCAGAGACGACCAACCGGCAGTCGATACTCCCGAGTATGCAAAATTCAGCTCGATCCAGACGAGAAGTTGGGAGACTAGCGAGGGAATTGATCCGTAAGGACTCGCATCAACTCAGACTCGTAGGAATGATTTGACGAAATTGCTTTCATTTAGATACAGCTATGGGTACAACCGTCTAACCAAGGACCATGAATACCGATCTGCGCGAAACATCATTCACACTCTTGTGGATATTACTTCGAAAAATGGAAATTAGTAAGTCAAACATCAGGTTTCGAATGGCCAGTCGAATATTCGTTGACCAATTCAGCCTGTTAAATCTCGGACCTACCGGAGAAGGCGAGATTATTCCTGCTATGGTCGAGCGCCTGATAGAAGTTGGCGAATGGCTTGGCCATTCCGGAAGTTGCATATATGATACAGTCAGTACTAGTTTTCTGGATAGTCTCAGTCTCGGCTGATCGTCCTGTTCTTAATGTAGACTTATACGTTCCTCGGCGCTGAAGTTGGTCCGTTCAGGTTTACCACGACACCAACCTCATTTTGCATCATTTCTCTCGAGAAACCAAGCGGCAACCTCGTTGTTGTGGAACGGCCTATCCCGATCTTACCTGGGGACACGATTGTGATGCTCGGCGCCGAGAAAGTTGGATCATTGGCATGGTCGTACCACCATGCGAAATTGACGATCGTGGTGCCGGACGAGGCAGTCGAAGCCACGAATCATGCGTGGGCTTTCGAGGTGAAATATGGCGATGCAATTTAGTTGGAGCGCAAGCTGGCCCGTAGTACGGCCGACTTCCGCTTGATGCTCGCTGATGGGCCCCAAGCGAGAGCCTGCTTCGCAACGGGCGCGTGTGCCTTTTGGGCCGGTTAGCGTTTTGTTAGGCTGGTGCCTTTTGTTCTCACATACGTGTTTCTGTTTGTCGCTGGTCAAGTAAAAGTTATAACAATTGGACAAATAACTGTGAAGTAAATGTGCTACCGTTCTACCTTCACTTGCAAAATTGCGATTATCGTACGCACCAGCGAAGGCCTGTGAGTGAACCAGTGGCTTGGCGCTTCAAGACGTGGCTGTGAACAAAGAGACATGAAGCAGCAATTCGACAGATGACATCAAGCATGTAGCGAACGAGCAGTAACTGGAGGTCTACTGTATTATGTAAATTTCCAATCCAGGTGGCAAATGTCATATTGCCACTCTAAGGTGACGCAAATCTTCCATTTTGGGCGAACAGAATAATCTATCTAGTAAAATAGCCTTTGCTTTTCAAATAATTTCTAATGCGCTACATGGTCACGCGTTCAAACCCCCTGAAGAGAAACAAAGCACAGAAGCTCCACGGTCCAAAGAAGAGGAGAGGAGAGGTCACGTGAAGTAGCCACATCATAGACGTTCACCATCAGCGCACCGTTCCTCCCCTTCCACCGCCACGAGTGAGACAGCTATCAGCCCCCAAAATGTCCCGAGACTGTGGAATCTCACTAAAGGACTATTTCAAGTCAACCTCAATCGCCCTAACCAGCCCACGCTTAACCGCCAAGAAGCTCCATCTCGCCAGGAGGTACTTGCCGCTATCGAGACACTGAAGAAAACGCCGAATCCCTCTGTGGATATCCTCGAAAAGGCGCTGGCAGTAGAAATATACACGGAGCTCAAGGCTCATTTGCGTGGCACAGGAGCGATCCCAGCCTATATCTCATTGATGCGAAAATGTTGCCGGAAGCACAAGGTCAGCAATCCAAAGCGATCTTTCGTGTCAACTTCAAGGCTAATTCTCTTCCGTTCGCGGCAGCTGTTGACTGTGCCTATGGGTATCTTTCCCTTCGTGTCCTGTGTCTTACACTCGAGTCGGCTCTTCATGCGAGCATCCCGCACGTAGTCCCAAAGTACGAAACAGGCTACGAGGTTGATACCATGGCCAAATGCGTGGCGTTCAGTATTATGATCTCATTCGAAACACGTCGCCCATTCTTGCTCTGGGAGCCAGCTGCCGGCTCATCCGAACCCGAGATCTTTGGCTCAGCCGGAGGTTTATCCGCTGGGGACACTCGTTTTCTACTCGATACACTGTTCAACGAGCGAATGGAGCTCCTAGAAGCCTGTTTGAACTATGGATTGCCGGCCTGTCAGCTGTTATCGTGATTCTTTGGCAGTATTTGGTATCGAAGAGGTACAGTGTAGGCTACTTGAGACTTGTGGCTCCACTAACTTTGCGACAGGGACGCACAGCTATTGGAGCGCTTGGGCATTCTGCAATTCCGTAATTATATAGTGTCACCTCAGGGTGATCGTCCAATGACCCGGACGCTCTTCAAGCCATTCCGTTTGGCGCCAAGCGCTTCACCAGCAGTAATAATGTGCACAGATCCTGCAGACGTAGTTAACTTACTCGAGGCATTTCGACGTAATATTGGGCTTTTGCACAGCGAAGATTCAACGGAATTGTTTGCACGTGTTCTCCAGGCGGTGATGCGACGTGAAAAAGACAGATACGCCCTGGATCTGATCGAGCTTAGTCGTGATACGATAACCTTCTTGATCAAAAAGCCCAGGTACGAAGAGGATGAGGTTATCCATGTGATGGAGTTTGGAACAGCTATGGCTCATCACCTTCGGTAAGTAGCCGCAATAAACTCTACCGAATATTGGTACTCAAAATCGGACAGTGCATTTTGTGCTTCGAAGGAGCAACATAAAGACCTCAACCAAAACCTAGTCAAGCAAGCTATAGAGCGTAGTCAGATGGTAGGGATCTGTGGAAATCTGTATCTCAGTGGCATGGACTCCATGTTGGCGGTTCCGGGAGGCAGGCGGCCACAATGGCATGACCTGTACTTTTCGCAATTCAAGGCTCTCTTGAAAGCTATTGAAGGTTTAGCAGCTGCCCTTTCAATGTTTTCAATTCGTTTAGACGCCACCGCCAAGACCCTTGCCGTCGCACATGATGGCTGGTCCCACATTCAAATCCAATCAGACTTCCTTTTTGCTCGATCATCCGTTACCCCGGCTTCGTTCAGGAGCTTTTCCCACCCTTGGGTCCGGCTCGGCCACGCTCTTGATTTCAAACTATACTCGCCTCATAAATGCGCATATGCCCGGTGCTATCATGGCTCTTTGATTCCATTTGTCCAGCTACTTGCTTGCAAGCATTGCCAAGCAGCATATTACTGCAGCCAATCGTGCCAGCACCTGTGAGTTGCCGCCCAGCCTATTGAAACTTGTACATCTGACGATTTTCGCAGAGATTTGATGTCCTGCTCCCCCGTGTCCCACCAAGGTGTTTGCTCCAAGAGGTGAGGCACCAATAAGGTCCGGGGGTGGCAACCCCGCCTCATCCCATCCCATTTCCGCTGTGCGTGGCCGAAAGTGAACCTCGCTGAGGGGTTTAGGTCCAGTTCTCGCCGTGTACACGTTGTTGGATGGCGCCTAAATCCACTGTAATCAAATATGTATTAAGATCTTCTCCGACCAGACTGAATATCCACCTCGGTTTGGAGCAGCGTGTATGCCACTGGGGTCCTCCAGAACAGATCTGGCTAGCACATCTTTTCCGATGTATAGGAGGGTGCGATCGAGGAATGCCGGACATGCTTGGATTAGTCCGCTGGACCAATGTGACATAAAGTGGAGGCCGGCGGCGATTTCTGAACCATTGCCAGAGCGAATGGGCGGGGGGCCGTATTTCGCTCCATTCATAAGAGGCTCCCACTTATCGAGAGATCCGGATTTTCAAACCGCAGGGATCCAGACGCCAGCGATGCAACAACAACATTGCCAGACGGGTGGCTAGTTCTTATTCGCTAGCTTAAGTCCAACATCAAGATGAGCGGCTTCGCAGCGTCTAATCCGCGGTTGCTTTCGATTTGTGGGCACTACCGACTGATGCGCGTGCATGCCCGAGGGATCTTCATCATAGCCGCGAGGCGAGGAGTCGGCTGGAGCCTGGCTTTTGGTCAAGTATAAATGGGCAGTGGAGAGCGGGGCTTTCAGCAGCGTCCTCTTTTCTGGTATTCCTGCCACGATGGGAAACAGGCTTTCGAAGCTCTTTTCTAATATAAACAAAAATCCTGATGCAGATGCATAGTAAGAGGATCAGGTTTCAACTGTCTGATATGCTCACTGCCCGCTTCACCGCATCCCTCAGCCCTGACCTTGCCAAGCATCGAAAACATTTGGATCGACCCATCACGAGGAATCCGTTCAAATATCATGAGCCCCCTCCAAGCGACTCCGAAATTGCAGCACCACTTGAACGTTCGCCCCCTTTGGAAAAGATTAATCCCATTCAGAGAGAGAACATTGAGGAGAACGGAGCCGGAAATAAAGGGTCGGGGAGCGAGGAGCTTTCGAGTGACAAGAATACTAAAGATGCTAAGAATTCTGAAGACACTCCGGTGCCACATTGGATTAGCCTAGTAAGTTTGAAAGAACCTTTGTGCATCTCGGTTGAAATTAATTATAAATATCCCCGTTAGCTCTTTGACTTGTCGTGGACGGCTACGTTCTCTAATCTGACCAAGTGGGTGGCAGTCTGGTGCTTAAAATCTGACCCCCCTTTTTGATACGATTCGTAGCAATGCGCAGTTCAAGGAGCCGTGGGTACGCCAATTCGCACCCCTCTACAAAAAAAATCACTCAAAATGTCATGCAGGACTCCATCTCATATACCGTATTTTTTATCACGGCATGGTGGCTCTGGGTTTCTTACGTGCGTCTGTCTCGTTTAGGCGCTCCGCCATGCTAATGCTGGGCATTCAGGTGTTCTATAGCGTAGAGTTCGCGACAAATGATTGGTGAGTAATTTCTATTCGTAACTACTTGTACTAAAGTAAAAGCTAGGTTTCACGTTCTCGTCATATTTTTGCAGCTGGTTCTTTTTGGAGCGCTTTCGGCTGCGACACAAGGTATATATTCCCAAACAGATTCTTCTCACAAACCTCATTACACATAGGTTTTGATGTGACTACTTATATCCTACACTCTCCTGGTTCCGACGTCCTTGAAAATTACCAGCTGGAAACGATGACATCCGACCAGTATCAAGAGCAAAGGCTCACCAGTATCTCGTTTAGAGTTATCATGTTAGCTATTTGTATCAGCCGGTGAGCATTTGGCTTTAGTCAGAAGTTGTGGGGAATAAACTCATCTCTTGTCCACTAGCGTGCTGTTATTGATCCGACACCTGCGATGTATGCGATGTAGCTTTCTTGTCTGCCATAGTACACGCTGATATTTCGTCATGCCATAGTGATCCTATACGCTTTTTATACCTCCAAGCGGGGCTTTCCTTACCATCTTTTGTCGTTCCAGCCTCGCTTGTCGTGTCCGCCATTCTGTTTTGGAATGCCTTCAAGATTGACCTGGACGGATCGGGACATACACCGGACGGAGCCAAGCTGAAATACATCCTCTGGGGTGTTGCGATCCTGATCGAAATGATTGCCCAGTTCATTCGGGTCGAACGATCCGTCGAGGAACCGACACGGGCCTGAGCTTGATTCGGCCTAGACAATCAGTCTCGAGCAGGTTGCAGGACGTGACGATTATCATACTCGGCGAGGCAAGTTGAACCAGTCTATCAAACGAAAAAAAAAGTATTAAATTAATTATACGATTCAATCATCCGACAGGGCGTGAATTGCAATTTCGAGTTCGTTCTACGCGCTCTTGAAAGTACCGGCGTTCAGGTCTACGTCAACGGGGACGGCGATCGCGTCGTGTGGTGTCATTGTGTTCTTGCTGGCCTATCTGTATTTCAATAGCGGCACTCCTCTCAAATTGAAGCCTACGCGAACCGAAGGCCCGGGGGCGATTTGGAATATGCGCAGGCGAGGTACGCCCTTGTGATGGGTCACTCGCATCTAGAACGTACCCGTTGATACGATCATTCTCACAGGGGCGTGGGTCTTTATGCACCTGCCGTGGCTGTTAAGTATTATACTACTCTTAGAAGGCATGTTTACCAGCTCCTCAGCGTCAAGCGGTTCGCCTAACCTGATGCGTTTAGGGGTCAAAAACCAACTTTTGCTCAGTGTATGTGCAACGCTCAAGTGTTGATGAGCTCGATTGACCCAAGCGTATGGCACCCCCAGAGCATGATATCCTCAGATATCCAAATGTTCAAAAGTATCAACGCCGCCGTGAGCAGTGCTAGGTCGGTCGACGACTTCAGGAACAAGTTACAGGAGCCACTTCTCCAAGCCGGGATGACATGGAACGACGAATGGAGCCAATTTCTGGAGCTTAATCGGTCGGCCGGTTGACGGATCCGACCGTTACAGGGAAGGACGTGTTTGGAGTGTGGGGGAACCGAATCAATCTCAACGTGGTTATCAATACGTTCAAGGTGGGTCATGATAATGTCGTCCATGCCAGATGCGAGGGTGCCGAATCTCGATTATTGTAGTTGTTCATGGAAGATGATGCTATCGATGGCACAACCCAGGGTATGATTGATGCATATATGAATAATTTTTCATACGCTTTGGAGGTAGGCTAGTTGCGGCGTTTCGTGTGCACCAGTTTGGATGGCAATTTACATTCACAGGATATTAGGCGGCCCGTCCCTCCTCGTTCCAACGCGCACATGTTCGAGGTATGATTTTGAATGGTGTACCATCCCGCTTTTAACCAGGAGGTTCAGATTGAAAACAAACTTTTGGCACCCAGTATCAACAGCGGCCGATACATCGTGGGAATCTGTGGCGTGACCTTTGTTTCACTTGCTACCTTGAACCTCATTGACTCGTGGCCGCGAGGCAAGTCGAGCCTCTTGCTCTTTTAATTTCCCAACTAAGCGGTTGTCGTCCTTTAGACCGATTTCAATGGGGTTCTATACTCAGCCGCTATTCGATGGGAGCCGCCATGTTTTTGCTCATACTGTTAAATATCGGAAAGTCACAGGTGTATGTCGATCAAACGGTGCCCGACTCGCATCGCGCAGGTGTTTTGAGATGGATCGATGCGTGAGTGGACTAGCTGATGGATTCGATTGACAAAGAGTCCTGACCGAGGGGACTGGCAGGTACTGGGCTATACCCACCCTTGCGTTGGCATATTTTGTCCAGTTTATCATCGATACGGTAAGCGGCCAAACTACTATCTCGAGCGACTGATCAGGTTTTGATAAAGTTGGCTGTGCGGTACACAAGTAAAACTCATTGAGAATACGAGGGATGGGTTTTGGTGGATGGTCTCGTCTTGTTGACAGAAAAATGTCTGCATGGATATGTCTCATGTCTCACTATCTGAATGGTTCATCGTTTTTATTACTAGATTTCGCAGGCATGTTTGACCAGCCCAGGCCTAAAATTGGCTATCGTGGCCTGGTTTTATAGAATGCCTTGATCATCCGAGTACTAGAGCCCCATGTTCCTACAGTGCGGTGAGCCATTCGAGTTCCACACTGCCAAGTCATCTCTGGTGGCGATGACGTTGACAAGAGTTTGATGCTGGGAAAGGGGAAATCGGGAATCCTATAGCAAGAGCAGGAGGTGCAAACCAAGGTACACCCTAGGTCCCCTGGTCCAACGCATATCCTATGGATGAGCCCTGAGAATGATCTGAATCGGGTGATTTGTGTAGGTACAACTAATCCCAGCGCTTGACAGGGCACTGGATACGTATAGCACTAGCGGACGCGGGTTGGCCATGGAGGCTCGGGGGCTGGCAAGTAGCCTGAGATTACCAAGATGTGCAAGTGCTGATACTAGGCTCAGTACGAGACCGGCACAAGAGGGGTTTACCGCGCCCGGCGGCTGCGAATTGGCCATGATCGGTGCGTAGCACTTGGTAGAATTAAAAACAGTCTGCCTGCGGAAATTTGCCAAACATAGGGTGGCCCACGTTTGGCAGGCCTGGAGGGGGAGAGGGGACGACTGCGGCGTGATTGCGGTTCAGCCTGGGTTTTCACCGGCGCACAGCTGGTGTTACGAGAGGGGTGGTTCATAGCGGCCCGGCCTTGTGCCATCGACGACAACCGACGCCGATTCGAGCCGCAGCGACAGCGCCTCGCCGCCCGCGCCGACTGAATCCATCGCGCCACCGCGCCGCTGCCCGCGCGGGTTCGGCGCTGGGCCCAGGCACGCATCTGCACATCGGGGTCGTGTGACCGAGGAGAAGCGCCGGGCGACTAGGGCACAAGGGACCGTTACGTTGAACCGTTGCGTTCGACCACTTCGCCGATGGACGAGTCGTCACCACCACCGGCCAGCAGACTCGGCACCGCGCAGCCCCAGCGCACTGAGCCACCGGAGCGCCAAATCCGACGCCGCGACCGTCACCAAGGGCAAGCGCGTCGTCATCACCACCCCGCGTGCGTTCTCACCTCCCGTTCTCGTCATGTCTGCTCACTCGATGCGCTTTTAGCCTGGGCACAGAATGAGCCCCCGACGCCGGAATCCGATCCGCCCAAGCCGACGCTGAGCGTCCAGCCCCCGGCGGCCAACATCGACGATCACTCCACGTTGCTCTCCCCGCGCCCGTCGGGCTCCCTCCGGTCGTTCAACCCCTCTGCGTCGTCGTCCAGCCCCGCGAACAACTCGGCCTCATCCACCGCACCCGATGCCGCAGCACCATCCCCCACCGCCGAACCCGATCGGTCACACCAGCAGGGATGGTGGTCATACGTCCCTTACCCGCTCCGGAAAGCGTCCCAGGGCTCCGCCTTCAAGCGCAAGTCGTCGGCCCAGGACGAGCGTGAGCCGGGCTCGCCGACAATTGTAGGCGAGTCGGATCCGCGTTCCTCGGGCTTGTCTCCGCCCGAGGAGAAAGGCAAACTCAGGCTCGCGCTGCCCAAGGGCCCATTCACCTTGAACCAGACCCAGACCCCCGGGTGGGAGACCCCGTGGGCCCCGCACCCGCCAGCCGCGTACCGCGGAGGGCCCGGGCAAAAGGAGCGGGGTGGCGATGGCTCCCAGTTTTATGCCGGCGGCAAAGAACTCGGCGCGTTCGCGTCCAGGCGAACGCTCGCCGACGAAGACGAAGAGAGAAGCAAGAAGCGGGGCGGGCCATGGGCGAGGGCAAAGAGGAGACTGAGGGGGTATATTCTTAGAAATGATTATGTGCCATTGGTAAGTCCCGAATGGTTTCCTGACCCGACTAGCTGATCCACTTTACCCCGATGCCAGTTTATTCGTCTGCTCAATATCGCGTTCACAACCACTACTCTTGCCGTCGGTATAAGTATGCGCAACCTAGAGAAACACAATAACATACTCGGCTCGATCGGCTCATCTCCGTACGCCCCGATCTCACTTGACCATTTTTATCCGACCTAACCCAACCACTCTCAGGACACTCGTTATCATCTTTGCCCCTCCCACCCTTGTCCACGTCATGGCGGCAATATACGTACGTGAGCTGCGCTTGGCCTCGTTGCACTGGAGCTGACATGTTCAAATTTGCCGACTCGGGTGTGATGTCACCGCTCTCGTGCTCCTATTTTCTCCAACTCCATCGATCAATTTATGCACACGTGCATGGACTCCATACAACGTGTTATGACTGGACTGGGTTCTAGCTCGAGTACTTTGGTCGCCCCCTAGGCATCTGGTCGACCTCGGCAAAGCTCATCCACACACTCTCCGAAGTATTCTTCATATGCATGTGGTCCGCCTCGCTCTCCCTCTGCTTTGACAACTATTTCACCACCCCGCTGCTATGCACGCCTGTTTCCTCGACCTCGTGGTGGAACCAACTCCCGCCAAATGAAAACACCATTGCCGACGACGAGTCTATCCCCGACTGGCTTGTCAAGGGATTGTGTCGACGACAACTTGCGTTGATCTGTTTGGTGTTTGTCGGGCTGAGTCTCTATTGCTGGAACTTGGTCATTAGTCTTTTCAGGATCTTCGAGAAAGTGAAGCATCGGGCGCAGGCGGGGAACGTGTTGCCATAGTCGTATTAGCTTGGTTTGGCCTATGCACGAGTCATGGTTCTCGTCCTTTTTCCCCCCCAGCGATCCTGCTGTTTTGATCTCTTCTTGTGTGCATGGACTCGAGCACGATATTGGTCTATTTTATACCCTTTCATTCCCTGCTCCCATTCACGTTTTTCTCCTTACTAGCCATATTTGATGTTTCCGGGGTTTCCTGTACTGTATCTCCATATCCCAGCTTTCTTCCATTGAGAAATGATGTTTTTTGCAATATTTTTTCGGATGAGGGTTGGTTTTCGTATTCGGTAGCCGAGAGCGGCGTTCTGTGGTACGCCGACTTGGCTTTTTTTTTTTTTTTTTTTTGTTCGTTTTTGGCTTGTTGAATGGTATTGGTTTCGCAGAAGAAATGACGAATGCCAAGGTGGTTGGTTCACGCTTGGCGTGGTCCGAGGGTGTGCGCAAATTTGCGTGTATGCGCTGGCGGATTTAGATTCCTTTTTTGGAGCCGAAGAAGAAGGTCTAGCGGTGTGAATGCGTGGGTTTTGCCATGGGTGCATGGAGGTGAGAGGGGATGGCACGTGATGAGAGAATAGGGGCGGTGTTTATCTGTGTGCATGCGTGTGCGTGTGTGTGCCTGAATTGAATGGTGTGAAAACGTAATTTCGTTGTAGACGATTAGTATGGGATGGGATGGGTGGTGTGGCTCTATGGGTGGGATTGTTTAAAGGGTATCGGTGGGATTTACGAGTGGCTGCTCTGCACGGGGTCGTGCTCAGGTCCCCAAGCCAAACCATCCCAACTGTATCGTGGTTTTCTACCCATCAATAAGCGGTTCCTCAACCGCGTCGCTGTTTCACGGTTATCGTCCGCCTCTAGCCGTTGTGTGGGGAACTACCTAATGCTCCCTCGATCGGGTTTATATATAGGTATTTTACGGCAAGGCTTGGCCGAGATCAGGTACATATCTTTTACGTCATTCTTGGTGGATGGGCTGCGATCAGTCGTATTCCATACTTGCACCGAGAGGTGTACTCGGGGCTTGGGGCTCGGGGCTTCAAGACACATCGGCCTTGTCGTTCTTGGTCGCTTTTGCCAGTGGCTGGCCTCGGTCAGGATGTTCATTCACTCGGCTTCTACGGGGCGCCCTTTAATTTCGGGGTTCAGGTGGGATGGTACGATTCGTGATAGCTACTCCGTATACCCGCAATATCCCATTTTGGGGGAGCGCGCGGGCGGGCGCATGTTGACATCATAGTTGTATCTTAATCCATGTCTGTGTGGTCAAAAGTTGAACAGAGGGTGGAGAAGCATGTCGCATAAATCCTCTTTTTAAGCTGTGATACCTGGGTGTCGGCCACGACTTTTGTCCATCACTTTCGGGCTCCTTTTGGTATAGCTCACCTTGAATCCGCCCGACTCCTGAAAACGAGCATTTCGTGAGATCATAGAGGTGCGCGCTCCGCGTCCAACGGATTGTGTTTCGGTTTCAATGATGATCCGGCGCGTTGATCGTTTGGCGTATGAGGGTTTCGGGCAGCTGTCCCCGACGTGGTGTACTAGCCGATCAAAACGGTATTCTTAAATCGTGTGCTCAGGCCCAGCTCTTCCCGAACGAATGAAGCATATTACGAGAGCGAGGGGGTCCTCTACCGGGTCATGCACTTTGGCTAGGGTGGGTGTCTGGGTTGGCCAAAATGGTTTCATCTTGTTGTCGGGGGACATGTATGCCAAAATCACGTATTTCATTCTAGTGGGTTGACAAGAAATCGTCTGATACAAATGATAGAGCTCGCTCATGGTATACATATTGCAATTTGAACCATATGTTTCCGAGTTGCGGTCGAGGAGAAACAGCACCGACAAGTCGCCCAAAAACATCTGAAATCGCAAAAATTGTAATACTCTTTTTAATCGGCTAGTACAGTCGAGGGCGGAGAGAGGTTGATGTTGTGCCGAGTGTTCGACGACATCGGTGGCGTATAGAGTATAGATCAAAGAAGTTGTTCGAGAAAATCATAGTGCTGATGGCATCAGCGAGTTGGAGGGGATCAACCGCGCAGAACCTGAGCGACCCGTGTTTGGATATTTCAATAGGATCTCCCCGCCACTGCGGTGACTTCACCCGGGATCGTCGATGGGGTTGAATTGGATAGGATCTGAGATGGTGGAGGCTCGCCTCGTGAGGAGTGCACTTGGCCGATGTGCGTAGTACTCGGATGGAGCAGACCTTCATGAGCATATAGTCTATGGCAAATTCGCGGATCAATCGTTGCAACGTCTACGTGTCTTGTCCTGATGTACATTCCCTCCTCGTCATGCTCTGATAGCCACTGCTTGAGCTTCCAATTGTTGGAAGTCACACGTGGCTGTGCGCATGTAGACATGTGGTTCGCATCATTGTATTTACACATCGCACCAGTAAATTTTACCCAGAGAGAGAGAGAGTTCAACTAACTACCATGGAGCCTGCCCGCTACCTCGAGTTTGACACAAACGAAGCCAAACATACATACCAGACCTGGTCATTAAAACCAAGCGATTGTTTTGAGACTTCGTCGGCCATAAAAATCCTACAAGAGCGTCCGAGGTGTTGACGACAGGCGGTTTGTGGCTAACTCGATGGACCCTCAAGCATTGTGTAAACCGTCGGGCAGGGATCACTCGGCTGCCGACCGGCCGCTCGCATGTGATTTAGCAGTGAAAAGGAGACAGTATAGAATGCCGGTGGTTTCGAGCAGCATCACAGGTACAGCGTCATCATTTTAGAGCCCCAAGCGGCCCTGTGGGGCGTGTTTGGGTGTATCGCCGTTTTGTCGCTGAAGACGATGGAATGGTTGAAACAGTCAACTAGGCGCTACTGACTAATGACTGCGGCTTTCTGATCAGTTCTAGCCCGTTACGTCGTTGAGTTCTGGGGGAACGGGGTTAAAGAAGCCTTTGATGGTAGAAACCACGAGTGGGATCAGCCATGTGCTAGGTACCAAGGATGCATAATAATAGGCTGAAATTAGGTTAAGAATCCGTTGTGCACATGGCAAGATACGGCTTTTCGGATATGGGCAGTGCAATCCTGTAGTTGTACTATCTGGGGGAGTGAATAAGTTGCGTGGTTCAACTTCGCTATATTTTGTCGTAGTTGGAGTGCGTTGCGATCTGCAGAACACTCGTTGTATAATCCAAATCAGTTCGCATATACGATGGTGGCTCCTTATGGATAAAGCCACTCGCAGGAACATACTTTCAGCCTAATGAATGCCCCTGACAAAGGTGTGAGAAGTATTACGTTGTGGTGGCTTCATAGCACCGCAGTCCAGCCCCAAGGCTGCAGCCAAGATGCCCCGGAGCGTATGGATTACTATACCGGTATTAATCAAAATGTGAACCTAACATGTCCCTGCAATTACGACGCTAAAATAAGGCTGACAGTGGCAGCAACGCTGTATACGGCCTAGGATTGATGTGCTCCATGCTCCGTCGGCGCCAAAAGGCCGATGGGCGCAATTCTAGACAATGAAAAAATCTTGTAGATCTATTATTATATCTCCAAATCAGCTAGCATGATAATATAGATTACTCTAAGCGTGTGGAAACCGTTCCGGTGGGATGCAATGTAAACTAAATTTGCGCGAGCCTTGAGGAGCCGCTGGGCGATTATTTGAAACCGCGATCTTCTCGCGCTTCTGATTGATCTCATCACCACTGAAGCTGTTTCCGCACGGCCGCGTCGATTCAGTCGCTTACTTGACATGTCGCCGGAAAGCGCTCTGTGTGGACGATGATAGAAATTTTACGGACAAAACTCCAACTTTAATCGTTGCAAAATTTCTTTGCTACTGCATGAGTCGAACATCTGACAAAATGATACTCACAAAATCGTTTCATCTACCACCGTGTCTCATTGATGCAAAATTAATTGGTTTTCTCGCGAGGTATGATCTAATCACCTCAATTGTTTGGGACACTGATGCCGGTAAACAGATTAAGTGACCCTTGGCTGGGCTGAGGCGGAAATGCCTAGCCGGGTCCAGAGAAGATGACGCCCAAGAGAGAGTACAGGCACACGAAGCGCTGTAACCATCTTTGGTATGCTCTCGCTCAATGAGCGCCTCCACGTTCGCATTATTCGCTCAGACAGGAATGGTACAAGTACCGAGACGGACAAACCATTCAAGCAGAAGCAGTATAAAAGCACTGTGCAGAGCAGTGGACAAGACCATCGTTCGACGGTTTTCACTTGTCTGAATTTCGGCTTACTCTCTACCAATGTATACTGCCAGTCTTTCCCTGCTTGCTGCGGGGGCACTGTTTCCCATCGCCAAAGCTGCGATTATCAACGTCAATCTTGACGTGAGTGTTCAGTACGCTGACCTTGCGCTCTACAAACTGACAGTACGCTATAGATCACGTATGGCACAACGAACCAAGATGGTTTCACCAAGCCTTCGTGGCTCATCAACGGACAGACCCCAGGGCCCCACCTGGTTTGGGACGAAGGCGACACCATCCTGGCGAATGTCACCAACCATGGACCGAACGATACCACAATTCACTGGCACGGGTAAGTAGTCGCAATAGTGACCAAGCAAGGAATTTACCATAACAAATGACAGAATCGAGCAAAATGGGACGCCTTGGTCTGACGGAGTGCCAGGTCTCACGCAGTATCCTATCCCACCAGGGGGAAACTTTTTGTACAACTTTACTCTCCACCAGTCAGGCTTCCACTGGTACCATTCACACTATGTGAGCATATATTTCTTAAACCATGCTGAGCATTCAATTCATTCATTACTAGCAAATGCAACTGGATGACGGTCTCAAGGGAACACTGTACATTCGGCCAAAGGCGGGCAAACCAAAGCCGTTTAGCCAGATCAGCGCCGACAGCACGGTTTTGACCACTCTCAATAACGCGGAAATCAATGCGAACATCTTAAACGTATACGACTACAAGCACTATACGTCGGATCACTGGATGGCAGAGTGGCGGCGTACGGGTGTCGAGCAGTTGTGTATGGATAACATTCTCAGTAAGTATTTCGGGCATTCCGAGGTCTTGATTTTACAAATTGACTCTGGTGTAGCGAGTGGCATGGGTCAATCACTTTGCCCCAACGTAACCCTAGTGAACCAACTCGCAACGTCGGTGCAAAAGCCAATGACTAACAAGGGGTGAATGATTTCCGGTTAAAGTCAACCGCTCTACAGAGGCTTACGTCAAACAACCAGGTGCATGTATCCAAATAATACTGTCATGTTTCCGTACCCCGACTCCAAACCAAGCACCGTCGAGTCTGCTATGTGGTATAACTGCAGCAACACAAATGCGCCGTTCAAAGTATTCACCGCGAAGCAATCTGATGGTTGGGTTGCGTTCAATCTTCTTGTAAGTATTTGCGAATTTGTGGTTTGGGCTGTATCTGAAAATTTGCACAGAACAGCGGTGCTCTCTGGGATCTCCGGGTTTCAATTGATTCGCACAAGATGTACTTCTGTAGGTGCCTCCAGCTGCTAATGAGGCGAACCTGTTCCTAACATCGTTAACTTGTAGTCGCCGCCGACGGTGAATATACGAATATTCAGACTGCAACCTCTATTACTATTCCGATCGGCGAACGTTATCAGTTCTTTGTCAAGCTTGATCAGACGCCTGGGACTATACGATCCGTACTGCAGCTGTAGTTCTACCCCAGTTACTTACTGGATACGCAATCTTGTCGTATAACACCGCGAAGGCCGATCCAACCACACTACCAGCATCGAAAAACCCAGTGAGTGAGCATTACACACGAAATTTGAATGTACGCTGAATGAGGCGCATATAGTGGATTGACTACGCAGGCAACATTATCAACAATGGCGTCGACCTTGTTCCGGCTAACTTGGCGCCATATCCCGCCAACCCGCCCCCTCAAGGAAAAGCTGACTTGACTTTGGCTATGAATGTAACTCGCACCGGTGAATTCAGCTGGGTTCTTAACGGTATGCCTCCACCGCCTCGGATTTGATGATACTTATAAAAATGTTATCCATCGCTCAGGTAACGCCTGGTCGGAGCCAGCCGATAACTTCACACCTTTGTTATTTCAACCTGGGGAGGTTTCGCAACTCGACTCTAGGGTCTATATCTCGTATCCCAACGCAACCCTAGTGGACGTCATCTACACCGTGACTGCCGGTAATCCTGCGGTGCATCCTACTCACCCGGTTCGTTCACTGCGTACAGTTGGTCTCCAATTTTCCTCATTTTATTGTAGATGCATAAACATGGAGTTAAAGGGTGGCTTCTTGGCTCTGGTTCTGGTGCTTTTCCATACGCCACTATCCAGGATGCGGTTTCTGCAGGCTATAGTAGCATTAACATCAATAATCCTCCCTTCCGCGACGATTTCCCGACCGTAAGCTAGTTTTACATAGTCAAAATTCTCACCACTATACTCACGACTGTTTACTGTAGCCCGTTGCCCTCACTGGCAAGGCTTGGGCCGCGGTGCGTTTCCGTGCCGTTGATCCGGGTCCGTGGATCATGCACTGTCATATTGACGCCCATCTGGCAACTGGGATGGCAGTTGGTGAGTATCATAATAGCCTTTGGTCATTGGTTTAAAGTTCCTAATCATGTTGTTTTCCATGCAGTCCTCCTCGAAGGGCCTGAAAAGCTTGTTTCGGGTTACGTTCCATCGTCTTATGTCAGCAAGAACAAGCCTTCTTAAGTGGGATTAAACCGGTAGAGCGGGATCTCAAGTCAGGTCCTATGCTTTCTCTACTGCGATTCAAATTGTAAAAATCCTTCTGGGTCTTCGAATAAGATTGAATTTGTCCTGAAAATTATGCGTGTTGGTCTGCTTGCGTGGCGGCCACCTCGGTCAGGAAACTTGTCGTGAGCCACGAGGCCCAGCCTTACCCCTAACTCGTGGTCATTAAGCGAGGGCTCTGTGGCCTAATTTAGTGTCGCATATATGCTACTTTCTTCATTTGTCTCCTATTTAGTTAGTTACGAACCAATGTATTGGATTCCTATGTATTTTAGATGTACAGGACGTGAATATATACCAAAGGGGTTCGATCCTACTCTGTAGGTCGAAATACCTTCGCATCCCCCTCTATCACCTCTTGTGTGACCGTACGGCCTCCACGGCGGGTCGTAGCAAAACTCGCTCGCGGATGTAATTCTAAATCTCCGCCACGGCCAGCCATAAAATCTAACCCCCAGGTCTTTCTCAGTCATTCTACTGGGCTTCTGTTATCTCAAAAGCTCAATTATCTGGTATTTACATCAACTCTCTTTTGGAATGTCAAGACAAATCACTTCGAGAGTGGGTCTTTCAGAAAAACATGTCTATGTCGAGAGTAATTCACGTCGAATACACACTCCGCCAAATGCTGCTGTCCCTGTTCGCCAAGCGGAAGGCGAGATTGAAATGGACTTGTTGGGAGCTCGTCGGAACCCAGCACCATCAGTGACTTCTGACATCGCGCAGCCGGAAATCAATGCACGGGAGGGGTGGTGCGCCATCATGACCTGTTGGGGTCTATTCCCCGTGAGAATCAATAATATTTCACCGAAAAGTCTCATCTGGATAGTAGAACGGATGGAATGACGCCGCTATTAGAGCCATCTTTCCGGCAATCCGAAACCATTACAACATCGGCTATACCATCATCTCCCTGTTGTTCGGATTTGGGTACATCGGTTCTATATCTGCTGTTACCCTTAATGGCACGTCATCTTGACGCTATTCATTATACAAAGTTTGGACTTAGGGGCTATGGTATATCTCACCGATCGGTTGGGATTCGGGTGGGTCGTGTTCTTCGGTGAGTCTCACCTGTCACCATTAGGCAATTATCGTTCCAGCGTTCCCATTCCCTATTATGTGTCTTGGTGAATTGAATAAACGAACTAGCATATAGGGCTCTGATAAAAGCTGCGGTGTATGTCACTAATGGGTTTGGTACGCTCATTTCATGAGAAGCATAACATGAGCAAATCAACACTGTTTGCAAGGCGTGAGGTTACAGGACTATAAAGCAAATGGGTTCATAGCGGCCTTACCGCATAATGCATCTGCCAAGATGGGGATGTTACATTCGGGATATGGTACTACATTGTTAGCGTGCGGCTTCGTCCTATTGACAATCTCCACGGCAGGGGTTGGAGCATTCGTGGCACCACTGTTCACCACTCGCTTGTTGAAATATTCTAGATGGTCATTATTCTTGTATCTTGCAGCCCTTGCTATAGCGATAGTGGAATTTGTTGTAGTGTTTGCGGTCTTTAGATTCCATACTCAAGAACGTCGAGATTATGCACAGCTTATGAATCACACCATTAAACGTCGAGTCTTAATCTCCAGAGCTTCTCGGGTTGGTTGAGATTGATCCGTCTGAAGTAGGTAGCAATCAGCGGAAGTACAGTAACCCAAGAATTCGATCAAATAGAACATAGTAGTGCATACATGATGTCATATCTCGTGAGCCAGCCCACGCAGCGTAATGTAAATACATGCGATGGAAAGCCTTGCATCCTGGCTACAAACTGAATACAATATGAAGTCAGTCGCATAAGAAACGGCGGAGTTGTACATGAAACAAAACAAGAGGGCATGTGATTGATTCCCTGGCGCTAGCAAATAAAACAGCGCCCTGTACACATCAATAACGAACAGAGTCTCCCTTGTGTCTCGAAACCTCAGCCATACGTTTAGGCATACTATTAATCACCTTCTGACAATACTCAGGTTCAATTCTGTCCCATTCTGTTTGAACTCGATCCCATAGCTCATGTATACTTGGGGGGGGGTACTTTGTATGTACCAAGGCGTCACTTTAGCTCAGCCCAAAGGTTTTCAGTCGGATTCAGGTCTGGTGAGTAAGCTGGCCACTCCATTACTTCAATGCCAGACTCATCAAGCCAGTTAAGGCATACTTTAGCCTTGTGAGCACTGGCATTGTCATGTTGGAATATTACCTCCCCAAGCTCTAAGCCCAAATTCTCCAGACTCTGCTCCATTTCATCCCCTAAAATCTCCAGGTAAACTTCCTTATTCAAGTTCTGCTCCAGCTTACACCCATTACCAGTTCCTTCATAGCCCATGCACCCCCAAAACATGATTGATCTGCCTCCGAAATTGCCTGTTCCTACCACCATATTATCATTTAACTTCCCTGCCCCTGTTGTCCATGCCCACTTGATTCTGTCCAACCCCAACCTATTGATTTTGGTCTTGTCTGACCACAAGACTCACTGCCAGTCATCAATTGTCCAATGAAGGTGTGCTTCTGTGAATGTGATTCACTCAAGCTTAGCCTTTCTGGTCAGCTTTGGCTTCTTGACCTTTTTTACAGCCTTTAGACCCACCTCTTTGAGGGCACAGTGAACTGTTTCAGGACTTATGGACTCCCCACTAAGTTTGCAGAGCATGTGGGTGGCCTGAACTGCAGAGATGTGATTGTTATGGGTGACAAGGCAAACTGTGTAGCACACAGCAGCCAGGGAAAGCTTGCAAGGACACCCAGCTGTGGCAGTTTTGATATCTGGGTGGTACTCTGAGTGCACATTGGATATTGTACCATGAGATACACATGTGTCACACTGTATTTGAGCATATTTGTGACCTGCATCCATGTTACAGGTCAGGGTACACTAGAATATCTAGAGCTTAAGCAAATGTAGATATGTTAGTATACACTAATTGTACTCAATACTTCTTAGACTAGAGTAAGAAGGCTCAAAGTAGTTGCAATGCAATCAAGTAACACTCAAGGTAGTCTTAATCTTTCACAGTGTAAACTGACTAATTTATAGGTATAAAGAGCAAGACTACTATGGTCAGGTTCCCTTAGATATCTTAAATGTAGTTCAGCCCTAGTTGCTTGGACTAACTGATACTAATCTTAATACTAGACTTAAGTGATAGCTTATAGGATAGATGGTGGGCTGCCTAATGCATGTACTTCCTCAGCTACAGGTACTTAGATTTCCTCTAATAGCTGGTACTTAATGTCACACTCAATCAGGCAATATTGTATCCTTATATATCTCTGTATATAAGATACAATGACTCAGACAGTATATAACTAATATGGTACTTTATTCCTCAATACTAGTTATATAAGAAATCACAAACAGACAAGAGAAAAATAGAAAGAGAAAAGAAACCAATAACTGGTCTGGGTTTGTCAGAGCTACAACCAGGAAGGATGACCCAAATGCCTAAGAGGACAATGGGAGACCTATAGGCAACAATGCTGGAGGTCTAAGTCACAACGTCAAGGGGCAATGTGCAACAAGGAGTAGGGGTGTGATAAGATGCAGGGAGGTAGAAGTATGTGCACTTGTCCTAAAGAGGACTGGGCAGGGACTATGGACTAAGATTCACACAGGTAGTAGAAGGGATACAACAGGAGGTTGAGTTCTGAGGCTTAAGGCTCTCAGACTCTCCCTTATATATTCATACAATGAGCTATATCAAATACACATATGGTGCAAGACAACTATCATACAATGTAAGAATGGTGCCATGTAACAGAATATTCCAGAAGGTACAAACAGAATGTAAACAACAACAAGGTCACGTGATCATGTAAGTAATTCTATGAATATATCCGATTAAACAGGACTTGTCCAAAAATATGAAAAAGAGAGATTTATAAAATATAGGAAAATCATAATAAAATCCGCATCATGGTCTAGGCCATGACAGGGTTGAGTAGAGGAGGTGGTCTGGAAGGGCCTCAGAGGAGGTCCTTTTATACCCTGAGGAGGGCATTCCAGAGCCAAATAGATGCATGCATGCCAGTGTGATCATCAAAAGAGGGTACTGCTATACTTGGGGTACACCCTAGCCCAGTATAGGATAAGAGAGTAAAGACAGGGTGTGGATCAAAGGCATTGATGCATCTGAGACCTGCTATTGGCTTGTAGATCATATTATCATAGTATATACATGTAATGAACAGAGGCTACATCTCAGTGAGTCATAAAGTGAGTCAGAGAAGCTTCTGGATCAATTTGGAAGGCTCTCCTGACTCACTGGAGTCATTAGATCTTGATTGATGGTCCAGTAAGATACTAATGATCTTTGGGCCATTCCAGCAGGAGGATCTGGTGGATTGCAACAATCTTCAGGCAGCAGATACCGCCAAAGATTAGCTATCAATAGAGCATAAGGTTGCTTTGATAGCATAAGTGGTTGCTGAGATATGAGCAGTGTGATGTTGTAATCAATATCTCCTGATAAGAGGAAATATTGCAACCTCTATATCTCTCTGAGTTCTTAAGATAAAATCACGATAAAATATGTGCTGGAAAGAGGAGATTTTGTACTATTTAATAGAACACAAATAGTACAATTCAGACACATACAAATTCATTTAATTTCAAGAAAATTACAGAGGCATTGCTTGAGGTTGGCAAAGCAGACTAAAATAATAGAAAAATGTTAGGGATCCATAACATGAGGAAGAGCATCACAAGAAGGGTCTAGGACTCACTGCAATATTTACAAGCATTGCCAAAGGTAAGGATGTCATGGCCTAGACCATAAGCATGAATTTATCTGAATTTATTATGATTTATTTTACCTCTATTTTCCTGCTTTATGGACAAGTCCCATTTATTCAGATATATGCATAGAATAACTGACTGAGTCATGTGACCTTGTTGTTGTTGACCATTGTTGATGTATTCCAGAATATTCTGTTGACATGGCACCATTTCTGTTATTGTACAATTTACATAGGCTTCCTATTTCATATTGTTGGAAGTGGGCAGTGGAGGTAGTGGAATAGGATTATATTCAATGTACAGAACATAGCACATATATGTGATATAAGACAATAAGACAAAAGATACAAAGGAGCAACAGTGATAATAGTAACTAGGTAGATAAGAGACAAAGCTATATGCAGTACAATAGTAACCAAGTCACAATTGTTTGTCCTTACAACACTCCCCCTCAAACATAAGACAAGGTCATCAAAGTAGAAAAGATACAAGAGAAAACCGGAGCTGGGAGAGGCTTAGTAAAGCCGTCTGCAAGGTTATCAACACCAGTGATGTGGGGCGTTACAATCTCTTTGTTTTCAATATGTTCTCAAATAAAATGATGATGAGTATCAATGTGTTTTGATCAACCATGAAATTGCAAGTCTTGAGCAAGGGCAATGGTGGAGCAAGAGTCAGTAAGCACCAGAGTAGCATGTGTTTGCTCAAATCCAAGTTCAGTGAGAAAAGAGTGCAACCATAGCACATGTCGAATGCCATAAGACATAGCCATATATTCAGCTTCCATAGACAACAGCAACACAGTTGCTTGCTTCTTTGAACTCCAAGCAATTGGACCCAATGCAAGTAGAAAGACCATGCCAGAAACTGATCAGTGGTCAAATATGTTGAGTCCCCAGTTGGCATCAATGTAGCCAACTTTGGCTATCATGCTGCCATCTGCGAGGCCATCATAGGTAATAGATCAGTCAGCTGTGCTGACAGTGTAGCGAACAACATGCTTGAGCACAGTAATATGCTCAGGACTGTAGCTGTCGACGACAACAAGTCAGGCGACGAGGAAAATGGTAAGAAAATAAAAGAACTTGTATTCGACAAGAGGTCAAGTTCTTGAGGAGTCCTCTGCAAACTTGACCTGGTTTATATACATAGTACGAGCCACATCATAACAAACAAGTCTGTACAGTGAGTCACGACAGATAAGAGATAGAAGCAGTAGAAGCGACTGCAGAACTGCAGAATTTCACATTGGAGTTGAAATACATCTCGGTTACCGGTCCGGAACATTCCCTGAGTCACATGACACAGATATACCATAAAAGGCAAGTATGTTTTGAAGATGATCTCATAAAATGTAGTAAATTGAGAAAATATTATAGAGTGGATATATGTGTGTCAGTTCGTGACACTTCCCCCCTTCAAGGCACGGGGGTCCTGAGGTGCCTTTGGGTGTGACTTGACATAGTCGGCGATGAGTTCTGGTGCGTTCACCAGGTCATCATAGGTTAACCATTGTCGCTCATCATAGCCAAGCCACTTGACATAGTATTCAAAGATGTTAGATCTTTTGTTGTATCGTGACTTTATGATCTGTTCCACTTCAAATTCTTCTTCCCCTTCAGGAGTTACCACAGGTGGTGGTGGGGGAACCTGACAGCCATAGGGGTCGTCTTTATATTTGGTCAGGAGTGAGACGTGAAACACTGGGTGTATTTTCATGGTTATCGGTAGGTCCAGTTTGTAGGCATGTGTGCCATGTTGTGCTACCACCTTGAATGGTCCAACTCTTTTGTGGGCCAGTTTCCTGGAGGCCTGCTGTGTCCGTATGTTTTTGGTATCAAGCCAGACTTTGTCTCCAACCTTAATAGCTTCAGGGGTCCAATGCTTCTGGTCATAGTATTCCTTGATCCTCTGGTTTGCTATTTCCAGGGCTGCCTTAAGTTCGTCATGGCCCTTTTGGAGCCATTCTGCATGGTTGTCCGCTAAAGGGAGTTCTGGTTCCTCCCTGTCCCCGACTGCTAGCCTTGGGTGGAAACCGTAGTTTGCAAAGAATGGTGATTTGCCAGTTGAGGCGTTGACACCATTATTGTAGGCAAATTCAGCTAATGGTAGGAGCGAGACCCAGTCGTCTTGTCTGTCTGATACATAGTGTCTGATGTACCCTTCCACTACTTGGTTGGCCTGTTCAGACTGGCCATCTGTCTGAGGGTGGTATGCTGTGGAGTAGGAGGGTTTTATATCCAGTCGTTTGTATAAGTGCCTTAAGAATTTGGATGCGAAGTTGGGGCCACAGTCTGAGATTGTTTTCCGTGGTAACCCATGGAGTTTCCATACATATGTTAGGAACAGGTTGGCGCAATCCATAGCACTGGCTTCCGATTGACATGGAATAAAGTGGACCATTTTTGTCAGGCGATCGACAACTGTAAATATGGCATCAAATCCCTCTGACAGGGGTAGCCCGGTGATCAGATCATAAGTAATTTCCTCCCAAGGTTTTTCTGGTGCAGGTATTGGGTTTAAGAGCCCTGGGGGAACTTGGTTGCTGTGCTTGTTCCTGATGCATGACTTGCAGTGTGTGACATATTCGTTGACTGATTTTTTCATTGATAACCACGTGTATTTGCGATTTAACAGTTCATATGTTCTGAACTGTCCTGGGTGTCCTGCTGCTGGGTTATCGTGACGGCTTTCGATGACCAGTTTGCGAAGTTCTTTGTTATTTGGGACATAGATTCTGCCTTTGTGTTGTAAGAGTCCTTCGTCCCATTCCCAATCTTTGACCTTCTCATTGTCATCTAGGGCTTTTAGGACTTTTGATAGGTGTTCGTCCCCTGGGATAGCATCCCTAATGAGTTGTTCTAGGTCATTGTCTGGTGTGATTGCTTGCAGGCATAGTGATTTCAGCTCCAAAAATTGGTTTTGCGCAAGCAGAGCTTGGCTCTCACCCCCCTCTTTAGGGATGTGTCTTGACAGCCTAGAGAGTATGTCTGCCCAGCCATTCTTCGCCCCTTCAATATATAGAATCTTGAATTCAAACCTGGATAAGAACTCATGCCACCGTGTGATCCGACCGTTCAGTGGCCGATTTGTCTTCCAATACTCCAAATTCTTGTGGTCACAAACAATGTTTACTGGGTGTTCAGCCCCTTCTAGCAAATGACGCCAGTGTTTGAGGGCCTTTATGATTGCCAGCATTTCTTTGTTGTAGATATCATAATTTCTTTCTGCTGGGACCATTGCCTTGGAGTAATAGGAAATTGGGTGGAGCATTCCGTCCTCCCCATATTGCAATAATACAGCGCCTGTGGCATAGCCTGAGGCGTCGGTTTCCAAAATGAATGGTTTGTTGGGCTCTGGCTGAATTAGGAGGGGGGCTTCTTTTAATTTTTGCTTCAGCAGATTCCATGCTTGATCCCTTTCTTCTGTCCATTCCCATTTTACATCCTTCTTGACAAGTTCATAAAGACATCTTGTAATTTTCGAAAAGTCTTTTATGAAGTGCCTCAACCAATTTGCAAACCCCAACCCTTCCAGGACTTCAGTTGGGTTGGTAGGGGTTGGCCATTCAACAGCTTTTTCAACCTTGGCTGGGTCTACTTTAATTCCCTGGGGAGTCACTACTATTCCCAGGTAATCGACTTCAGTGACATCGAAGACGCATTTTTCCAGAGCGCAATATAGGCCGGCTTTTTGAAGGCGACATAAGACTTCCTTGACATGTTCATCGTGTTCTTCCTGGTTTTTGGAGAATACTAATATGTCATCCATATAGATTACCACATAAATGCCCTTGATGTCTTGGAACTCTTCCCTGATCATGGCCATGAAGGTCCCTGGTGCGTTCTTTTGACCAAATTGCATGACTAAAGGCTCATACAGCCCATATTTGGTCTTAAAAGCTGCTTTCCATTCGTCCCCTTCCCGAATTCGTATGAGGTTGAAGCCCCACTTTAGATCAAACTTGGTGAATATCTTTGCCCCACGCAGAGTCTCCACAATATCATTGATGCGTGGGAGTGGGTACACATTAGAGACTGTCATTTCGTTTAGTCGCTGGTAGTCGATGCACATGCGCAACTTCCCATTCTTCTTTTTGATGAATATGACTGGGGATGCCATTGGTGACCTTGAGGGTCTGATATGCCCTGCTTTCAGTTGGCGGTCCAGGGTTTTCCGCAATTCTGCATCTTCCTTGACACCCACGCTATATATGGGACCGTGCCTTGGCTTGGCATCTGGTTTTAAATCTATTTCCATATCCCACTTCCTATGGGGTGGTAATGGTTGGACGTCATCTTCTTCAGCGAATATTTTCTGGAATTCTTTATATTTTGTTGGGAGGGAGTCTAGGGAGTCCAACTGAAGCTCCTTAGGTTCATTTGCTTGCACATGCAGGGGTTTTGTGATGCAGTGCTTCAGGCATATTGGTGAGTTAAACTTCATGTCTTTCCCATCCCAATCAATATCGGGGTTATGGAATTTGAGCCATGACATGCCCAGGACTAAATCATTTTTGCCAACGTTCACAACGTAGGCACTGAGGATTTCTCGGTGCTCTTGAATGCACAACTCAAAGGTGCAGTAATGGGTCACAGACCCAGAGTCTATCTCCCTTCCATCAATTACCCTCAGTTTCTTGGGTGTTTTTAGGGCGACGGTAGGAATACGGTATTGTTTAACCAAATTTCATGTATAAATACTGATGTGGCCCCTGAGTCGATCATGGCCCATCCGTTGAATTTTTTCATGTTATATGCAGACTTGCATTCGGGGGTTATGCGCAGAGGGAATGCATGAAAGAAAAACTGTAGTTGTGATTGGTTTCCTAACGACATACATTCCATTTCCATATTTTTATTTTCATTATGCGCATTTTGTAACATAGCGCCCAAGACCGCCCCCCTGGCACGGTTTGAGCTCATTCTTTTACCGACTCATCGTCGGTTGTTTCTACATCCTCAACCACTGCCTCGTATCCTGACATCTTAGCTGAGGGGCATTTGGCTGCAATATGGCCCCGTCCTCCACAGTTATAGCAGGTGTTTGTCCCCTTTCCTTTTCCTGCGCTATCCAGATCCATTGCGTCTGGATCCTTTGCCTTTGGGGCCGCCGGCGGATGGTTGTCCTTCTTTATGTCCTTGAAGGATTCTTGTACGTTGGTATTACTGCCATCGTAACGGACGGTTGGAACCGTGAAGCCCTTTGTATTAGGGCCAATGGCTACAATTTGACCTTTTACAGCCCTGCCATCTTTAATCTTGTATATGCGTTCTCCGTTCTTGAATTTCTCCTTTTGGGAGGCGCTTTGGGGATTATTCGCAGGCCTGCTAGTTGAAGCATTGTTGCTGCTGGACTTATTACCCCCATGAGATGTCCTCTTGCTGCCAAAGGAAATGAGGTGGTGGTCGATTTCCAGGGCCCACTGTGTGAGCTGGGCAAATGTCTTTGTGCGGGGATCATAGTTTTGGGCCACCATGCTATCTGTTACGTCTGACGACAGACCATCATAGAACTGATCACGCATGGCGGCATCGTTGTAGTTGAGGCCTGTGGAATAGAGGTGCTGTGCCAGGCTCCTGCAGCCAGAACTTGCCAGAATTCTGGCTAAAATTCCAGCGAATTCCGGTGTGCCAGTTGCCAGTGCAGGTGCCAGAATAGCCTCAAGGGTGCCAGAGTCCTAGGCGGAGTCCTGCAGTACTGGCATACCTGCATACCTGCATACCTGAATACTGGCACATTGTCACCTGTACACGACCACCACGGATTGCATATATTAAGCACTCATAAAATGCGCAAAATTCAGCGGATCAAATTGTACTTTACTTGATTACAAACGGTTAAGAAATGAGCAGTATCGGCGCAGAATCGTCTAAGAAAAATATTCAGGGGGATGCGCAGATGTTCAAGCTCGCTATCCTGAGCTCTATTGGGGCGATATACATACTAATCGACTCGTCTCACTGAGAGGAATCGAATGCACATATTTTCATAATAAACGAACGCTTTTATCGAAAGTTATCAGCGATATAAAGGGGGAAACCCCTGAACAGCGCCACAAGCGCTAGTGAAACCAGCCGTGCAAACCTCGCTCCCTTGCGCGGAGTCGATGCGCATTATCATAAGGACTCTATATACCAAAAACCAGCCTGATTGAAGGTGTTTTAGCTGGTGAAACTGGGGGAACAGCGCCCCTGATGCTGAAAACCCCCTGAAATGCGCCATGGACACCCACACAGTGCTATTCTGGCTTTCTTAGTATCACAGACAGATTCAGGGATGCTTATTGCCCTATCTCAGGTACCTGAAACATCTGGAACAAGCTTATAACATAAATTTCCGACCATGTGCAGTGATTCTGCTGGGTTGACAGTGAGTTTGCCTGCACACACCCCGGTTCATAGTTATCCAGTCAATGTATTACTAGATATAATGTCAGTAGGGGTTTTTCAAGCTCAGGAGAAAGGCTAGCTGGTCGGATAAGCTTCAAACAGCTTTCTTTGTGGTGAAATAGCATGTGCGCATTTCCCAGAATATTTCCTGAGCATCAATTTGGAGCGAACTATGCGTTATCGAATTTTTTGCGCGGAGCAAATGACATATCTGTGATCTCCTGATTTTTGCGCATTTAATGAGCTACTTTGCGAGAGATTGTGGTGAGGTTTATGGCCCTGGAAATGTTGGCCACAAAGACCCGAACAAAAGAACTGCATAAAATTTGCCAGAATGAATTTCGTATGAAACATGCTCTATATCATTGGAATGCTCTCTCTTCTGCGCATCTAATGAGCTATTACACAACTTGATGTGGTGAGTTCTGACCATAGCCAGTTGCAGGAGTCCCGGGATTCTGGCATGCTCCTGCACCTGCCAGAATTCTGGCACGGACTCCGGCAACTGGCGAGCCAGTGCCAGTGCCAGTGCCAGAATGGCCAAAAAGCGCAGGAGTCCTGCTGCAGGTGCCGGAGTCCTGCAAAATTCTGGCACAGCTTCTCTACTGTGGAATATAAGTTGAATAGGGTGAGATAGTCCTGAACCGTCTTGGATTGTTTCAACTTCCACCACTTGTCACAGTTATTTTCAGTGTGGTTCAGGTCCCCATATCGGGTAGTAAATTCTTGCCAGAATAGATTGGCATCGTGAAGCCAGGGGATTGCAGTTCCAGGGTTGAGAATTTCGAATTCTTCATACGAGTTAACCCATTCCGCTGCTGACCCTTCGAGATAAGAGGTGATGAAGGCGACTACTTGGTCAGCCGAGTGCCCACTCATGTTTGTATTGATATATCGGGCACATGCAATTCTGAATGAGATGGCGTCTTCCCGCTTTGTGCCATCAAACTTTTGAGGGGCGGCCATCTTAACCTTTGCAGTCGACCCTCCAGAAGGAGCAGGTGCTGTTGGTTGTGGTTGGACTGTACCTGTGGGAGCTAGTGCTTGGACAGCGCCTGAGCCACCCATGGAGGTGTTGATTTGCGCTTCAATGCGCGTGATAGTAGTTTGAAGAATGGCTAACATTCCCACTAGGTTATTGACATTGGTGGCTAGTCCGGCCACATCCACATCTATTTTTGTCTGATTCGTGGTAAGTTTGGCCTCGAGTGAATCTGTGTAGGTCTTATTGTTGTGTTCGACGTCCCCAATATCATTTTGGAGATTATTGGTTCGCTCTCGCAGTTCGTCCATTGATCGAAGCATATAGATGACCTTATCTTCATCAGACATATTCGCCCAAGCAGGGGCAGGGGTTGGCGATGCCATTTCAGAAGGGACTCGAGTAGATTTTTAAAGGCGACGGAGACGGTAAGGAAGTACAGGGAATTGAGAGTTGTTTTGGTAATAAAGGATTTCCGTCCCCCTCACAAGTCTATAAATTTCAAAGTTCTCGATTCCTGCAAACCTCAGCCAAGTATCGTCCAAGTTCCAGCTTTTGGTGTCCTGGCAACGATATGGACACTCCACCCTCTTTAGTTTAATTTGGTCCCGAAGGAGTGCTTCCTTGGGAAGGATTGATTTGGGCTGCCGGAAGGGGTGCTTCTTCCTGAATTGGCGAGCCCGTGCCACTTAGAAAGGTGGGGTGAGGGAGGTCTGATGGCATTGAGAAGATGGGGAAGGCGTACTTGTGGGGTTCAATTGTTTCTCAGACTATAGCTTCTAGTCTGAGATGGTCTTGGAGGAGGGATAGATAGTCCTCCTGGTGTTCGTGCAACCGCTCGGTTAGGTATGTGCAACGGGCCTCAGCTTCGTGAAGTTTTTCACAGGTTTCTTCGTACTTATTCCGGTAATAACGGTACCTGTCTTGGAAATTTTCGATAGTGTTTAGCAGGTGACGAAGAAGCTGTTGGCCAAGGTTCTCCAGCTTATAGCTGGTTGCGGGGGATGGTGTAGTAGTAGAGGAATTTGTCCTTCTTAGGACAATAGGGGCAGCGTGCTGGGAAGGTGGCTCCGTTTGCCCGACAGCAGATTTTGCACTCAGGGGCACCTGGCTCGGTGACGAAGGCTTGCTGGGAACGTCCAACTTTCTGGGGGCGGACTTTGATGATTACTACTCGGTTGAAATTGATGTGCCCAGCTTCTTCAAGGATACTTTCGACCGAGTTGAGGGTGAAACAGTGGATCAACAGGTGTCCGAACCACCCACACAGATGGCAGCACTGATCTTCTGTAAAAGGTTGTGCCACTTGAGGGCCGTGCGTTCCGTCAGAGACGTACTCGAGCAAGAGCGAAAATAAAAGGAAAAATAGACCCTTTCCCGAGTCTATTGGAATAGGAAGGTGACCTCCATTGCTCAACTACTTAAGGGCAATGAGCAACCCCACCTCTTGTTGACGAAAGAGATTAGAGAACCGAAGCTTGTTACGACGTGTGAGGGACCTGGCTATGCAAGGTTTCACAGAGGCGCGTATGGGGCAACGATGTCTTGTGGCTGTGGATAGGTGGAGTGGGATTGGGGAAGGCAACAAGGGGTTATCTCAAGACGACGCTGACGGCGTTCCAAAAGTATCCCAGACGACACTGAGACTTACGATTGTCAAGAACTTGACCTGATGTCGACGACGACAAGTCAGGCGACGAGGAAAATGGTAAGAAAATAAAAGAACTTGTATTCGACGAGAGGTCAAGTTCTTGAGGAGTCCTCTGCAAACTTGACCTGGTTTATATACATAGTACGAGCCACATCATAACAAACAAGTCTGTACAGTGAGTCACAACAGATAAGAGATAGAAGCAGTAGAAGTGACTGCGGAACTGCGGAATTTCACATTGGAGTTGAAATACATCTCGGTTACCGGTCCGGAACATTCCCTGAGTCACATGACACAGATATACCATAAAAGGCAAGTATGTTTTGAAGATGATCTCATAAAATGTAGTAAATCGAGAAAATATTATAGAGTGGATATATGCGTGTCAGTTCGTGACAGTTCGCCCTTTCAGACTGGCCATCTGTTTGGGGGTGGTATGCTGTGGAGTAGGATGGTTTTATATCCAGCTGTTTGTTCAGGTGCCTTAACAATTTGGATGCAAAGTTGGGACCACAGTCTGAGATGGTTTTTCATGGTAACCCATGGAGTTTCCATACATAGGTTAGGAACAAGTTTGCGCAATCTGTGGCACTGGCCTCTGTCTGACATGGAATAAAGTGGACCATTTTTGTCAGGCAGTCCACAACTGTAAATATAGCATCAAACCCTTCTGAAAGGGGCAGCCCAGTGATCAGATCATAGGTAATTTCCTCCCAAGGTTTTTCCGGTGCTGGTATTGGGTTTAGTAGCCCTGGGGGAACCTGGTTGCTGTGCTTGTTCCTAATACAGGATTCACAATGTGTGACATATTTGTTGACCAATTTTTTCATTGATGACCATGTATATTTGCAGTTTAACAATTCATATGTTCTGAACTGTCCTGGGTGTCCTGCAGCTGGGTTGTCATGATGGCTTTCAATGATCAGCTTGCAAAGTTCTTTGTTATTTGGGACGTAGATTCAGCCCTTATATCATAATAGTCCTTTGTCCCATTCCCAGCTTTTGACCTTTTCATTGTTGTCTAGGGCTTTTAGCACTTTTGACAGGTGCTTGTCCCCTGGGATAGCATCCCTAATGAGTTGTTCCAGGTCATGGTCTGGCATGATTGCTTGTAACCATAGAGATTTTAATTCCAAAAATTGGTTTTGTGCAAGCAGAGCTTGGCTCTCACCCCCCTCTTTAGGGATGTGTCTTGACAGCCTAGAGAGTATGTCCGCCTGGCCATTCTTTGCCCCTTCAATGTATAGAATCTTGAATTTGAACCTGGACAGGAACTCGTGCCACTGTGTAACTCGGCCATTCAGTGGCCGGTTTGTCTTCCAATATTCCAGATTCTTGTGGTCACAAACAATGTTTACCAGGTGTTCCGCCCCTTCTAGTAAGTGACACCAGTGTTTGAGGGCTTTTATAATTGCCAGCATTTCCTTGTTGTAAATATCATAGTTTCTTTCTGCTGGAACCATTGCTTTGGAATAGTCGGAGATTGGGTGAAGCATTCCATCTTCTCCGTATTGCAATAATACAGCACCTGTGGCATAGCCCGAGGTGTCTGTTTCCAAAATAAATGGTTTGCTGGGTTCTGGCTGAATTAGGAGGGGGGCTTCTTTCAATTTGTGCTTCAGCAGGTTCCACACCTGATCCCTTTCTTCTGTCCATTCCCACTTTGTGTCCTTCTTGACAAGTTCATAAAGACATTTTGTGATTTTTGAGAAGTCTTTTATGAAGTGCCTTAACCAGTTTGCAAATCCCAACCCTTCCAGGACTTCGGTTGGGTTTGTAGGGGTTGGCCATTCGACAGCCTTTTCAACCTTGGCTGGGTCTACTTTAATTCCCTGCGGGGTCACTACTATTCCCAGGTAATCAACTTTGGTGACATCAAAAATGCACTTCTCCAAAGCACAGTATAGGCCAGCCTTTTGGAGACAGTGCAAGACCTCTCTGACATGTTCATCATGTTCTTCTTGGTTTCTGGAGAACACTAATATATTGTCCATATAGATTACAACGTAAATGCCCTCAATGTCTTGGAACTCTTCCCGGATCATAGCCATGAAAGTTCCTGGTGCATTCTTTTGGCCGAATTGCATGACTAAGGGCTCATATAGCCCATATTTGGTTTTAAAAGCAGCCTTCCATTCATCCCCTTCCCGAATTCATATGAGGTTGAAGCCCCACTTTAGGTCAAACTTGGTGAATATCTTTGCTCCGCGTATGGTTTCCACAATGTCATTGATGCGTGGGAGTGGGTACACATTGGAGATGGTCATTTCGTTTAGCCGCCAGTAGTCAATGCACATATGCAACTTCCCATTTTTCTTTTTAACGAATATAACTGGGGATGCCATTGGTGACCTTGAGGGTCTGATATGCCCTGCTTTTAGTTGGCGGTCCAAAGTTTTGCGCAATTCTGCATCTTCCTTGACACCCACACTATATATGGGGCCATGCCTTGGCTTGGCATCTGGCTTTAAATCTATTTCCATATCCCACTTTCTATGGGGTGGTAATGGCTGGACGTCATCTTCCTCAGCAAATATTTTCTGGAATTCTTTATATTTTGCTGGGAGGGAGTCTAAGGAGTCCAACTGAAGCTCCTTGGGTTTATTTGCTTGCACATGTAGGGGTTTTGTAATGCAGTGCTTCAAGCATATTGGCAAGTTGAACTTCATATCCTTTCCATCCCAATCAATGTCTGGGTTATGGAATTTGAGCCATGACATGCCCAGGACTAGGTCATTTTTGCCAACACTCACAACATAAGCACTGAGGATCTCTTGGTGCTCTTGAATGCACAACTCAAAGGTGCAGTAATGGGTCACAGACCCAGAGTCTATCTCCCTTCCATCAATTACCCTCAGTTTCTTGGGCGTTTTTAAGGCAATGGTAGGAATACAGTATTGTTTAACCAAATCTTCATGTATAAATACTGATGTGGCCCCTGAGTCAATCATGGCCCATCCGTTGAATTTTTTTCATGTTATATGCAGACTTGTGTTTGGGGGTTATGCACAGAGGGAATGCATGAAAGAAAAACTGTAGTTGTGATTGGTTTCCTAACAACATACATTCCATTTCCATATTTTTATTTTCATTATGCACATTTTGTAACGTAGCACCCAAGACCGCCCCCCTGGCACGGTTTGAGCTCATTCTTTTACCGACTCATTGTTGGTTGTTTCAATGTCCTCAACCACTGCCTCATATCCTGATATCTTGGCTGAGGGGCATTTGGTGGCAATGTGGCTGCGCCCTCCACAGTTATAGCAGGTGTTCGTCCCCTTCCCTTTTCCTGCGCTATCCAGATCCATTGCGTCTGGGTCCTTTGCCTTGGGGGCCACTGGTGGATGATTATCCTTCTTTATGTCCTTGAAGGATTCTTGTACATTGGCGTTGCTGCCATCGTAGCAGACAGTTGGAACCATGAAGCCCTTTGCATTGGGCCCAATGGCTACAATTTGACCTTTTACAGCCCTGCTGTCCTTAATCTTGTATACTCGTTCCCCATTCTTGAATTTCTCTTTTTGGGGAGTGCTTTGGGGGTTATTTGTTGGCCTACTGGTTGAGGCACTGTTGCTGCTGGACTTGTTACCCCCATGAGACGTCCTCTTGCTACTGAAAGAAATGAGGTGGTGGTCGATTTCCAGGGCCCACTGTGTGAGCTGAGCGAATGTCTTTGTGTGGGGATTGTAATTTTGGGCTACCATGCTGTCCATTACATCAGACAACAAACCATCATAGAACTGATCATGCATAGCTGCATTGTTGTAGTTGAGCCCAGTCAAGTATAGGTTGAACAGAGTGAGGTAGTCTTGGACCTTCTTGGATTGTTTCAGTTTCCACCATTTGTCACAGTTATTTTCAGTACAATTCAAGTCCCCATATTGGGTGGTGAATTCCTGCCAAAACAGGTTGGCATCATGAAGCCATGGGATTGCGGTTCCAGGGTTTAAGATTTCAAATTCCTTGTAGGAGTTGACCCATTCAGCTGCAGACCCTTCAAGATAAGAGGTGATGAAGGTGACCACTTGGTCAGCTGAATGCCCACTCATGTTTGTATTGATGTATTGGGCACATGCAATTCTGAATGAAATGGTGTCTTCACGTTTTGTGCCATCAAATTTTTGAGGGGCAGCCATTTTAACTTTTGCAGTTGACCCACTAGAGGGAGTGGGTACTGTTGGTTGTGGATGGGCTGCACTGGAGGGAGCTAGTACTTGAGTGGCACCTGAGCCACCTGTCAAGGTGTTGATTTGTGCTTCAATGCACGTGATAGTGTTTTGGAGAATGGCTAACATCCCCACTAGGTTGTTGATGTTGGTGGCTAGTCCAGCCACATCCGCATCTATTTTTGTCTGATTGGTGGTAAGTTTGGCCTCAAGTGAGTCTGTGTAGGTTTTATTATTATGTTTGACATCTCCAATATCATTTTGGAGATTGTTGGTTTGCTCTTGCAGTTCGTCCATTGATTGAAGCATATAAATGACCTTATCTCCATCAGACATATTTGCCCAAGCAGGGGCAGGGGTTGGTGACGCCATTTCAGAAGGAACTTGAGTAGATTTTTTTTTTAAAGGCGACAGAGACAGTAAGGAAGTACAGGAAATTGAGGGTTGTTTTGATAGTAAAGGATTTTGGTTCCCCACACAAGTCTATAGATTTCAAAATTTCCAACTCCTTCAAACCTTAGCCACATATTGTCCAAGTCCCAACTTTTGGTGTCTTGACAACAATATGGGCACTCCACCCTCTTCAGTTTAGTTTGATCTTGGAGGAGTGTTTCCTTGGGGAGAATCGACTTGGGCTGCCGTAAGGGGTGCTTCTTCCAGAATTGGCGAGCCCATGCCACTTAGAAAGGTGGGGTGAGGGAGGTCTGATGGCGTTGAGAAGACAGGGAAGGCGTACTTATGGGGTGCAATTGTTTCTCAGACTATTGCTTCTAGTCTGAGATGGTCTTGGAGGAGGGATAGATAGTCCTCCTGATGTTCATGCAGTCGTTTGGTTAGGTGTGCGCAACGGGCCTCGGCTTTGTGAAGTTTTTCACAAGTTTCTTCATACTTATTTTGGTAATAACGATACCTGTCTTGGAAGTTTTTGATAGTATTTAACAGGTGACAAAGGAGTTGTTGGCCAAGGTTCTCCAGCTTATAGCTGGTTGCAGGGGATGGTGTAATAGTATAAGAATTTGTCCTTCTTAGGACAATAGGGGCAGCATGCTGGGAAAGTGGCTCTGTTCACCTGATGGCAGATTTTGCACCCAGGGGCACCCGGCTCGGTAACGAAGGCTTGTTGGGCACATCCAACTCTCTGGGGGTGGACTTTGACAATTACTACTTGGTTAAAATCAATGTGCCCAGCCTCCTCAAGGATACTTTTGACTGAATTGAGGGTGAAGCAGTGGATAGAGAGGTGTCTGAACCACCCACACAAACGGCAGCGCTGGTCTTCTGTAAAAGGTTGTGCCACTTGAGGGCTGTGTGTTCTGTCAGAGACGTACTTGAGCAAGAGCAAGATAAAAGGAAAGATAGACCCTTTCCTGAGTCTATTGGAATAGGAAGGTGACCTCCGTTGCTCAGCTACTTAAAGGCAATGAGTGACCCCACCTCTTGTCGATGGAAGAGATTAGAGAACCAAAGCTTGTTATGACATGTGAGGGACCTGGCTATGCAAGGTTTCACAGAGGCACATATAGGGCAATGATGTCTTGTGGCTGTGGACAGGTGGAGTGGGATTGGGGAAGGCAACAGGGAGTTATCTCAAGACGACACCAACAGTGTTCCAGACATATCCCAGACTACACTGAGACTTACGATTGACAAGAACTTGACCTGATGTTGACAACAACAAGTCAGGCAACAAGGAAAATAGTAAGAAAGTAAAAGAACTTGTATTCGACAAGAGGTCAAGTTCTTGAGGAGCCCTCTGCAAACTTGACCTGGTTTATATACATTGTACAAGCCACATCATAAAAAACAAGTCTGTACAGTGAGTCATGGCTGATAAGAGATAGAAGCAGTAGAAGCAACTGTGGAACTGTGGAATTTCACATCAGAGTTGAAATACACCTCGGTTATCAGCCCGGAACCTCCCCTGAATCACATGACACAGATATACCATAAAAGGCAGGTATGTTTTGAAGATGGTCTCATAAAATGTAATAAATCAAGAAAATATTATAGAGTGGATATATGCATGTCAGTTCATGACAAGCTACATCTGTGAATGAGATGTAGTACTTGTATCCTCCGATAGTGGCAACAGAGGTGGGTCCCCAGATGTCCAAGACCATAAGATCACCAACCTTCTCCACTTTGGTTTCAGACACAGCCAGGAAGGGAGTGACCTTGTGCTTTCCTTGCACACAGGCCTTGCAGAAATGTTCTTGCAGTGCCGATCCATTCAGCTCCATCCCCTTGACCATTCCTTCCTTCACCATCACTTGGAGCAACTCCATCGACATATGTCCCAACGCTCAATGCCACTCATCCCACGTTCACACTACCAGGGTGACTTCTTGTCTAGGCGCTACTGTGTTACAGGTCAGGGTACACTTGAATATCTAGAGCTTAAGCAAATATAGATATGTTAGTATACACTAATTGTACTCAATACTTCTTAGACTAGAGTAAGAAGGCTCAAAGTAGTTGCAATGCAATCAAGTAACACTCAAGGTAGTCTTAATCTTTCACAGTGTAAACTGACTAATTTATAGGTATAAAGAGCAAGACTACTATGGTCAGGTTCCCTTAGATATCTGAAATGTAGTTCAGCCCTAGTCGCTTGGACTAACTGATACTAATCTTAATACTAGACTTAAGCAATAGCTTATAGGATAGATGGGGGGCTGCCTAATGCGCGTACTTCCTCAGCTACAGGTACTTAGATTTTCCTCTAATAGCTGGTACTTAATGTCATGCTCAATCAGGCAATATTGTATCCTTATTTATCTCTGTATATAAGATACAATGACTCAGACAGGATATAACTAATATGGTACTTTATTCCTCAGTACTAGTTATATAAGAAATCACACACAGACAATAGAAAAATAGAAAGAGAAAAAGAGACCAATAACCAGTCTGGGTTGAGTAGAGGAGGGAAGTGGTCTGGAAGGGCCTCAGAGGAGGTCCTTTTATACCCTGAGGAGGGCATTCCAGAACCAAATAGATACATGCATGCCAGTGCGATCATCAAAAGAGGGTACTGCTATACTTGGGGTACACCCTAGCCCAGTATAGGATATAAGAGTAAAGACAGGGTGTGGATCGAAGGCATTGATGCATCTGAGACCTGCTATTGGCTTGTAGATCATATTATCATAGTATATACATGTAATGAATGGAGGCTACATCTCAGTGAGTCATAAAGTGAGTCAGAGAAGCTTCTGGATCAATTTGGGAAGCTCTCCTGACTCACTGGAGTCATTAGATCTTGATTGATGGTCCAGTAAGATTCTAATGATCTTCGGGCCATTCCGGCGCGAGGATCCGGTGGATCGCGACGATCTTCGGGCAGCAGATACCGCTGAAGATTAGCTATCGATAGAGCACAACATCGCTTTGATAGCGTAAGCGGTTGCCGAGATATGAGCGTTGCGATGTTGTAATCAATATCTCCTGATAAGAGGAAATATCGCAACCTCTGTATCTCTCTGAGATCTTATTGTAAAAACTTAATAAAATATGCGTTGGAGAGCGGGAAATTTGTACTATTTAGGAGAATGGAAAATAGTACAATTCAGAGCGCATACAAATTCAAGTATTTCACAATTTAATTATAGAGGCATCACTTGAGGTTGGCAGAGCAGACTAAAATAATAGAAAATGTTAGTGATCCATAACATACTGGGCATTTGACTTCGAGTCCAACCACATATAGGGAGCCTTCCCTGATGCGTCGCTTGATTGCTTTCCCAATCTGCACCCCCTTAGAGTTGCAGATTATTGATGCATTGTCAGCCGTATTGAATTTCATGCCTGCATCTGTCATCCGGCCCTTGGAGAGCAGATTGTGCAGTGCACTCGGCACATGGACAATGTCTTTGAGGTGCAGCATCATATGTTTCACTTTAGATCCTAGTAATTCCACCACAACTTCACCTTGACCAGCAATTTGGGCTTCACCACCTATGCCACTGACCTGAGAGTTTGGTGTCGCAATGTAGTTTGAGAATAGCGTTTTGTCTGACACTATGTGTGTTGACAATCCGCTGTTGAGTAGCCATGTGCCAGCAGGGATGGATCTGGTATAGGCCATGCACACCATCTTGACAACTGCATGTGATTCATCACTCTTGCCTTTGGCTCAGCCTCCATGTTGTCCACAGTTTCCTCCAGGCTTGTATGCGCCTCCCCCTTCAGCCCAGCACTCTGCAATCTTGTGGCCCTTCTTTTTACAGTTCTGGCACATGTTGCTGTCTTTGTTGCTTGAGCTTGAGTGATTAGAGGATGGCTTGGAGTACATCACAACCTCCGATCTGGTCATGGCGCCTTGTTTGTGTTGTTCTTCATCCATCAGACAAGCTAGTAAGTCAGACGCATATGTATCACATTCTTCTGTCTTAGATCAATCTACATGCCAGGATATTGTGCCTATAAATGATTGCCAACTGGCAGGCAGTGATCCAACAACTTGTAGCACATATTCAAGCTTGTTCAAGGTCTTGCCAAGGACAGTAAGTTCATCCATTACGATGCATAGTTTGTGCATATGGTCTTCAAGCAACTGATCATCATGCATAGCCATGCAATAGAAGCGATTTTGAGCAGATAGGAGACCCAGAAGGGATGATGATTTATAGAGTGAGTTGAGGTGGTCCCAGCACTCCTTAGATGATTTGAATTGGACAAGTTGGACAGAGATAGCATCAGAGCAGTGTAAACAAATTGCGCTAAGTGCTTTTCAATCACTCAACACCCATTTCATGTCACTTGATCCCAGGTTGGGTTTTGTTCTGTCGACATAGTCATATAGGCTGCAGTTGACCAGAATATTGACCATTTGCATACGCCAGATGATATAATTGTCTTGGCCAGTGAGTTTGTCGATTTTGTACATGCCAGACCTGACTGATAGCAAGATTTCGGGGGTCTCAGAGCTAGCAGGGGGTGGCGACATTGTAGTATTGGATGGAGACATGGTAAGGCAGCAATGCAATAGATAAAGTGGATAATCAGTATTTCAGCTAGTAAGTTATAGTCTGCTGGGGCTCATAACCTGTTGGAAGTGGGCAGTGGAGGTAGTGGAATAGGATTATATTCAATGTACAGAACATAGTGCATATATGCGATATAAGACAATAAGACAAAAGATACAAAGGAGTGACAGTAATAATAGTAACTAGGTAGATAAGAGACAAAGCTATATGCAGTACAATAGTAACCAAGTCACAATTGTTTGTCCTTACAACACATATGTACTGCCTTACTATTGAATATATAAGGGAGAGTCTGAGAGCCTTAAGCCTCAGAACTCAACCTCCTGTTGAAACATCCCTTCTACCTGAGTTGGTCACCAAGCCACTTAGTCTCTGCCCAGGCCTCTTTAGGTCAAGTGCACTTCTCTACTATCCTTGCATGTTGTTGCAACCTATCCCCTCACTGCACATCCCCCTCTAGGTGTTGCAGTCTTGATCCTTGGTGTTACAGCCCTTGGATCTGCCATCACCTCATAAGCATTTGGCATTGTTGTTCAGGTTGTTGGCTCTGACAAAGGATGTGACATTGAAGGCAAAGGAGCAGTCCTCTAGGCAGAGCCCTAAGACCTGCTCCAATTGCAGCAAGCCTGGACACTTGAGGGCTAAATGCTGGGTGAAAGGAGGTGATGCAGAGGGCCAAGGGCTGTTCCAAAAGTGGCAGTCACCAAAAGATAAAGGGAAGGACAAGGAGAAACCCAAGTCTGGTGACATGAAACTGAAAGCTGAATCAGCACAGATCATGATGACATTTGTAGCTACAGATGACATACCAGAGATACTGATGCTATATGCATCACCTGTAGTCAATGAAGAAACAGCTGCACATTATCAGCTGTTAGATTCAGGGGCATCTTGTCACATGACCCCTCAGTGCAAATGGTTTTCAACTTACCAGTCCCTTGTACCCCTGGTCCCAGTTTGAGTGGGCAATGGAACAAAGATATATGCTGTTGGCATTGGCTAAATATTAGTCACACTTCATAATTGCAAGGGTCAGGAGACAGACACATATATGGAATTAGTGCTCCATGTACCTTGATTTGAATGCAAGACTAATGTCTGTGGCCCAGCTCAACAAGCAACAGATGAATGTGTTGTTCCAGAGGGGTATTGGTGTGATTATGATTAGCCAAGATGGCTGAGGCAATGAAATAGGATGGGCAAAGCAGTCAGGGCAACTCTACAAGGTGCAAGCAAAAGTTACACATGCCAATTCTACTGTGCATACAGCCTTCATAGAGGCTGACAACAATAATGCTGATAATGATTTTCAAGCCTAAGAATTCATTGCATATACTGCAACTACAGTTGCACAAGCAGACCTACCTACCTGGCACTGCCAATTTGGTCACTTGAACTATGAATACATGCTAGATATGATCAGGAAAGGCATGGTTGAGGGCATGGACATATTGGGGAACTGCTCACCTCCTAAATCAAAATGTGGTCCATGCCTCCAAGGGAAGCATACACACACACCCTTTCCACTGTCCCAATCTTGTACCTCTGAGGTACTCAAACTCATGCACAGCAATCTACATGGCCCCTTACCCATTCAAGCAATTGGAGGATTCTGACATTTTGCTGTTATGATTGATGATAAATCCTGCAAGATATTCATGCATTTATTGCAGAACAAGAGTGATTATGCAGGTCAATTCAAGGACCTCAAAGTGTCAATTGAGAATCTTACCAGCAATAGAATTAAACACTTACAAATGGATGGTGGTGGCAAGTACAGTTCAAATGCCTTTGAGGCATTTCTGCAATTGGAGGGGATTCAGCATCAGAAGACCAAGGCTGATTCATTGGTGAGCAATGGTATAGCTGAGCAAGCAATACATACCCTAGACAACTGTCAGCACGTGATGTGATTCAACATGCATTTACCTGAGAAATACTGGGGTTACATGATTCTGCATGTGGCTCACCTATGGAATGTAATGCTGAAGAAACACCTAGATGGCCAAACACCAAGCAAAGCATTTAGTGGCAAGATCCCAAATGTATTGGGATTATGTACATTTGGATGCAAGGCCTGGGCCTGCATGCCTGACAATAGGCATGTTGAAGTGCAGTGAGTAACTGCACTCCAATGTATGACTTAGTGCAGTGAGATGAAGCAGATTGAGCCTGCTAGAGATGAGTGGGGAGAACGTTGCTGTTGATCAAGCAACTTGTACATTCATTTATATAGAATACAACAGATAAATACAGGTGGTACATCAGCTTGTATACAAGAGAAAGAAAGTACAAATGGAGATAAAACATATAATATTGGACATGTTATGGATCACTAACATTTTTCTATTAATTTAGTCTGCTCTGCCAACCTCAAGCAATGCCTCTGTAATTAATTTGTGAAATACTTGAATTTGTATGCGCTCCAAATTGTACTATTTTCTGTTCCATTAAATAGTAAAAATTTCTCGCTCTCCAACGCATATTTTATTAAGTTTTTACGATAAGATCTCAGAGAGATACAGAGGTTGCGATATTTCCTCTTATCAGGAGATATTGATTACAACATTGCACTGCTCATATCTTGGCAACCGCTTACGCTATCAAAGCGATCTTGTGCTCTATCGATAGCTAATCTTCAGCGGTATCTGCTGCCCGAAGATCGTCACGCCAGAATGGCCTGAAGATCATTAGAATCTTACTGGACCGTCAATCAAGATCTAATGACTCCAGTGAGTCAGGAGAGCCTTCCAAATTGATCCAGAAGCTTCTCTGACTCACTTTATGACTCACTGAGATGTAGCCTCTGTTCATTACATGTATATACTATGATAATATGATCTACAAGCCAATAGCAGGTCTCAGATGCATCAATGCCTTCGATCCACACCCTGTCTTTACTCTTATATCCTATACTGGGCTAGGGTGTACCCCAAGTATAGCAGTACCCTCTTTTGATGATTGCACTGGCATGCATGTACCTATTTGGCTCTGGAATGCCCTCCTCAGGGTATAAAAGGACCTCCTCTGAGGCCCTTCCAGACCACCCCCCCTCTCTACTCTACTCAACCCAGACCAGTTATTGGTTTCTTTTCTCTTTCTATTTTTTCTCTTGTCTGTGTGTGATTTCTTATATAACTAGTACTGAGGAATAAAGTACCATATTAGTTATATACTGTCTGATTCATTGTATCTTATATACAGAGATATATAAGGATACAATATTGCCTGATTGAGCATGACTTTAAGTACCAGCTATTAGAGGAAATCTAAGTACCTGTAGCTGAGGAAGTACGCGCATTAGGCAGCCCCCCATCTATCCTATAAGCTATTGCTTAAGTCTAGTATTAAGATTAGTATCAGTTAGTCCAAGCAACTAGGGCTGAACTACATTTAAGATATCTAAGGGAACCTGACCATAGTAGTCTTGCTCTTTATACCTATAAATTAGTCAGTTCACACTGTGAAAGATTAAGACTACCTTGAGTGTTACTTGATTGCATTGCAACTACTTTGAGCCTTCTTACTCTAGTCTAAGAAGTATTGAGTACAATTAGTGTATACTAACATATCTACATTTGCTTAAGCTCTAGATATTCAAGTGTACCCTGACCCATAACAGGACACAAGACAAAGGAGAGGTAAAATATTGATATATCCTTGATATATGCACAGAATTGTTCAACACTCCCCCTAAAACAAGCAACAATGAGACTTAAAGAGAAAAGAAAAAGGACTCAAAGTCCTGTGCTAAGAGCGTGTGAGGAAAAGATTTGCCAAGTGCATCAGCATGGCATCATTTGTGGATACCCAGGAAAGAATTTGCAAGATACCAGTGTTGATCATAGTTGAGTGGCTTGGTGAGCACATTGGCAAGGTTTCCTTTGGACAGAATGAATGATACTGTAAGATTTTTCTTGTGGATTTCATCTTGGACAAAATTGTACAGTATGTCAATGTGTTTTGTACATGTTTTGTTTGTTGGGTTGTGTGCAGATTTGATTGCTGATTGATTGTTGCATAGAATTGGTGATGGTGTCAGCAACAAATATTTGACACTGATGTCATCAAGAAACTGCACAATGGCCTTGAGTTCTTTTGCAGTGTGGCAGCAGGCAACAGTTTCAGCCTCCACAGTAGACAGTGCAACAGACAAGTGACGTTTGCTAAGCCAGCATATAGCAGTGCCAGCTAGGATAATGACAGATCCCAAGATCAACTTGCAGTCGTGTTGAGTAGCAAATTCCAAGTCAGCATAAGCAACTTGGTAGAATGGTTTATGGCTGTTGTAAGTGAGTCTGATTTTGGCTGTTGTTGCAAGGTAGTGGTGAATGCGCTTTAAGATGTTTATATGCATGGCATCATAGCAGGTGGAGTGATGAGCAAGCATGCCTATGGTGAAAGCAATGTTGGGACAGATGCAGCAAGAGATCCAGAAAAGGCAACCAAGTTGAGTAATGTACAGGTAGTCAATTTTCTTGGTTGAAGGCTTGAGTACAGGCATAGTATTGGACATAGGGGTGGTTGCAGGAGTGGTGTTTTTGAGGTTGGTGAGCTTTACAATAGACTTGATGTATGACTGCATGGTCAATGAGAGTGTACAGCAGGCACAATTGTGAGTGATAGCAATACCAAGAAAGAGACAAGTCTTGCCAAGATCTTTACAGTCAAATAAATCTAGGATTTCCTGCTTGATCATTTCAATGTGTCTGGCAGTGCAGCAGATAACAAAATCATTGACATAGCATATGATGATTGAGTAGATGCCATCCTTCATGCAAGTAAAAATAGAAGTGTCCTTGGCTGACAGACAATAGCCAATGGCAGTAAACTTGCTGTTCCTGAAAACTTCCCATAGGTGGCCAGCTTGATGCAAGCCATAGAGGGCCTGAGTGACAAGCATAAGGTTCGGTCTGCCTTTGCCATGACCTTCAGGGAACTTGACATAGAGAGGAATGTCCATCAGCACATGAGTGTATGTGCTGGTAACATCAACCATATGGCAGTCAAAATCAGTGTGAGCAACAAGAGCAAATATAGTGTGGATGTATGCAAGGTCAGGGGCGTTTGAGAAGGTTTCATTGTATGTGAGGCCAGTGATTTGTCAATTCCTGTGGATTACTAGCCTAGCTTTTAGACAAACCTTGTTACCATCAGCATCTTGTTTGATTTTCAGTACCGGGCCTGAGGTGAGTATCTGTTGGCCATGCAGTACTTTGCGATGATCAATGATCTTGTAGACATTTTGTTTCTGCAGCTGTTTGAATTTGGCATCTAGGGTGGCGATTCAGTCTTCACAGTGGTCAGATTAAAGAGCATCCAACCATCTAGGAGAGTCAGAGTCAACTAGGTCAGGTTGGGTGAGCAAGGTGAAATGTTTGGTGGCCCAGGCATTGTAGCATGGCATGTTGTTGTTGCAATTAGAGCCTAGCGCAAGAAAACAGTTGTGTATGCACTTGGGTAGCTGTGAGCAATACGTGTGGTCCCCAATAGTAGTTGTATCAATGCAATAGACCTTGTCAGGGTTGTGTATGTAAGAACCAGAGCATGTATGCATATTGTCAAGTGCCTGGAGCCAGAGTACACATTTGGGTTTGGATTTCTTGTTGAGCTGTTTGTGATGGTAAGGATTTTTGCCAGCGCGTGCCTGTGTTCTTGTGGTACAGTGAGTTATGCCAGGGATAGTGCAATTGGAGGGTTCAGATGTGGTAGGCGCAGCAGCAGGTCAATGTGAATGCTCAGTGGGCTTGACAGTAGCAGTAGGAATGTGTGTGGTAGGTGTGGGATCAGGTTGTGACAATATGGAGGGCTCCCCCTGAGCCTGGTTGGTCAAGTCTTGGGGCTGAGTGGTTGTATGCGCCAGTTGCAGTGCTTCAGGGCCAATGCCCATCTCCCCCTCACTGGGTGCAAAGACTTGAATCCATTTTTTGTCTGATAGGCTGTCAGTTTCTTTGGATGATGCAATAGGGGCTGTGTCGTGACCCTCTGGAGGCTCCCTTGTGGAGCACTTAAGTAGTGGCTGCATTGACAGTTTGGTGCTATGCAGTATGTATTGAGTGTTCTAGTTACAGTGTTTGCTATGGTCTATGGTGGTTGACTAGATAAAGCAAGCTGAGGCGTCCAGTCTTGCTTTATCCTCCTTATATATACTTGTGGCTGCGGTGGCTGCGGACGTATTATCTAAGCACACTCCGCAGTATGTGTAGGTTATGTACAGTACTATGGGTTAGGTAATTGTTTATCTTAAGTTTGTGCGGCTCCGAATCTTATAGAGCCACGCGAGGTCCAAGGGGTAGGTGCTGAGGTCACATGATCCTGCTGTAAGCACTGGGATCACATGACAACTCGCTCCTCGCTCCAAGTAACAATGGAGAGAAATGCTGGAGTGAGTTCAGGGTAACAACTGCAAGTGCTGAGGTCACGTGACCCTTCTGTAAGTGCCAAGATCACGTGACAACTTGCTCCTCGCTCCAAGTAACAAGGGAGAGAAATGCTGGAGCAAGTTCAGGGTAGCAACCGTAAGCGCTGAGGTCATGTGACCCTTCTGTAAGCGCCAAGATCACGTGACAACTCGCTCCTTGCTCCAAGTAACAAGGGAGAGAAATGCTGGAGCGAGTTCAGGGTAACCACCATAAGCGCCGGCTAAGCGCTGAGGTCACGTGACCTTGTTTATGGCTTGTTCTGCTTAGGAAAAAATGCCATAAATCTGTAAAAATATTTGGTTGTTTTGTTATGTCTGTTTGACGGGTCATAACAGGCTGGTGATTCAAATGAGATCAGATCAGGGAGGTGGCATGGGAAATAGATGTTGCATGATGTGTGGATCATGTGATTGGGCCACACGAGGTAGCACCAAACCCCACCAGAGTTCCTGTTGATCCCTGTGAAAATTGTGCAACAGGTCTTGGCCTTGAGCTTTGAGTGGCCTTTGTTTTGAATGAGGATGTGGCATGTTGTGCCAAACAATTGAAAGTACAACATGTTGATAGGCTTGTTGAACATTTTGATTTGGGGGATGTGCCATTCTCCTTGGATTTTGTGTGGCATATTGTTGCCTATTGTCGACAATGACAAGTCAGGCAGGCAATGAGGAAAAGAGTAAGAAAAGAAAAGAACTTGTATTCGACAAGAGGTCAAGTTCTTGAGGAGCCCTCTGCAAACTTGACCTGGTTTATATACATAGTACAAGCCACATCATAACAAACAAGTCTGTACAGTGAGTCATGACTGATAAGAGATAGAAGCAGTAGAAGCAACTGCAGAACTGCAGAATTTCACATCAGAGTTGAAATACATCTCGGTTGTCGGTCCGGAATATCCCCTGAATCACATGACACAGATATACCATAAAAGGCAAGTATGTTTGAAGCTGGTCTCATAAAATGTAGAAAATCGAGAAAATATTATAGAGTGGATATATGCGTGTCAGTTTGTGACACCTATAAGGTTTGTGTAGGCAACTGCTTCTTGCCAAAGAAAGAGTTTTCCACGAGTATTCAAATGACCATGTATCATGGTGCAAGAGTGTTCAGCTAAGGTACAATGGGCGTGTTTGGTGGGACTGTTTTGTGCAGATGAATAGGGCGCTGTGGTAGTAATTTCAGTCCCAGTTTTGTTGCAGAACTTGCATAAGCAGCAGTTGATGAGCTCTTTGCCATTATCAAAATGCATGCACTTGATTTTGTGGCCTTTCTGGGTGTGAATGAAATTTGCCAGCGTGATGTAGCGATCGATGGCTTCACTTTTGTCACACATGAAGTGGACGAATGTAAATCAGGTGGCTGCGTGGACAAATACTATGTAGTAGCAATTGCCTTGGATTGAGTTTATCAATGCCAGGCCCCAGACATCCAAGTAAATGAGATTGGCAACCTTGTGAGGGGTTTTGATGGCCATAGTACTGAAAGGATGTGCATGAGATTTGCCTTGTACACACCCTAGGCAATCGAAATTTGGGTCAAGCAGGACTGATTTGGGATTAGCAATTTCAAGACTGCAAGCGAGGTTGCTGTTCTTGAGGCGAATAATGTTTTGCAGGTCTGTATGTGTGAGTATTATGTGCCAATTGCATAGAGGGCACGCAATGTATGCATGTTGACACAGGTCTGTAGTAGCCATGAGGTACCAGGAGTTTCCAGTTCAGTGTTCACCAATCTTCTTGGCTAGTGTGAAGAGCCATTGATTGTTGGGGCTGATTTCGTTGAAGAAAGTGATTGTGTTGCAGGTCACGTGAGCAGAGTGACAAGGATATTCATTGGTCCAAGAGGATAGGGATAAAAGGTTGACTGGCAAGTTTTCGACAAGGGCAACGTTTGTAAAGTATATGCAGCTGTCAGGTGATCTGTACTGAGGCTTGTTGTTAATGACCTGAGGCATGCGCATGTATGTGTGCAAAGTGATTTCACTGAAACCTGAGATGGTGGCTGTGCTGCCAATGCCCTGGATTGTCAATGACGTTGGAATAAAAGTGGTTAAATGCTTGTGCTGGTTGGTAATGTGGCAGGATGCACTGGAGTTGATGATCCAGGTGTCATCTAGACCAATGCCAAATTGGGCGTTGTTCTGAAAAGAGAAGGAGAAATGTTTGAAGTTTTTGGTGAAATATTGCTGAATGCATGTTGGTAGATCTTCAAATGCAGGTGGATTTGGAGTAGTAAGGAGTTCTCGGGTAATCAGTGCACAAGAAGATTGTTGGTTCAAGCTGGGTGTATGCATCGTAGTAGCATGTGTGAAACAGAAAGAGTAGGCAAAGTCTGAAGACAATATAAAATTTGTGTGTTCACCATTGTTGCTGTTGTCTTGGCTGTTGCGACGCTGGCTGTTATTGCTGTTGTTGCCATTGTTATGTGTGTTGTTGTGGCGATTGTTGCATCTGCTGGTATTAGCATGCCTGGTACCACAGCCTCAGCCAGATCCTCAGCGGCTGTTTGTGGTATGACCACCTCTATGTCCTCCTCCCCCAGGTTTACAGCAGTCAGCCTTCTTGTGACTGGGGATGCCACAATTATGGCATATAATCTCAATTACAGCAGAAACATGGCGATTTGGGGTGCCTCAGCAATTCCCAGGGACTTGGCGATTACATGCAAAGAAGGATTTTTTGCTGATGACTGACTTTTGGCAATGATATTCAGTGAGTAGGCAGGATTGAATGTTGGTAGATAGCTTGGAACTGTCAGTATTGCCAGATTCAAGGTGTTGAGGGACGACAGAGACAAGTACCTGCCAGGATTCAGGCAGCAAGACTAAGAGTTGCCAAACAAATTCAATTTCTTTGAGTTGATCTGATGATTCAGTGAGGAGTGCAATGTTGAGATTGTTAAATATCTTGCGTAACTCCTTTATATGCACCTCTAAGTTGTCCCCTTCGTTCATGCATAGCGAAGTAAAGTGGTTTCAGAGCATAGTCATTGCAGCGACACCTAGGGACTGGTATTGGTTCCTAAGTATGGCCCAAGCATTGGCAACAGAGGTTTTGCAGGCGACATGGATCATAGGGCTGGTGTCAACATGGCGATGTAAAGCACCTAGTGTGGTAGTGTTCTTTTTGTCCCAAGCAGGTTGGTTGTTCAGATTGCTAGGTCAAGGGGTAGAGCTGCTGACAATGTCCCATACATCGACCTCTTGAAACATATCTTGCATTTGTATGCGCCAGACTTGATAGTCGTCCTGGCCTTGGAGCTTGGCAATTGCATAGTTCTTGTTGGTGATGACTAGCATGGGAGCGTTGGGTGTGCCTTTGGATGATGACGCCATAGTAGCAGGCTGAGCAGTAGCAGCAGCAGCAGTGACAGTAGATGAAGGAGCAGGCACAATAGGTAGTGTGGGGGTGATGGGTTCGGTGGGCAACAGTAAGCTGATCTGGGCAAACAACAATAGGTATAGGCAGTTGTCAAGAGATAGATGTTCGATGCCTGTGTGTGTATGCACCCCTAGTAGTGCTTTGTATAGGCTGAGTTGATCACTAGTGAATTGGTACTCTGTGGTGCCAAGTTGTAACAAGTAAAGCTGATTGTGGAGATCACGTTTGACAGTATCAAGGGTGGACATGTTTGAGGGCAATGGCAGTAGTGCAATGTCAAAGGGTGCTGGATTGAGTGTGAAGTCAGCAAATTCATCTGTAGCACCCATAGCGTTGAGGAAATCTTGTACTTGGCAATCCAATGAAGTTGGTAACAAGTGAGGTGATAGATGTGGTGATTGAGCAGGCATAGATAACTGAGGATTCAACAGGGTGGGCAACTGGTGAGCTCAATAACGAGCAGGGCTCATAACCTGTTGAAGTGCAGTGAGTAAATGCACTCCAATGTATGACTTAGTGCAGTGAGACAAAGCGGATTGAGCCTGCTAGAGATGAGTGGGGAGAACATTGCTGTCAATCAAGCAACTTGTACATTTGTTTATATAGAATACATCAGATAAATCCAGGCAGTACATTGGCGTGTATATGAGAGAAAGTACAAATGGAGATAAAACATATAATATTGGACATGACACAAAGGAGAGGTAAAATATTGATATATCCTCAATATATGCATGGAATCATTCAATAAGGCACACAAAACTTCAAGTGTGCTCAATTGAGTGCATTTACCTTGGGTTTGCCCCTAATAGGAAGCTGCACATGCTTGCTCAGCATGGTGCCGGTTGCATACTTACATCATGTGACATAGTCTTTGATGAAGGGTGTCACAACCTCTGAAAGTGGTTGTTGGACCTTGCTTTACAAGTGGCTAATGCCTCTGGTGGGTCTGGACTATGCCCTGACTACTGCTGATGTGCAGCTTGTCTTGGCTTGATGCCTTGTGTGTGTCTACTGTCTTGTGGCTTGACACCATATGCACTTATGTGCTTGTGGCTGATGGACACCTGTCACTGAGTAAGCAACTGTGGACAGCATCTAAGTCAGATGCTTAGTGCTGGGGCTTGCAATGTGGTCTTGACTCAAGACCCTTCTAGCTGTTACTTAAGCTAATAAGTCAGCTAGGGACTGTTCTTCACACTGGATGCTTTAGAGGGGAATTGACAAGGTAGAGCAAGCTGGGGTAGACTGGCTTGCTCTCCTTGCTTTTATACTATTCTAACCAAGGGAGTGACTAAGCATACATGCAGGATGAGTCAGAATGAATGGCAGTGATCAGTCAGCCAGTTACTAATAATAGTATGTCCATCAGTCAGCCAGTACTAATAATAGTAGCATGAGTAAGGTGAATGGCAGTGATCAGTAAGCAAGTGACTAATAATAGGACAAGGATCAGTAAGCAGGTGGAGGTGCTTACTCATGAGGAGGAGGTGGTCAAGCCACAAGACAAAGGTGGAAAACAAAGGAAGAGAAAATGATGGTTAGCCATGAGACCTTTGATTGTGGCTCATGACAAAGGGCTAGACAATCAGCAGCATGTGGTTATTGAGGATCATGATGAAAGCCCAACCAATGATGATGAGAATAAATCAGATGAATTATCACCCCTTCAGATTGACATTCATTCACCTACATTATCTGATAAACCACTCAAATTGTTAGAACCTGTGCATAAACCTGATGAACCTATAGTCATACCTTCAGATAGCTTGGATTTGGAGCCTGAAGTGGAAGAGATCATAGCCTTACAGCCAGACCTGCTGCCAGCACATCAATCTATGTGCAAATGAAGAGCACCCATATGATATGGAGTGCAAGTGGGTGATTTAGCACATACAGATGAATTAGGAGATGAAGAGGCACTTACCACAATAATGGAATCACTGCCTCAAATGTTTGAGGAAGTGATGCATTGCCCAGACACCAATCTGTGGCTTGAAGCAATGACTGAAGAGCTCAAATCCATCAAGCAGCACAAAGTATGGACACTCATGGGCTGTCCTATCAACAAAAATGTTGTTAAATGCAGATGGGTCTTTGACTATAGGCATGTCCTGATGGTGGGATCATGCACTACAAGGCTCAATTAGTTGTGAAGGGTTTTTCTCAATGCCCTGGAGTTGATTTTATCAAGATTTCATCACCTGTCACTGCTGCCAATTCATTACAGACCCTCCTAAGCATTGTAGCTGCACTTGATCTTGAGCTTCTCCAAATCAATGTCAAAACCACCTTTTTACATGGGGATCTTGATGAGGAGATTTATATGGAGCAACCTCCAGGTTTTGTTGAAGGCCTGGAATCTGTCTGGAAGCTCAACAAGGTGATTTACAGTCTCAAACAGGCAGTGCAAGCTTTCTATATGCACCTCAAGAAAATCCTTGAAGATATAGGATTTAATCAATGCAATACAGATCATTCTGTATTTTGGCTATGTGAAGGTGATGAAGTGGCAATTATACTTAGCCATGTGGACAATATGCTACTTGCTGGACTGTCTACCAAAATTCTCAATAAGGTCAAGGCAAAAATTGCTGAATCACTAGAAATCATCAATCTAGGTGAAGCAAGAATGTTTGTAGGCATTGAAATTGAGTGCAATCACAGTGCAGGCACACTCAAGATCTCTCAGTGCCATTATATTAACAATATTCTTGCTTGCTTCAATATGTCTGACTGCAAATCATGCAAAACTCCAATGGCTGAATCACCTAATTTACCAAAGCTTGAAGTGCTGTCAATTGATCAAAACTGATACCAGCAGCTTATCAGGTCTCTTATGTATGCTATGATTTCTATGCAACCTGACATTGCTTATGCTACTGGTATACTTGTGCAGCACACAATGAATCCTGGCAAAGAACACTGGAACTCTGGCAAGCAAGTTCTACAATATCTTAAAGGTACTATGGACTTAGGGATTGTCTATAGTCACTCTCACAACTCAAATTTACTTGGATATGTCAACACTGATTATGCCAGCAATAAGCATACAAGCCATTTGACTACTGGCTGGGTGTTCTTACATGCTGGTGGCACTATTGCTTACTCATCCTGGAAACAGCCAACTATTTCTCTGTCTAGTACCAAAGCTGAATATGTTGCTGATGCTAGTGCCAGATGTGAACTGTTATGGATTCATCAATTTTTATCCAAATTAGGTTTTCTCTCAGAGGGTGCAACTCCTCTATTCTCAGATAATCAATTGGCTATGGCACTTGCAAGGAATCCTGTCAACCATCAGACTACAAAGCATATACACGTCAAATATCATTTTATTTGCAAAGTGATCACTCTTAAGGAACTCAACCTGCAATATGTACCTACAGAGAAACAGGTTGCAGATGCACTCACCAAGCCCCTAGGACGCCTCAAGTTTATTTGCTTCATGTCTGAGATGGGTATGGTTTGATATTTTTCTTTTATCTGCATATTCACGCATAGGATTGAGTGAGCATGTTGAATTTACAATCATACGCATGTATGTATGCACATATTTGTTTCTGTTTCATATCCCCCCTCTCTGACATCATGCGCGAGTTCGTGGGAACCCCCTCTCCTTCCTTAGTTCTCTACCTTCTTAGTTGAGCTAAGTTATTGTATTATCTTTCTTTTCTCATGTACTCTATTCACACCGTACTCTGTAGTACGATTTGTATCTTAGCCACGAGTTACCTCCCTGCGTGAGATAACGGACCTCTGAACTTACTCTCATGCCTAATCTGGCTTATCTGGTGAGTGATCTTATCGCATCTCTCGTCTTACCAGTTCTGAGTGCAGTATTTCGGCGCCTATGTCGAATCTAGGATCTGGGGATGGGGGACCCACGCACACCCTAGATTCGGTAATATTCACATCTAGGATATGCTTTTTTATGTCGGGCAGACAGTCTAGGTCTGCACCCGAAGGCCTACTCGGCGATTCCGAGGTGCGAATTGTTTCCATTTAGGATATGCTCGCATCAACTAATTTACTCAGACGTATTCCGTCCATTTATGTTTACGGGAAGCCACCCAATATTACATAGTGAAAATCATATCAGTGCTTCTTATGAAGTTCAAGCCCGAATTTTGACCGTTTGAGAGGGGAGCGAGGCGATTCATCAACATAATAGTAAGGGTATGTTGTATCTATGCCGGTTGCAAATTGCCGGAGCGCCAAGTTGATTCCACCTTGATCCTCGCGCATTGGGGCTACACCCTCCTAATTATTGTGGGTCACATGTACGTAGCAGGAAAGAAGTATCATACCCCAGTTTCCCCCGGTATCGGCTTCTCAATGTTATTCCGAAGTGTGTTTACCTCCTCAGTAAGCTATACGGAGGTATGTGGATTAGTTTGTCTGATCTTTTTCCTCTACAGATACCGCACCTGACCCCAAACCGCGCTCATGACAAGAAGCAGCCTTTTCGATTCGCGCCGTACGTGCGAAACAAGCTCGTATAGATTCCCTTCAAGGCTATCAGCCTCCAAGAACTCAAAAGTCTGTGTGGAATCATCGACATCTGCATGAATTTGATAGGGTTGAGGGCCTTTCTCAGCCGCTCTCAATAACATGTGTCTAGGATTTTCTTGAGAGGGATGAGAAATTGGCCGCTCTGATCTAGGTGCACGACCCCGTAAACCCGGTATTCGGACGTAATCAAGTACGCAAGTACGCCCTCGTCCAGGCCAACGCGGTCGTTTGAGTAGGTTGTCATTCTCCATCAACCGAGGCGGGAAGTCCCTGTAAAATGAGGTAATCTGATCTTCCAAGTTCGTAATCTGATCTAGGCTTTCCGTTAGATTTGACAACACCACAGGCGGTACCTAGAGCAACGGTTAGTGAAACGTGAGGGGAGGAATAAGCACACACCGAAATAAGTTGACGTAGCTCAGCAACCTTCTCAACACTAGAAACGCTTTTTTTCTCCCACTGGCATCTCATATCAAAGTATTCTAGTTGTCCACGGCCTTAGAAGATCTTTTAGGTTGCCCCGCTGCTGGCTCACCCTCACGTAGAACTCGAAGTTCAGTTGCCGCTTCCCTCGACCGCCAAACGAAATCCTGATATCTCTGGATAATAGGTTATATCAACAGTGCATGTGTGCGTCAAAGAAGGTATACTTTGTGAATCTCACGCCAGGAATCCTCGTAAGTAGGCAGCGAACTCGTGCAGTGTGGAAGGCGACTAATAGAGACATAGGTTTGCTGAAATGTATGGTCTATTCGGATTATCCGTTCGAATAATTGTTTTAGCTCGCTAGCTATGTCGTATTCACTCCGATTACAAGATGTATCGAACAGTGCGTCGATGGGCAAGGGGGAACCAGTGGCCATGTCGTGCAGTAGTACCAGTCTGGTCAATGGTAGCGGTACCTTATTTAAGGGCAGAATAGGCTCGAAATACGCCCGAGCAACAGGATAGTGACTTGAAAGCTCGCGGATTCACACGAGGCAATCATATAGATAGAAGCGGTATTCTGCGTCCCAACACGGGCACGTTGCACCCCTGTGTCGCAAATTACAGTGTTCAGCACGCATATCAAATGCTGTATGTAGGCAGGCATTGGATTCAATCACATAATTGTAGAAGGCTTCTTTTTAGAGACAAGGTGATCATTCCTGATAGCCATTCGCTTGTGAAGTTTGATCAAAATTGAAATAGAGCATGTGGCCAGTGATAACATCACTGCTCGGCCAATCCCCCAAAATCTAGTTAGCACATGATAATACCCCACTGTCTAAGTATGCTCCTGAGCGCTAACGAGATGCTGATATCACCGGGAGCCTGTGCTACTTTGGATCTAGTGAGTGCTTAGTAGTGTACTTAGACCTGTAAAGCCGGTATATGCTAAATAAATTTCTATGGTTTCGCTGACTGGCTGGGCTCAAAACTACACAAATGAGAGTTCAATTCCCAATAATGGGGCCTGGAAACATAAAAGGCTATGCAGCACTCATTAGGCGTGGTATGATATGTGCCGGACTGAGCGCAAACCGATGCTTCAAAATGGAGGCAAGGTTAGGCTTTATAACCAATAGCATAATCGCTACACACTTCTGTTGTTAGGAGACAATAAAATCAGTTGCCATAGGGCTATAATTGACTAAAAAACGAAACCTCGAATGGAAAAGTGTGCCCACGCATATTCCTAAGCTTGAACATCTGAGTTCAAAATAGGCGCCGAAAATAGGCGCCGACCGATCATTGTTCAGTTTTATGAAAACGCCCCTGTCTCTGATACCTCGAGGCGCCAGGGGAGAGACTCGAGGCTCCAGCACGAATCACTCAACGTGTATGCGTTAGCCTGTTCGGCGCTTACCAAGAACCAACCATGCATAGAAATACCCTTCCAAATTGGACTCGAGCCTTCACAATCAGTACTTTTACTATGAGGCTGTTCCAGAGACGACGTGGGCTCCCTGGCTGGCCCTATCGCGAGTCTCTCATTCATACTCGTCAGGAGGGCTCAAGCACAGACCCAAGCACGGACTCAATCACTTCAGAAATAGAACAAGAAAGTCCCAATCTAGTTCCAATCTCCCCCAGTTTGGAGGACACCTGCAGGGTATGGACCGAGGGGATCCAAGAACTTGGGATAACGGCAAACCAAGTCTATGGGGATTTTTGCGAGGTTCACAGGATACTGGGTATACTGGATGAGAATACTAAGGCTCTGGCTCTTGAACCACTACAGCCTCGCTGGAAGATCTTGATGGAGGTAAGCATCTTATTATCGGCTGCTGTCCTCCATGGGTAACACAAGCAAAACCAAGAAATACCAAAACATGCTTTGGGATTCTAGAGATACAGCTACTCAAATAGGATTATATCTTGAAGGCAAGTCCAAATTGCTGGACAAGCATTCAGCTTCGGAGTTGCAAACGACCATACTTTAGATCTCTGCGGCGTCATCTTCCCAATGGTTCAAGAAGCTCTCGAAAATCCAGGGGATGAGACCAAATTCAAGAATGCTATGGACGAACTGAATGTGTATATCAACGTTCGTCTAGAACAATTTAGCAGTTAAGGAGGCGTCACTCATTGAGATCTACATTAGAATACAAATCCAAATGGAGGAAATGGAATAGCTGACATCAAGTTACCCGCGCAACTCCGATCGCAGGGGTTCAAGGATCTGCGTTCTGAGGTAGCAAGTTTTCGGAGCAAGATAGAAAGCGAAATCAAATATAAGGGTAATAATATCCGGCGGGAGCTCGAGCAAGTTATGGCTAGCATTGAAAGTCTCACGCGTAGTACTGTCAAGTAAGTATTATCCTGATTCACTAGACCAGAGTGCTGACGACGTACGTAGGATAAATCTGGTTGTAAGGTTCTAATGTTCAATTCCTTCTCTGACTGAGTGTTATCCTCCTAGATCGCGGCTGTTGGTGTTGCATTAGCAAGCGTCGCAGGGATATTGGTAGCTCTTGTCTTTTTGGCCTGCATGAATCCCGTTATGACCATTAGCACTTTGGTATAACAAATATTCTTACACGAGAATGTATGGCGGCTGAGCGTGGTCTAGGTATCCGGACTATCGGCACTTCAAGCAGGAGATCACGAGAGCCTAGAGGACCTCGTCAAAGAGCCACTTTCGAAGAGAAAAGGTAACCCTTATTCAAACGTTTCCAGTATTTTCTAACGGAAATATACAGAATTGAAGCATCAGTTACGCGAACGGAAATCGCGTTTAAAGTCTTTGAAGCAAACGTTGGGGGAGCTGGAAATTATTCCACCGGGGCTAAGCGAGGCGGATTCAAGCATCGAAGCCATCGTCAATGGGCTGACACGGTTTGATTCCTTTTGGACTGAGGTCTGCATACATCCTCCCTACACTTTCAAAACGCTAAATGAATTCTCCTAGATACACAGCGATGTTGTTGAGTTCCGACTGAGACTCAATATAGCGGCTCGCTCGCCAACTGATGATGTCAGTTACATTAGCGCTTGCTATTGGTAAAGACATTTCGACTCATCCATATGAGCAGGGCCTCAAAAGGCGCATGCATTCAACGCAAGCAGCCTACAAGAAGTTGAGAGAAGGTCTAAAAACCTACTCGTGCATGGTCGAATGTTCTACTGTCCCCAGACCATGTCAAATTTAGTCTGAAAATACTTGTCCAGTTTTCAACCAAGGTCCCACATTTTCGGGATTCCCGCGCAGATGGTCCATCGTCCGGATGTATTCGAGCATACCCTTTTATGCACCTCAACCCACCAGAGTCTTAATTTAATACCGGGCCATATATACCTTAGAACGCGCATTTCTTCTGTAGAATGTATGAGAACAAAAATTCAGTAATCGAGCCAGTAATCGAGTCAAGTGTATATGCGAGCACCATTCGATATGACTCACTCATAATCATACTGTATGAATAAGGGCTCTGCGAGCCCCGAGCCCTTCGATTCACTCATTTATTCGCACTCTTTTTTAAATCTAATCTATCCTCTTTATAATGTACATTCAGTGTCAACACTAGCCACACGTCCCGTTCTGGGACCGTGTGCGTGGGCACATCTCGAGATTATGGCTGTATTTTAGTCGGTGTCTTCGTTGTCGAAGGTTTAACGGGCAGTGTGGAGTACGTCATAAAACGTTTTGGCTGTGGAGTCTCGGTGCCAGCCAGGATGATGTCCATCACATTTGGGCCCTTTTTGGTACAGAGAGCTTCGCTTCTTCCTGACGACTGCTATTACGCCTCAGGCACTTTCTCCTCGCGCCCCAGCTCCGAGATTGCTTGGGGAAACGTTTTCGTTGCTAATTGATGATATCGGTCACCAACTCACTCGGACAACCAAGCCAGCCAGCAGGTTGGCCTACCGAACATGGCGAATGGTGATCATAGGGTGTGTGACCAACCCATACAGTGGCTTGCATTTTTCTGAAGCACGCCGAAAATGGGATATATCGGTGTTCTCCCAGATCAAGCGCTACCATATAGCCGCATGCAGTCACTGTTGTCTAGCGCTCGTGTCTTGATAGGTTGGGGAAGCCTGGCGCTTCTGGCTAGATCAAGGCTGACTAATTGTTCGTCCTTCACATTCAACGACACCTGGCTATCGACATGGAAGACGAGTGGGGTTAGTTGTCGTCCATAAAATCAAACTGAAGCAAATTAACAAGCATGCAATCCCAGACTCGAGATCTCTCAACTCGGAGGCTGAGTCGGACCTTGACTCTGACGCATCTGGGGATTCTGGACGATACACCAGCGAAGACGACGATCCACTCTCCGGCGAGCCTACGATCTCCGCCCGTGAGTTATCCGGACTCGTCGACGAAAGTGCTGATGCTCGGGCGAACGTCCAAATCCGAGGTGACTTCGAGTAAGTGAACCCGCTGGTTCCACGAACTTGAATTAACATTCTGCCAGCCGCTTGATGGAAGAGATAAAAACGACGAATGAAGGGACGCATTCTCTGGGGAAAGCGTGGGACTTTACCATCGCTGACAACGAAGCTGATAATTTTGACCTCCAAGATGAACTGAGGGCGGCGACGGGTATCGGTAAACGGCACAAGGGAAAGGGGGTATGAACGCCCAAATAAATCCATGCTTGGCCTGAACCAAAATATTGTTTAGCGCGCACGTGGACCCCGTAGGGTTCATATATCTCAAGAAGTCAAATATCTCCTTGGACAGGCTAACGACGCATATGCTTCCGGGGATCGTGCCAAAACCATCAAGACTCTCCAAGACGTCATCACCATTGAACCCGGTATCGCGGGTGCCTGGTCTACCCTTGCACTATGTCACGAAGAAGCTGGAGATATTAAACGCGCGCTGCAGTTACGAATCATGGCTGCTCATTTAACCAATGAGGCCGATACCTGGGTGGAATTGGGCTTGAGTTCGAGGTTGGTTTCATTTGCCCCATAAGGAAGCTCTCTGGTTAAGAGATCCACGAAAAGGGAACTTGGGTCGATGGAGCAGGCGGTTTATTGCTATCGTAACGCCGCGCGGATGGAAAAAACTAACCCCGATATTCTCTGGGACTATGCATTTTGCCTTCGGGAATCAGGTCAAACTCAAAAGGCTTGGAACACACTCATTATTTTGAGGCCATCTCGATCTAACACTGTTTGGCTTAGGCGATCAAAACCTATGAATCCATTCTCCAGATGCTACCGCACGATCTGACGATTCTGGCTCAAGTACGTGACCTCCTCGTCCAAAGAGGAGACCTTGCACGGGGAGCAGAGCTCTATATGGCGGCGTTTGAGCACTATCTTACAGCACCGGCCTCGTCGAACTCCGCCACCTCAGGCAATATCTCCATTGATCCGCTATTGGCCTCTTCTATTGGACCTCAACCCTCTCAGAAGTTTGGAACACGCGAGATTGCGGCGCTAGCGGATCTACTGAGCGGACTTGGGGAGCATGCTCGTGCGGTGGATGTTGTGATGAGGGGTGCCAATTGGCTCGGGCAAATTCCTGGGAGAACGAATGAAGACTCGTTTGGTACCGGTTTGGATGTGAATCTTAGGATGAGACTAGCGGTTGCGAAGCTTCGACTGGGCGAGCTACAATTGGGAAAGGTGAGTCAACTTAACCCGCAATTCATAGCTCGGGTCGGTTCATCCCCGCGTTAGAAACATGTCGAAATGATTCTAGCGTACGACATCGACGAGTTTTACGAACTCCATACCGAGCTTGCCGATGTGTATTTCGAGATTGGAGCATATACCGACGCGGTCCCGATATACGAGCAGCTTGCTTGTCAGCCACACGTAAGTATATGACATCGCCTAACGCACTTTGGTGGCTCTGAAGTTTGTGTTAGACTAGCAGTTTGCACGTGCTTAGTCAGATCGGGGCGTGCCACCGACATATGGATAACTACAAGGCGGCAAGGGATGTATACAAGCGGAGTGAGTTCCTCCGATAGTACACTCGTCGTATCCTTGCTAATATCCCACAGTTATTGACGTTGACCCCGATGTACAAGATGCGAAAATGAAATTGGCAGAGATATATGAGATCCTGGGCGAGAAGCGCTTGGCTTTGGATTTAGTTAATGAGGGTACGAACCTATGAGCGCCCGATGTAGTATGTTCTGACCATCCGGTCCAGTCATCCAAGCGCGCGAGCAACGGCAACGGCGTGCAGCATCCCCAGGATCACCTGTCCCCGACGATACATCTCTCTTTGTCGAACGAAATCAGCCCCCAGGACCCGTACAACCACCCCCGAATAAAAAAACGAAACCAAGTTTGACCCCTGCTCAGGTACAAAAGCTGGAACGGGAGCGGAAAGACACGGTCTTGCGCGGATTCAGGGAGCTGAAGGAGAGCGATGCTGGGCAGATTTGTCTTGATCCTGGCATGGAAGATATTGGAAGATGGGACGAGTGGATCAGCACTGCCGACGAGTTGGTAAACATCTTTATGAGCGAGAAGCGGTTGTTTGTTCTTGACAGGGTGAGTGGCCACCGCGAGGTTATCCGCACCAGCCACATGTTAAACGAGTTTTTAGTATAAAGAATTCTCGGGGCTAAGACGCAAAGCCTACAAAAAGAGTACAAATGACGATGATAGCGAAATAGGTTTGTCCTCTTTCACACGGCTCTCTGGTTCCAATGCCCATTGGTTACGCAGGTTCATCGGAGCGTGGCAAAACGAGCTCTGGTGTTGTAGATTTTTGGGGGGTGCCGCTTCATGACTGGCTACCGTTTTTAATCAAAGTATGTCGCTACCCAATTGCTAGGGGTTCATGGCTGACCTTCGGCTCAAGTATGCATTTGTAATCACCAAACACAAAGGTCGATATCCGAGGCCTACGAAACACTCAACAGACTGAGTTTGTCCAACGCTTATCAAGAGTGGAAGAAACAGAACCTTATTTTTCTGGCGCTACTTAGTACGTCCAACTAACCTCGTTTTCACCCAGCTAATATATCCGTACTTAATACAGCTATTGCCGTTTTCGAAAGGGATTTCAAGAGCATAGTAGAGTATTCCAGAAAGCTTGTGACTCGGCATCAGTTCAACAACGACGCGTTACGACTCATGCTGGCCTCTCTCAGTGGTGGCATCACCGCTACAGAAGCCTTCGTCGACAGCTCCTTGCAAAAGTTCTTTTTTAGAGAACTTGTTTCGTTCGAGAGAGCTGCGAAAGGAGAGCCTGCAATCTTTGTTGGGGGTGGACGGAATCGCTGGAAGATTGGCAAGGGTGAAGATGAGGACGGCGACGGGGATATGCTTGTGCCCAACAAGAACTCGGCTAGCGCTGTGGCGTCAAATCCGTGCCCAGTCCTACCTAAGAAAGAAAGCCCCGTTTTCATTACAGCCTATGCCCAGATCTCTGGTGGAACCAAAAGTTATCAAACCGAGATATGTAGGTTATTTTTCCGTCACCTCGAGTGCTTGACTCTTGAAGTTTGTTCAGATTACCTTTTTAGGGCGTACGACCTAGAGCCGAACGATCCTGTAATATGTCTTTCTCTCGGTACGGCTTGCATTGGGCGTGCAATGCAGCGTCAGGCAGATAATCGCAATCATATGGTTTCTCAGGCAAGAAGACCCGTGTATTCAACTCCGAAGCGATTGTGGGTTGACACCATTCATGCTTAGGGATTCGCGTTCCTGCACAAGTACCGAACGCTTCGTGCTGGCAGCGGACCTTTGCAAGCAGAGGAAGTTGATTATAATTTAGGACGAGGTTTCCAGCAATTGAGTTAGAGACTGCTCATCATTTTTGCCGTTTTATTCGATCTAATTATTAAGTGCTTGATTTAGATCTCCATGCATTCGCCCAGAAACATTACCAGGCGGTTTTGACTAGCGTAGAGAACCGAAGGAGGGTGGATCCACAGGCTCCGGTAAGCAAAACCCTATGTCTATAATATATTGAGCAGATTCCCAAATCTCGTTGATCGTATTTTTCCCACGACGTCTACGAATTGCTTGGCTACACTTGGTGTTCCCTTCGTGTCCTATAAGCTTGGAATCGCCCGCGAGGCCGCGTATAACTTGTCTTTGATCTACGTTGTGTCTGGGTCTGCTCTGCTGGCTCGCGAGCTGTACCAAAAATGGCTGAGCTTTTGAAAAATCGAAACAGTGGAGTCTCATGCAGTACCATCGAAAACCGCCAGAGGAGATTATGACTCGAAATCCACCAATGTGGTTACATGGGGTTTTTCATCGGCATGGTCGCTTGAGCACGAGAGCGTTTGCATGAACGAACGCCGCTACGGTCTCAGCATGTCTTTTTACGGTTTTCAATAGTGAATAAATAGAACATTTTTTGAAGCACTTGGAGCTAATGGGCGGTTTTGCATGCCACACGAATGTGACTTTTGAAGGACATTCTTTTGCGATGCCAAGCGGAAATGGAGGTAGTTCTCGGTACTGCTAATAGGCATTTTTCGATGCAACGCACCCTTGACGTAGATTTTACTGGCGCCAGACTGATAACATGCCTCGCACTTTCCATGCAGTAGTGTGGAGCTCTCACCTCGCTCAAGCTCATCGTGTCCTTACACCTTCACCCAGGACAACGTAATAAGGGAGTGTCGCCACTTGCGACTGGGGTGCTAGTTCTAACCCCAAGACGATTTCTGCGAAAGATTTGATTCGATTACACAAGTCACAAAACAATAGCCACGCAAACAAAAGGTACGTCTACAAGCTACATTGACAGTTACCTGGGACTTCAAAGCTTAGAAGCGAACGCTGTTGGGCTTCCAAGGCGGAACACGAGTAAAGAACTTCAGGTTGTAAAGTCCTAGTTGAAAGGAGAATGGTTAGCCCATGAAGTGAGTCGATCTTTTGAACTGAAGCCTTGCCTGGTTTCTGGGTCTGATCAGCCCATCCAGCGAACCCAACGAGAGGCCCACGCGCGCATATATCCCTCCTAGTGTTCTGCTGGAAATTATCTTGTAGCTTACCGCACGTGCCTGCAGGTTTTTTGCGGTCAGGATCGGCCCGTCGCTTATACATTTAAGATCCATACCAGAATTACGGAACATTCCTGTCTTCTTGTCGAAGATTTTGAAGTCCAAGATATTAATTCGGTTTCCCCAATTGGTATCTGGGCAAGCCACGCCGTGAACACCAGTCACCTCTGTTGCGACGAGGCACGGATGTCAGAAACCTATTCGCACGAGGTTATCGAAATATGACATACCAACGATGGATTCGGTTTCTATTTGTTCGTACGTTAGCATTTCAGAAGTGCTTATTTGAGCGTTAGGATATTTACCTTTCAGTTGGATCAAGGTGGGTTGACTAGTTGTCTTCGATCCATGCATTTCTGTTGCCGTCGTTGCCTTGTGGTTCAATTGATAGGTGATCCTTTGACGTAATGGTCAGTTGAGGAGATGTTGTCCAACTGATATGCTTACCGAATACCATGGATCACCCTGTCATGCCAAACTTCAACCGACTTGATGGGGTGTTCATAATTCAAGTTCTGTCCATCTATGAGAAATTAGTTTACCATCAATGGGGAGCTAATGGGAATTCTAATTATCGACTTACATTTCTCCAAGTCGTCGAACGCTTTGGCGTTAGCCTGGGAGGAAGCATCTCGTTCCGGATACAACGCTGATTGTGCAACGGCGAATTGGCCTTGGAAAACGCCGAATGCCACGGCTTTGAGTCCCTTCTCCCCGGCGCTGAGGTCTTGTTTGGCTCCGAAAGCAAGCAAACGTCCATCTTTGTTCTCCCATTGCCACTCGTCGATTTCGAATTCGCCGTCGGGCACATCGCCCCAATCGCCTTTGGCAAATGAATCAGTTTGGGAGAATTCAATTTTTTTGGATATTTTAAGAACCTGCTTGGTACGCATGCTTGGATTTAGGTGACCTCGCCCAAAGAGTAATCCTGCCAATGTATTCCTCGTCGCCTTTGGCATACCAGACGCGTGCTGCGCAGATGTATTCGTCCACTGTGAAGAGCAGTCAATCAAACGGGTTCATATACTCTTTAATTCCAACATACCGTCTAGTGTGACAGCTTTGTGATGAACCTCATCTTCGTTAAACGTGCCGTGAACGACCACTTCTGGTTCTACCTCGCTGCTATTCGGGCCTTTGTATCGGTATGTGACCCTGTATGCATCGGTTCAAATCATTGCAGGGAAAAACAACGACCAACACCAACCTGAAACCATCAATGTGGCGGCCCTCGCCATCGTTGAACTCCAACTTGGCGATGCTGCTTTGTGGGTCGACCAGGTTTCCCTTGGAGTCAATATGGTCGAACCCGAACACGTTGGGGTCGTTACTGGTTGTAACGGCGCTTCGGACAGGAATCGCGTTTTTGAATTGAGTGAATGAGACTGTGTTGAGCTTCATAGTGACTTCGATTCGATGGGGTGAGTTATTGGGCTAGCCTGGAGACAGTGAGAGCCTTGTCGCCTTCATTTTATATCTGTGGGTCCGCACTGCACGAGACCAGTATACAGCGGGCGTCTCTCGGGCCCTCACTTTGCAAAACGGAACTGGGTCATCCGTAGTCGGATCAGAGATAACACGAGTAGGTCTTGACCGCGCGTTCCTAGGCCCGGCCTTACGTTAAAGTGCTCCGGGCATCGGATATGCCGAGGACAATCATGTCGCATCGCTTCGAGGAAGATTCGAGACAATTCCGTCGGCGATCCTCCCCATCGCCGAGCTCGCATCAACCTCCACGGGGATCTGCGTTGTCCCCATTAACATTAACATGCTCCAAAGTCGAGCGCACAATATGTGTCTAGGGACGCATTACCACCGAGCGGTCGTTCAATGAGTAACGCCTTACGACCTTCAAGCCCACTGTTTTCACGCAACGTCAAAGAGCCGCCAAACTACGCCAAAGCAATGAACTACAACAGAAGTATTCAAGCACGCCAAGTTGAGGCAATTCCGCCTGGGAAGTATTGAGTGACATCTGTGTCAACGTTTATCCTCCTATACCACGTTCCGATAAAATCCAGAGGTCTCCTCATTTCGATGACATTTCGTTCCTAACTGACTGCGCACGTGAGCACGGCCCAGTGCCTCCCGATCAGCGGCAGAAGTCTTTGTGTGCACCAGCCTCGTGTTCCTCTCTAAGCACCTTGTGTCTATCAGCAATTTGTAATCCTCATACGCTGCGGGTGTGCCTCGCCGGCTCGGCAATGCAGAGTGAACTGTGTCGACCCACGGAGGAAAAATAGACGCCCTTCGGATTCTGTTCCGATATGAAATATACATGTGGGCTATACGAGCCATATAAAAGTAGCTCTGAAGGAACAGTTGACCCATATCCAAACCATAACCCCAGATTTTGAATTCTTTTCGATATGTCGACCACCCCCGTATTGACCCTCTCTGCACTGTATGGCGGAGGCCGCGATCCTGCAGACCTGGGTCAGGAGTACGATGATGTGAAAGAACGTATGTGCTTTAAATTCAACGCATGACGGCCATTCTCACATAGCCAACCAGTTGGAGACCAACTCGACCTTGAACACCCGATTATATCTCTGGGGGTGTGGTGGGGCCAGGTTATTGATGGCATAACGCAAGTGCTCAACCGTCAATTATGATCGGCAACATCTCACTCATGTTTCAGTATCACTTATCTTCTGGCTGATGGCAAAGAGGTGGTCAAGACGCATGGTTCGACATCTGGGACCGGCCGTAGGAACGACGTTATCGAGCTTCTAGGTACGAGTGCAGAATCCAGCAACCAGGACGAAAAGAATTGCTGATCTGAAAAATTGCCAACTAGATACCGAAAACATTATTGGCAAGCAATTGATCATAAATGAGAAGCTTTTCTAATATTTATTTCTCGCCGTTTGTAGAGATATCTGGGGTACAGGGGGAATCTCTCAAAGAGGAGACATACGAGAACCTAGGGTGGGGCCACCAAGTGACTCGGCTTTCTTTCACTATTTTTGATTCTGAGACTGGACTTACGCGCGTGCTCAGTAAGTGTGCAGAGGCTTCGTCCACACCGGGGTGAGCTAACAATTAGCTCAGCAATGGGCAACGGTGGGTTGCTCGATCAGGAGACCCGTCAAGATATACTAGTTAGGGGATCATTCGCCGGTCTTCGAGGAATCGCGAATAACCAGGCTCCTTTTGGTGAGTAATTTAGTCGCCGAAATAACGCCGTACTGATGTCGTACTTTATAGTTGGACTCAATGAGGTTCAGTTCTATACCGTTCCACCCGTTTAAGTGCCCGGCTCAGTCACAGCACATGTACGGGTTTGATAGTAAATATACATATCGTTACACTTTCTGCTGAATATACGCGTTTGAGCTTAAAGTATTGGATATTTGCGAGAAAGTCCCAATCACCACAGCAGATCACTATAATTGCGGGGCTTGGTGTAGGCCCTGATTTCTTAAGCGACATCATCCGCACTTCTAGTTGGAAGTCCGCTAAATTCTCGAAATCAATCTCCGAAATAGTTGGGATGAAACTAGTATATGTAAAGAAGGCGAGCGGGGAGTGCGATTAGGTACCATCGCCAAACATAGCCAGGCTTTGAATCAAGTGGCCTGGGCATTTCCACAGCGTGATCTCGTTATGTACCTGGAAAATGTCCTCGGGGAAGCCAGGTATGCTATTGGTTTGTTTTATTTCTGCTGTGTTTGCGGAAAAATAGCTGAAAAGCGTTGGGCAGTTTATAGTCCATGGGCAAATTGCCCCAGAGCGGAGAGCAACCAAGATCGCAAATCACTTCACATACCACGCGCCGGTTAAGCGGATTGGAACGATTAAACTTGGTTGAGTGGAAAACCTGACCCTCGTATTAGTATCTAATGCTGAGCCGAGATTCTAGATTCTCTAGAGGTACAAATTGGTCCCGAGCATAGAAAAGAACAACGCAATCCTCAAATCGGCTATATTACAGTATTGGCTTTCACTGCTGGATAACGCTGCAACAATTTCAGATCCGTCAGGCGGCGGCTACACTCGCATTGTGGAATGGTATTGCCAGTCTTCCGGGGACATCACGGTGCCCGAGTGTGTTTATTTCACCACGCATAAATTTCTATCTGGTCCGTGAATCATTAATTCATTGAGTATTTGGCAAATGGCAGGGACTGGCCAAAGCACAGTGTCTTTCATTTGGCTTTCAGCCATATTATGGAACCCCCCATCGAGATGAATTGCTTCAGTCCGTTAATTCTGGGTGCACCGAGAGCTCAGGAAGCCGCATGAGCCGACCCGAACATTATTTAAACTGCAGGAAGGCGCAATGCCTCACAGCTGCCATTTCATTCCAAGACATAAGCCTTATCAGGCATAGTGTACGTTGTGGCGCTATGGACGATCGAGGCCCCGCGCACCCACGCGACCAAGCCAGTTTCGCCTCCACACAACGTGTGCCTCACCCGAAGTCGACCTCGCGAACGTTTGAGGAGCCGGCGACGGCATGGGGATGAACAGCAGCGCGCCTGAGTGGGTTCGCAGGGTCAAACACGCCACAGGAGCATTGCTCGGACATCGCAACCGACCACATGCCGCCGCGTGCCGAAATAGAAGGCCAACTACACGCCCACCAGCTCCTAATCGTAACTTTACTTGCGCCATTCATTCTTTTCACCCTGAGAGACCAACGGCCACGCGCTGCGCGGTGCTCCCACAAGGGACTGCCACAGGCACACCGGCTGGTGCTTTCGGGCATCGGGCAGGCTTGGCCCATGAGCATGGACGACCCAGTAAAATATAACCTTAAGTCTGGACATTTCAGCGGCGATATGGCTGTATTATTTGGCCCTCGAGGCGCGATCTGATCCCATATAAGTCAGCCACCCCAAATCATACCCCCCATCAGAGTTTGTCAATACGACCCGTAGCTATGAAGCAAATCATCTTCCTTATATTCTCACTGCTTGCGGTAGACGTCACAGCAACCCAGTCTCACATGGCCTGTCCCTCGCTCGAGGTCCACAAGGAATGGCGCACACTGTCCAAAACACAACGTCGAGCCTGGATTGAGGCTGTTAACATTAGTCAAAGCGCTGTACTGGGTTGAATGGTTAAGCGTCAATCTGATTCTGGGATCCTCTAGTGTCTGGGTAGATCCCCCAGATCCGGAAAACTCAATCCTCCTCTCAACAACTCGCAAGTGGACCCGTTGGATAGGGTGGGTTTTCGTATCTGTCATATAGGCTTCTCTCCCAAATCTGCTTCAATAGATTCCCCCAGTGACTGAAAAATCGACCTATTACGACGACCTTGTATATGCGTGCGTAATTTCATATCCTTTTAGCGACTTCATAGAGATTTAATGGGAAGCCGGGTAGTCACATGAACCTCAATTGTGATTCACATTTGTGCACTTTCGTTCATTCTAAGCTCTCTAATCGAGCCATGCAGCTCTCATCCATCTCACTGGTCTTTTTCTCCCATGGCACCGGTAATTCGGGTCCTGTACCACACTCTCCCGGTTACTCAACGTTAATTTCTATTAGACTTTATGTCCACGAATGGACAAACGCACTGAGGGAGCAGTGCGGCTACAAGGGGATTGCGCCATGTGAGTTACTGGTTCCTTCTCGGATGGCTGCACCTAGCTTGGTTGTTATAGACTGGGGTAAGCGCTTTAAGCTCGGCGTAACACACATTAACGGCATCTGCAACTCGTTGTCGACCCCTTGTGTAGCTTGGGAGAAAGGTCCGCGATATGAATAATGGTACCCCCGCCGCCAGAGCTAACAGCACTGCAATTTCAGACGCGGCAGATTTTGAGAATAGTAGCATATGGGATCTTGACCCCAAGTCTGGACTTGGTGCTTTTGGCGACCCAGATGAGTAGGTAACCCAGCAAGGGATAATTTTTGATCTGATCGTGGGGAACAGCGACTATACAGTGAAAACTGGCGGGCTAGACTTGACGTTTGCTTATCCCGTGTGGGTTGTGAGATAACTTGGGATTGAACTGCCCGATCTAACCATTTCGAGTCTACAGACCACATAAACTTCGTCGTAGATATTCACCTTACCCCATGCTTCCTGGCAATGTCAACGTTTCAGCAAATTCAACCTTTACCCCGAAGGAAGTTCGCAACTTGCTTGCCACTCAGGACGGCAACTTTCCAGCGTTCCAGAACTACATGGAGCGGCTGCTTGGAATGCATGGTGCTATTCACGCAATCGTTGGCGGGTGGGTGTCAGCCTTAGACTGAGATTGTTTCGGTATCTCACCCGTTTTGTTGCAGTGACCTTTCCGCTATTTGCCCCAAAGGTACTGCGGAAACCAGTGTCTGTCCGACAGATTTGGCGCCTACGTTCTCGGCGAATGAAGTAAGTGTACGAATCGGGGTCATGGACTCGGCTGATAAACCGAGATGTGATCCAGCCGATGTTCCATCTACATCATGGCGTAAGCTTGATGTTTCGTCTGAGGATTGGCCGGCTCAAATATGTGCGCATAGAACATTGACCGCCTGTGGTGGCTTTGGCAAGAGAAGAATTCACGTAACAAGCAAGCTTTTCGCGGCGGATCTGTTCAGGTGAGGGAGTTTCGTGCAATCTCGGTGTATTGGACTCACCACTGTGGTGGTAGAATTTCTCATCATTGGCCGAGTTTCCCAATGGCCAGCCTCCTTGGCTGAAAAAGGCGGATATGATCCCGACGGCGGGTGAGCGCTGTAGAATAGGGTGAACGAGTACCAATGTGACGAATGGCGCATGCATGTACGAGTCGTACCGCATTGGGGATATGATGGATACTCGAAAGTGGCCGTTGTGCTATGTGTATGCGTAGCGCAGACGCAAGGGCGGGTGTATGGAAAAAAATACTCACAAGGTCAGTGCGGCAAATTGATGATATATTGAACAGTTGTATTTTCATTTCGACTTGTCCGAGTCACGAGCTTCAGGAGAATACAAGTGCTCAACGGGATGTTAATGGATGAAAAAATGAGCGTGTTTGGTCAATATTAATAAATAATCTGGCGGACCCATCAAATAATTTTGGATTTAATTGATTCTAGCGAAGAGTGTGTGTGCGGAAAGGTACCATCTGGGGGTGGGTCGTCTGTATTTCAAGGAAAACTGCCCTTTCATAATTTCAAGCAGCCTACAAATATGATCCAAACCTGGCGAGCTACATGAATCAGTCGAGAGTGATTCCATTGTAATGGATCCTGGATCGTTTCACGGCCGATACATATCGGCTATTTTAGGATGGCTGTCCAAGGACCACTGGTCTGTGGGGACTGCCACGTTGAGAACACACTGCCGTGTCAGTTAGCCGGGATGCGGCGGCGTTCAAGGCTGAGTATGCTGAAACTTGTGGACAGGACACTTTGTGAATTCTGCATTTGGCGGGAATCGCAGTTCCGAGGCAAACGACGTGCGTCGTTTTCCTTTTGCAAGCGAATAATTTGGCTTCCCAATTCAAACAAATTGCTTTCAGATGCTCCAGAAGAGTCGCTTCTAGACACGCCGAGAGCACAGGAAGCGACATGAGCCGACCGTGGGTTTCGTAATGTGCCGATGGACGTAACACGCCGGCCAGAACGCAGCGATCGGATCCCACATAAGGATTTCATTCTGCGTTGTATGCACGCCACGCAAGATAATATCCTTATGGAGCACAGGGTGTATGCTGTGACACCATGGATGATCGAGGCCCCACGCATCCACGCGATCAAACATGGTTCGCCTCCACGCTGCACGTGACCCACCCCGCCCCGTTGCCGACTTCGCGAACGTTTGGATCGCTGGGGCGATGGTATAAAGATCCGGTGTCGGCGAATAGGGGCCCCTCGTCCCCCTCACGATGCTCATATCCCTCCTGTCGCTGCTCTCCTCGGCGGCGGCGCTCAACATCCGCGCCGAGCCCAACCAGCCATCCAACACGCCCCGAACATGGACCCAGGCCCACGCGCTCGCTCAAAAGTTTATCGCCAACATCACCCTCGAGCAAAAAGTCAATATCACGACTGGCGTCGGATGGGAGATTGGGCGATGTGTCGGGAATATTGCTGCTCAGCCCGAGATTGGGTGGCCTGGTCTGTGCTTGGAGGATAGCCCGCTGGGAGTGCGGTTTGCGGATCGGGTCACGGCGTTTCCCGCTGGGATTAATGCGGCGGCTACGTGAGTGCTTGCTTGCCTGTCTCTGGACCTGTGAGATAACATTGAGCGGCATAGCTGGGACCGTGACCTCATCCGACAGCGCGGTGAAGCGATGGGTCAAGAGTTCAAGGGCAAGGGCGTGCACGTCGCGCTCGGACCGATGATGAACCTCGGGCGGTTCGCCGCAGGTGGCAGGAATTGGGAAGGCTTGTGAGTCACGCCTTGGTTTTCATTCCGGGACTCGTGAGGTTCATTGGGGAATAAAGCGGAGGGGATCCTTATCTCTCGGGTGAGGCAGCGTACGAGACGATCATCGGGATTCAAAATGCGGGTGTCCAGGCTTGGTGCGTTACTATTGTTACTCTCTCAGCCCAATCGTTGATCTTTTGGATGGTATAGCGCAAAGCACTACATCAACAAGTACGTTTCTCCTGAACCACAGCTTCTTCTCTAAATGTGATTGCAGTGAGCAAGAACATTACCGGACAACTTCGTCATCCAACGTCGACGACCGAACGCAGCATGAAATCTATGCTCATCCGTTTTTGCGAAGCGTCATGGCGGGCGTCGCGAGCGTGATGTGTTCATACAGTACGTTCTTGTTGCTTTTCCTCTTTCGCTCTCGACTGATCTGACGGATACTTAGATCTCAGTGCGTCAAAAAATATTTTCAACGGACATACGAGGCTAATCTTGGTCAACGGCAGTCAACGGCACATGGGCATGCGAGAACGATAAAGTCCTCAACGACATTCTCAAGCACCAGTTTGGGTTCCGAGGCTGTACGTCCCCGCAACAACTCCTTATCTTCTTCCTCGAGCATCCTTTGTCCTACAGACATCATGTCCGATTGGCAAGCCACGCATTCAACCATCTCCGCAGCGCGGGGCCTTGACGTGAGCGTCAATAGAGATCTAGGCTGAATGCAGAGTCTGACTGGCACAATGATTACCCAGATGACGATGCCTGGAGACATCGTGTTCTACTCGCTGGACAGTTATTTCGGGTCCAATCTGACGGATTACGTACGAAATGGGACTATTCCGGAGGAGCGAGTGACGGTATGGGCTATTGTGTTTAGTATATTGATGAAGCCGTGTTGAGGATGCTACAGGATATGGCTGAGCGTATTGTCGCGGCGTGGTATCTCCTTGGCCAAGACGAGAACTACCCGCCTGTCAATTTCGATGCGTTTAGGCGGTTTGCCGCAGAGAACAACTCGCATGTGGATGTTCAGGCAGATCATTTCAAGTATGTTGCTTTCGTGTGATTGGTGCTAAAGGCCTGGAACTGATGGGGGGGGGGTACGTAGGCTCGTTCGAGAAATGGGCGCAGCGTCGACTGTGTTGCTCAAGAATACGAATGGCACTCTTCCCTTGAAGAAGCCGATCACGATGTCACTCATTGGTGAGCGGTTGCGGCATGGTATTGGTCGACAGCAGGTATTAAATCAGTTTGGTCAACAGGTTCTGACGCCGGGCCAGCCATTCGTGGCCCCAACGGCTATAACGATCGTGGTGGGATCGATGGAACGCTCGCAATGGGTTGGGGATCTGGTACTGCGGATTTTCCCTATTTGATCTCGGTGCGTTTTACTACTTCCTCATGGGCTTTTGTTTTTTTTGTTTGCTTACTCGTATCCATAACATGTAGCCCCTTGAAGCGATCCAGCAACGGGCTCGGAAGGACCACACGACTATTGGCTGGTGGCTAAACGACTGGGACTTGGCGGGTGCTGCGAAGGCTGCTGCGAACCAAGATGTCGCCGTTGTGTTTATCGCGAGTGATTCGGGTGAGCAGTATATTACAGTCGACGGCAACCAGGGGGATCGGTGAGTCTGACTTAGGGGGGAGGCCCGTGAGTGCGAAAACGTGCTGAACAAGAAAACAGAAACAACCTGACCGCGTGGAACAACGGAGATGAGCTCGTCAAGGCTGTTGCGGCTGTGAATAAAAATACCGTCGTGGTTGTGCATTCGGTTGGCCCATTGATTCTGGAGCCGTGGGTCGAGCATCCGAACGTGACTGCTGTAGGTCTTTTCATCTCACCCGGGGTAATCATCTCTCATCTCTCGACGTGGGTAGATTCTCTGGGCAGGCCTGCCCGGACAGGAATCTGGCAACTCACTGGTAGACATCATGTATGGTGACTGTAGCCCCTCTGGAAAGCTTCCATACACGATTGCCAAATCGCCAGACGACTATTCGGCTCAGATCGTGTACAACGACCCGAGCGAGCAGCCTCAGATCCCCTATGGCGATGGACTCGCGATTGACTATCGGTGGTTTGATGCTGTGAGTTTTGTCATCTGTGCTTTTCGGGGTTGTGCACAGGTTGGATTGATCCGAGGCGTGAATAGAAAAATATTGAACCGAGATACGAGTTTGGGTTTGGTCTGTCGTATACGACGTTCCGGTATTCTGGGTTGAATGTTGCCAGGTCGAAGCAGGATATCGGGGACCAGCTGATTTGGTGGGATGGAGGTGTGAGTGGGAATAAGACTGGGGCGTCGATTGAGACTTGGTGCGTTGTCTTCAATACGTGTTGGGAACATTGACTTGATTCGGGGATCATTAGGCTCCACGAACCACTCTTTACCATTTCGTTTACTGTCAAGAACACGGGCAAGATGGCGGCCAAGGAAGTCGTGCAACTATACATCTCTCCACCAGCCAGTGCTGGCGAACCACCAAACTTGCTACGCGGATTCGACATCGTCGATCTCCAACCCGGCGCATCCAAACAAGTCCAGATCGAATTGTCTCGGTACGACTTGAGTATATGGGATGTCGAGCGCCAAGGCTGGGCGAGGATGGATGGCGTGGTGGGTGTATGGGTCGGCGCGAGTTCGAGGGACGTTCGGCTTCGAGGCGAGGTATTCTGAGGTGTTGGACTCGTGTGGTTGGGCTTTAGACATTTTCTGGACTGATTGTATTGCCTGTCTGGAGACACTTTTTGAATATTTTCTTGTCATGTGATTCTTTACTCCCCCATTCCCCATAGGATTTTTTTCATGTGGTTGAATATAGAACAATGAACTTTAGGAAAAACTTATGGGGGTAATGGGGTGTAATTAGGGGTGAGGGGGGGTAATGAAAACAGGGTGTAGTAATGGTGCCATTATACCTAATGACACAAGTGTAATGGCATAACAAAAGAACATTACATCAAGATTGATGTCATTACACCATTACTACACCCCTGGCTTTGTTACACCTCAGTGTTGCAACCTCTGAGAGCAGTTGTTGGAGCCACTGCACTAACTGTGTTTAGTCTAAATGTGTTGCTATATGTTGGTCTACATGTGAGTGAAGCAAAGTGAATTTGGCTTGGAACTAGCAACTGCAGATAAAGTGAGGTTACTGTGGCAACTGTGAGAAACAGGCTACCATGCTTCACCTGGACATATATTTGTGTGCTGGCTTTCTATGGTAGCAACATAGGGTGTGTAAGGTACATTGTTTAATCTCTATATTTGCCAACTATGCATGGTGTCATGAACTGACACACATATATCCACCTATAATATTTCCTCAATTTATTACATTTTATGAGATCATCTTCAAAACATACTTGCCTTTTATGGTATATCTGTGTCATGTGTTTCAGGGGATGTTCCGGACCAATAACTGAGATGTATTTCAACTCTGATGTGAAATTCTGCAGTTCCACAGTCACTTCTATCACTTCTATCTCTTATTGGTCGTGACTCACTGAATGGACTTGTTTGTTATGATGTGGCTCATATCATGTATATAAACCAGGTCAAGTTCACAGAGGACTCCTCAAGAACTTGACCTCTCATCGAATACAAGTTCTTTCTTTTCTTACTATTTTCCTCATTGCCTGACTTGTTGTCATTGACACATGGAGGCCTCTGAGATCACATTTGTAACTGAGAATGGCTCCATGGTTGAGCATGGTACTCTTCTGACAGTCTGATTGTCAGTGGTGACAAGTCAGGTGATGGTGTGGACACCTTAGATCATGAGGGCAGAGCCTGGGAGCAACTTGGCAACAATGACAAGGGAGGTTGTCACAAACTGACATGCATATATCCACTCTATAATATTTCCTTGATTTATTACATTTTATGAGATCATCTTCAAAACATACTTGCCTTTTATGGTATATTGTTATGGGTCAGGGTACACTTGAATATCTAGAGCTTAAGCAAATGTAGATATGTTAGTATACACTAATTGTACTCAATACTTCTTAGACTAGAGTAAGAAGGCTCAAAGTAGTTGCAATGCAATCAAGTAACACTCAAGGTAGTCTTAATCTTTCACAGTGTAAACTGACTAATTTATAGGTATAAAGAGCAAGACTACTATGGTCAGGTTCCCTTAGATATCTTAAATGTAGTTCAGCCCTAGTCGCTTGGACTAACTGATACTAATCTTAATACTAGACTTAAGTGATAGCTTGTAGGATAGATGGAGGGCTGCCTAATGTGTGTACTTCCTCAGCTACAGGTACTTAGATTTTCCTCTAATAGCTGGTACTTAATGTCATGCTCAATCAGGCAATATTGTATCCTTATATATCTCTGTATATAAGATACAATGACTCAGACAGTATATAACTAATATGGTACTTTATTCCTCAGTACTAGTTATATAAGAAATCACACACAGACAATAGAAAAATAGAAAGAGAAAAAGAAACCAATAACTGGTCTGGGTTGAGTAGAGGAGGGAAGGAGGGTGGTC